>CAJQUW010003067.1:0-107402 GCA_907163375.1 Prostheceraeus crozeri
ACGGGCGAAGCGCGAAGCCCTGGAAGACATCTCCCAGATGTCCCGCAAAATCACATGATCATATGTATAAAAAACCATGAAAAATGGATAAAATTCATAAATTTGAAATTCTAACTTTATGATTTTTTTCGGTGTTCCCATGGTTTTCGTTCGGTGTCCTAGCAACGGTCATGATTTTCAAGTGAAAATATGTAATTCCTCAAATTTGGAGTTTACTCAACTTTTATAATTTTTGGTGTTCCTAGAACGGTCCCATGATTTCAAGTAAAAATTGTAAGATTCATCAAATTTGGAGATTCTTAACTTTTCTGATATTTTTTCGGTGTCCTGGAACGGTCATGATTTTGGCGGGGGTGAAAATCGAACCGAAGGTTCTAGGGCTTCGCGCTTCGCCCGATTGTAATTCTCAAATTTGAGATTTTGAAAAATTTGAAAAATTGGGTATTTTTAAAAACGACATAAATTCATGAATTTAGACCCTTTTTTCACATGTTTTTTAATGATCATAAATTCATGAATTTAATGTCGTTTTTAAAAGTACCATTTTTGAAAAAAATGGTACTTTTTGAATGAACCAAATTCATGAATTTAGATCTTAAAAACCTGAAAAAGGGTCTAAATTCATGAATTTATGTCGTTTTTAAAAGTACTAATTTTTTTGATTTTATGGTGTCCTGGAACGGTCTTATTCCCATTACTTGCGTTACATCTGGAAAATCCCATATGCTGTACATATGGAGTGGCCACGCACCATACCACATGTGTTATTTTGCTACTTTTTGATCAAATAACTGGTCATTAACTTGCACATGACTTGTTTATGTATCATTTCCTTCTAGATGAATGACTTCCGCTTCATTTTATCACGAAAATTACAATTTGGAAATTTCGTCCAGATCCATCCCACATACGCATATGGCGGCCACATGGCTCCCATATTTTCGTTTCCAATGGGAAAGTGATGAATACCCAAGTAGCACAAACTCCTTGCATACGTTGGTCCTGCATTGGTCCTTTGAATGTTACATTGGCTTTCAGTGGCCTTCGTTAGCCGACATGAGCCAGCATTGGTCCAACGTTTGTATCTTTCCATTGGTTTCGAAAATTGGTTGGCTTGGAGTTGGCTTACACTGGCCATCTTAATCCTTTAATGAACCGATGTAAAATGAAAATGTAGATAGCCATCTTCGAGCCAATGATGGTCCATTAATGTTAATTTTGTCTGAAAGGCTAGATGACAGTTAAATAAAGTGTATAGGAAGAAAAACATTGTCATGGAACCTACTCTATTAGCGTTGCCCTATTATTGTTTTATTACAATATTTTAATGGAAATATAATTCTGAATCAGATTAAATTATCGATAAACACATGGGTTATAGATGACACTGAATGTTTCATGACGTATTCGACTTTGAAAACGCATTTGCAAATGTTTAGAGAAATGTTCCATGATTAGTCCATTTTCAGCAAATCAAATCACTCAAAATTAAATTTTTATTTTTTTCGAAATATCTTCAACTTCCCAACTATCCCCACTTGAGCAAATTCATGTGTCATTATTCCTTTATGTCTGACATTATGGACTCACAATCCAATTATATTGCCAGATGTCTGTAGTAGAGAACGTGGTGGGCAATCCAGCACGCTCATTGCAATGTTAAGCACGATAAAACTGGTTGATTTCTACCATAAACCAGACATATTCGAAAAATTCGACCCCAAACCTGGTGAGCCGGCTAAGAGAAGTGGCTGTCCATATCAAACGTATACCTTATACTATCAGATCCCTCAACGTCAACATTCATTGCTCCCTCAAGCTGTTTGCCATGCGCAAACGTCTCGTTTCTACCAAAAATGTGACATTTTCTGAATTCTCATCTAAACTCTATGAGTTTGTCTTCCTATGCACCCTTAGATGACGCGTTTGTCTATGCTAAGCATCTTCACAATAGTCACAGGTACCTCCATGTCAAATTTCATTGATGTATCGTGACATTTGCCATGCGCAAACGTCTCGTTTGTACCAAAAATGTGACATTTTGTGAATTCTCCTATAAACTCTATGCGTTTGTCTTCCTATGCACCCTTAGATGACGCGTTTGTCAATGCTAAGCATCTTCACAATAGTCACAGGTACCTCCATGTCAAATTTCATTGATGTATCGTGACATTTGCCATGCGCAAACGTCTCGTTTGTACCAAAAATGTGACATTTTGTGAATTCTCCTATAAACTCTATGCGTTTGTCTTCCTATGCACCCTTAGATGACGCGTTTGTCTATGGTAAGCATCTTCACAATAGTCACAGGTACCTCCATGTCAAATTTTATTGTTGTATCGTGACATTTGCCATGCGCAAACGTCTCGTTTGTACCAAAAATGTGACATTTTCTGAATTCTCCTATAAACTCTATGCGTTTGTTTTCCTATGCACCCTTAGATGACGCGTTTGTCTATGCTAAGCATCTTCACAATAGTCACAGGTACCTCCATGTCAAATTTCATTGTTGTATCGTGACATTTGCCATGCGCAAACGTCTCGTTTGTACCAAAAATGTGACATTTTGTGACTTCTCCTCTAAACTCTATGCGTTTGTCTTCCTATGCACCCTTAGATGACGCGTTTTTTCATGACTTCATTCGTGTCAACGATGTCTGTTAGGCGATGGTGATGTCATTGGCACGTTGACTATAATGCAATCGCTAAATCTTTTCCAAGTAAGTAATCGGAGTACCTATTAAAGCAGTTCACATTAAAGTCGTGTACATAGTTGTGTCGACAATGATTTACACATACAAGCATGAGCTCGCAATTAATCGACCGAGGTCGCAAAAAATCGTTGTGAATTTTGTGTTTCTTAAAAGGCTTGCATGCATTTTTGTAACAGACCCGCAACATAGCAATTGTCAAATTATCCAGCCTGTAAATGCATACAAAAATAAGTGATATCTAAATGATTGTTTACCTTCACGTCATCAACTTCATAAGTTGAAAGATATTTTACAAGTCACAACTTTGTAAGCAATAAAATATCTATGGAAGAATCGTTCAATTTAACACTGAAAGTTACTTATACGCCTACATCCGCACTAAGTGGAGGAAGATATCTGTCCAAAATCATGCCAACAAAAAAATTCTTCCAGCGCTGCCACTGAAAAAAGGTGCATCAGAGTTTTTGTTGGTGTTTCGAATAAAAGCCAGTGGCTAAGCTAAGTGATGAGTTCGAAAACTTCACAGTAAATCATAGCAGAAAGGTCACCCAAACCAATGGGGCTAATGTATAGACCAGTGCTTCCAAATGTCGGGTCGCTATCAAGCAAATCATCTGGGGCTTCCATCAATATGGAACCATCTGGGGCTTCTTCAAGCGGAAAAGGTTTTGCTTTCTGTTACGGACCCGATAATACTGGAAACTCTTAGATTGTGTCAATAAATACCGCTCCAGGTTACTTACCAAGTAAATTTTGCCATCCTACGTCATATACCTATAAAGATAAGACCCAGCTATCCCAAACCTGGATGCATCTGTTCTACCTGCTGACCGAGACACATAGGGCCTATGTATTTCTTGACAAAGTGCATTGCTAAATAAATATTTCAAGAATGCGAGATTGACTGGTAGCCTATCAAAAAGTGCGATGACATTTATATTACTAGGCCTATTGTTTCTGAACATAATCAGAACCATAGAAAAATAACCTTCATTAGGCCTGTACGTTTAATCATGCATTTAGTCAGTCAATTATTTTTTAAGCAACCACACATGTTCAGGTCTTTGTTGAATGGCTTGTAGCCCGTGAGCTATTATAAGATTTGAATGGTTCAACGATAGAAGGGCTAATTTTTTGTACTTTTAATAATCATAAAATATTTGATTTTCATCAACTAATTCATAAAGTTTTATAGCTTTTTTCATGCAATTTTTGCTTTTAGTCAATTTTTCAGACTTCAAGTGTCAAACACGCAAGGCTGAAGTAGCAAATTGCCTTTTTAAGACATGATATTTTCAAAAGCTATGTATTCTCAATGAATGGAATTAATATTTTTGAAATTTGTTATCGTCATGTTATGAATGTTATTTCAATAAACACCAATTACAAGAAACTGACGGAATTAGCTATGCATTGTGAAGGAGAAGCAATTTGAATAATTGGATGACGAATGCAAAGTCACCTTGAGTCAAATTAAACCAGATAAAGAAACTTCTGCCATGGTTTAGTCCGATGGTATTGTCTTCAATATAGTGGTAGCATTATTGCTTCGCACCGTCATTGCTATCCTTTGAATCAGGAAATATCGAGACCTTGATTCTGCAGAATTATACCTGACGTTGTTGGAAACATCAGACACTACTTTGTGACTGACGGTTGCCATGTGCCCATTGTTTCTACGTGAACTGATGCAAAATGGATGATAAGATGGAATACTTAAGCCCTTCACGGTCTTCGTCTAGCGTGGCAGTTTTTCTTGTTTCTTCTGTTGTATTTCTTGATAAATTGGTGTCATCGTGCTATTGTATTAACGTGTATTTTGATACTATGGCTTTCTATCATGGCATGAATACGCTGCAGTTCAAAATGTCGAAATGCAATTTGTTGCTGCAAACTTAGCATGTTCGAAATTTGAGGTCTGAAAAATCGGCTAAATAGAACTTTTCAGAATTTCATGAATCAGATAATGATAATGAAGCGGTTTTTCATCTTCGGAAAATTCAGGAAATAAACTTTTCTATTGATGTGGAATCATTTAGATCCTGTAAGTAGTTCACTGGCTGCAGCTCATTGAGGAAAGGCATATGCTTATATAATTATACATTATTATTATATTTTAAATTCATATAAATTTAAGAACCACCGCTCACATAATTAGTAACTTTTAAAAAATGAGTTCAGTAGAGTCAAATATCATTCATTATCTAACATAAATTTGGTGGCAAAATTCATTTGGGTTGATCCAATCACTTCTTGATTGTATATATCTTTGTTCATAAAGTGATCTTTACAATCAAGGAGTCCTTGGTTGATCTGAAGTTATAGTGCTCTCATCTTGTTTCACTCAAAATCAGATACATTACATACAGTTACTGATGATGGCATTGCATTCCAAATGCTATTCCAGTCGGTTTACATCGAGGTGGTACAAAAGGTTTTACAGTCGAATGGATATTTGATATATCTATGGAGCTTTCATTGAAACAATACGAGGTCATCATTGGAACTGCACGAGGACTTTCCTTCTATGTAACTATTTCCCCATATTTGTGAATTCTATTTTTGGAGGAAGCATGGTTCCTATGAAAGCATAGTAAAACTCATCATTGTTTTGAATTTTTAAACATGCACTTTTTGAATTATTGAAATTCGGAAATGTTATTTTCTGATAACTGATTGGAACAATGGCTCAGTGTAGAATGCAATTTTTACTGATATCTTTAAGGAAACTGTGCCATATCGGCCTATATTAGTTTGGTATTTGGATATCTCTTATGAAATCAACAAAAGAATGATTGTTATAAGTGATTGATTTCCTCAGAGAAGCTCTTCATATCGATCAAAGAGGGTCGATTGGAATGATGAATTAAATTTAGTGAGCAATTACCAATCATTTATTGATTTATGCAATGTTAGAAATGTTTATCCTTGTTTTGAGGAGTTAGAGATTTTAGGAGTAATTCATCCTAAAATAGCCTTTGAAATAAGGTGAAATACATAAAATCATTGAAATAACAAAATTCCTCATCTTTTGCATGAATCATGATAGTGTTATTGTTTTAGATACTGTAGTAATAATATCATCCTGGCTCATAAATCATATGTGATATTCGGCAAGCGCAATACAATTCCACAATAACACATATTACAAGACAAAGAAGGATGCAGGATACAGTTATTACGGATGGATAATGTCGGAAACTTAGAAGAGAACAAATCCCTCAGAGAATGTGATTCATCGGCAATCACTATTGTCAATAATGAATTACACATGCTACCGACAGCGTCCGTAAATTTTGGCTCGATGATCACTTCAATAATTTTGGAGGCCCGTTTCTTGACTTGGAGGATTTTATGTTTTAGATATTCTGGAATATTGGTGAAGTTGACAGTCAAACTTGACTGAAGTTGAACTTGAATAGTTAACAGTTAAATTACAAATGTGATTTCACGTGAAATTGAGCCCAGTCCTGTATTAAGGATTTTATTGGAACAAACATGTGATTTACACATGGGAAGTCCAAACTATCCTAAGTATATATGTAGCTGATTTCCAATTTGATAACATGATTATGGACATCGATGACAGAGTTTCTCAGTACCATTGTAAATAGAGAGGTTTTGAGAATATATTAGATTACGTTATTTCTAATATTTCTCAAAAAGTTGTAAGGCAAATTTAGTACCCCTTGAAAAATATTGCTGATATCTGGGAAAGCCCGGGAGAAATACGGGAAAATGAAAATCGAAAGTCTGTCGACACCCTGTAATATCAAAATAGAAAATGCGCCGCATGACGTGCTTTGTTATGGAAAAGTGTGATGGAAAATCTTGCAATCACCGGATTGGTGGACGGTGGACGAGCTACTGGTAAACAAAAGCTGCCATTTGTGAATACGATAACAAAAAAATAATAAGAATAAACATGCCAAAAACGCTTCTGGGTAGCTATTGACAGATATTTTGATGCCATGGTACTCAGAGCTAAAGAAGTTGGCGACGACATAGTCGACATGGTCAATGTTATGCTGTCATTTTCACTCAAGCTATTCATGCGAGTACGTTATTGCCAAGTACGTTTTCGCAAAGTGTGATGCAGAATTCTACTTTAAAAACTGCACTAGCCACTTTGTGACTGAGATACATAATACTGCTCCGAATTTACATCATTTTCTGGATCATCTTTTTGGATTTGGAATAGTTATCTCTTCAAAGACAGGTAATTTATCACATTTTACTTCATATGAGTATCACTTCAGATTGTTGAAGGAGTCGCTACTTCCACAGACTTATTTGGCAACAAATTTACTATGAAAAACGATAACAGTCGACAACAATATAAGCCGATATAAGCAAGTCATTCGAGTGTCTTGATTCCCCAATGAAATGCTGCTTTCATTAACAGTACAATGTCTTATGTTATAAATTATGCGTTTTATTCTTGTGGCACAGAAATTTCAGATATTTCGTGTTACGGAAGCTCTAGAGGATATGCAGCTCTTTCTGTCGACATGCATTATTTGAATTTTTGAAATGTCCTGAATAAGTCAATCAATAGGAGTTACATTTATTGATTACAACGCATGCTCAGATCAACAAGCAAATATCATTTTCAAACTAATCTCATACATTCAAACTTCTACATTAAATTTTGTACATGTATATAAGAGCAATAATAATAGTAATACATGTACCTTAAAATACTCCTGGCTCTTTCCAACCACATAGCTGAAAATGACAAGTCAGGGCCTCTTTCAATCAAATTCGAAGGAGGTTTCAGACTCGCCGTAAATCGGTAGTCAGAGCTCTTGTATCGGAGTGTAATGCTTCTCTCCAGTGTCACGGGAGTAAGGATACAAAATCTGTCTACCCGAGCACTCATCGCTGTGTTTCTGCATAGGAGCACAATCTTTTTGTTTTTTGACTTCTGCCGTTTTTTTTGGGACGAAACGAGATGCCTCTGAATGGAATCGTCAAGATGCAACGAAAAAACTTCACATGAAGGTACCTGTGACTATTGTGAAGATGCTTAGCATAGACAAACGCGTCATCTAAGGGTGCATAGGATGAAAAACGCATAGAGTTTAGAGGAGAATTCTCAAAATGTCACATTTTTGGTACAAACGAGACGTTTGCGCATGGAAAATGTCACGATACAACAATGAAATCTGACATGGAGGTACCTGTGACTATTGTGAAGATGCTTAGCATTGACAAACGCGTCATCTAAGGGTGCATAGGAGGACAAACGCATAGAGTTTATAGCAGAATTCAGAAAATGTCACATTTTTGGTAGAAACGAGACGTTTGCGCATGGCAAATGTCACGATACAACAATAAAATTTGACATGGAGGTACCTGTGACTATTGTGAAGATGCTTAGCATTGACAAACGCGTCATCTAAGGGTGCATAGGAAGACAAACGCATAGAGTTTATAGGAGAATTCACAAAATGTCACATTTTTGGTACAAACGAGACGTTTGCGCATGGCAAATGTCACGATACATCAATGAAATTTGACATGGAGGTACCTGTGACTATTGTGTAGATGCTTAGCATTGACAAACGCGTCATCTAAGGGTGCATAGGAAAACGAACGCATAAATTTTAGAGCAGAATTCAGAAAATGTCACATTTTTGGTACAAACGAGACGTTTGCGCATGGCAAATGTCACGATACAACAAAGAAATCTGACATGGAGGTACCTGTGACTATTGTAAAGATGCTTAGCATTGACAAACGCGTCATCTAAGGGTGCATAGGAAGACAAACGCATAGAGTTTAGAGGAGAATTCACAAAATGTCACATTTTTGGTACAAACGAGTCGTATGCGCATGGCAAATGTCACGATACAACAATGAAATTTGACATGGAGGTACCTGTGACTATTGTGAAGATGCTTAGCATTGACAAACGCGTCATCTAAGGGTGCATAGGAAAACAAACGCATAGAGTTTAGAGGAGAATTCACAAAATGTCACATTTTTGGTACAAACGAGACGTTTGCGCATGGCAAATACTAGATCGGATTGTCAAAAAGAATGAAGAATCACAAAAAATGCGAATTCGAATGTTCGGTAGTAGAAAATGGTGCTTAGACCATGTACTGTGTATGTTTACTGCAATTAAAATGGAGCAATCGATGTAATTCTATTCCCGCGTGCTCCGAAATTGCGAACTTGAGACTGTAAATACAACAAGAGCGGTTGCTGGGAAATTAGATTATTGACGCAGCCAAACAAAGTCCAATAATATTGTAGGAAGGAGTTAAACGTGTTCGTGTTCTTCAATGCCATGGCTCAGGCATCCGATGGTTACTAGAGTTGATCATCATTCATAGTAATTAATTGCTGTTGCAATTTGTCTGAGAGAAATGTAGACTTTGCACGATATACTTGAGGTTGCCTAATGTAACTGAATATCATCTTAATATTAAATTGCTGTTTATCTCCGATGAGCGTGACTGTGCTTGCACTGATGCAATTTCTGGTAAAGCCGGTACATCAAGAAAATTCACATCTAAAAAATTGAAATTCTGCAATGAATTTTTTCCTTACTATTTAGCTGCTCGCTGATTCTGCTCAGATGTCTGCAATTGACTATAATGAAGCTGATGTAAAATGAATTGGTGATGTTGGTGCATGTTCAGCAATTTCCATTCCCTGCCTGTTGTCGAGCCCTTGTCCGGATTTAGCTGTGCTACTGTTAAAAGCTTACAAAAGGCGGGAGCATGGCATAGCTGCTGCAGGCGATTCATTGAAGCCAATCAAGAGGATGGATGGTTGATTTTTTCAGTTTGGTGCCATCATTTGAGTTTATTGCCTCTGAACTCAAATGTTGCAAAAATTAGTGCCTATTATGTTAGTGCTTTTGTTTGAATAATGTAGCAAAATTACTTGTATTACGAGGTAGTTGTTTAATTCATCAGATGATTTGATGTTTTGTAAGCTATAACTGCAATTCAGTAAATAAACTATACTACTGATTAAAAATTGGACCAATCATGGAACATTTTTCTAAACATTTGCAAATGCGTTTTCAAAGTCGAATACGTTGTTTCATGCAATATTCACGAATTTAGTTATTAGAATTCGTCAACTGACAAGCACAACAAGGCAACAGATTTCTCTACTTCTCGTTGTCAACATTAAGTCTGTAATTTTTGGGAAATTTCTATCTCAAAACAGGCAAATCAACCTATTGTAAACTTTGCTTGATTCACACTAAAGACCTGAATTATCAATTATCTGATGATCTATCAACCAGCACTAATTGGCTTGTCTCTTTTCTAAATGACATTTACTCTCCATATATAGATGTCAGTAGACAGTGTGAAAGTTGCTGGTGATGTGGAATGTGTTTGAATTAAGGAAAGACTTAATACATCACCATTCTGTTTGTTTTTCTCTTTTGTTTTAAGTTTTCACTTTCAAGCAATGAGCACAAGATTGGAAGAAACCACAAAAGTAAGAGGCGTATTCAGTAACGGCTAGAGTGAGAAATAGATTCGCTTTGATAATATTCGAATTCCTGATTGAGATTGTCCATTGTTACAGTTTAATGACAACAAAACCAGACTATGGTCACGATGAGATCTCAGAATGCGAATCGTGCATTAGATTGTTTAGCGCACAGGTCTAGTTAACCTTGGTCGTAGGTTCGAATCCTACCAGTCGCACAACTTTTGCATGGCAATCTGATCTATCGTGTATTTAATCTCGTTGTTAATTCTCAGACTACGATTCTTACACATGAAATTCTTACGATGCACACATATACAAAAACAAGTTAAGGGGAATGGAACATCCTCACTTTTGCACCTATATTTGAGAATTTAGAATGTGCAGAATTCGTTTTCATTCGGGAATAACTGATATTATGAAGCATTTACAGATGGGATGAATGAAGAGACAGGATCAGCGCATATCTTGGAAACCCATCATTTCCATGATGTTTTATCAACATGTTGGCATGTCTTTCCGAATATATCACTGCCAGTTGAGCATGTTGTCAGTCGCAATGTGTGTCAGACCCCGCTCGTCAGGGTTTGTGTTCAGGTTAAGGTCGAAACGAACCAGATGAGCACCTGCTGATGACTGACCACCTGCAGCATTAGTACGTCCCTTGGTCAATAGGTTCAGTATTGGTAGAAATTGATCATCAGTAGAATTGTGGCATAAATGTTGTATTCCACTACTATGTAGAAATGTAGAAAAAGAGTAGTTATTTATTTTGTGTAGTGTTACTTCTAGTGTGTAGCATTATTTCTATTAAGTTCTAGTATACGCCTACACATAGCTATATGTCATAGTCGGCTGCCAATCTTCCGCCATCTGGCTGAAATTCGCCAAAAAAGGTCTGAAAAGTCGACTATTTTTCATCCACGGACACGGACGGCTTGCTCTCTATAAATTCAGTGAAATCGTTAATGTTACATGCTTCAAACTGATTCAACCTGATAACTGCAGGCCTGTGATTACTCCTCAAATTTGTTTATTACTCCTCAAATCCTCAAAAATTCCTCAAATATAGCTTAAATATAAGAAATTCCTCAAATACGCTTTACAGACTAAATGTCGGATAATGTATTGTTTTTTGGCGAATGGTGATGATGTGTAAACTTCCAAACAAGAAGCTAAGATAGAATCCTGTAACATGTACCCTACATCCATGCTGCTAATCATGAATCACTCATGATTTGTTTCTTTTCTTTTTCTTCTCTCATTATTTATAACTAAATGATTTTTCTCTCACACACTTGGTAGATTTTAGATGGCGTAATCCCGCTGTGCTAGCTAGATCTGATATTTTGATTGGAAACAGACCTGTCCTTTCATCATCTGAATGGGCAGACTGTCAAAAAGAATCTTTTCAATATATAAGTGATAAACATAATTTTGAAAAGAGCGACTTACTCACCAATTCATTCCACATGAGGAGAGGAGAACCGTTGCTTGTCCTTCTAGTAAGTATTTTTAAATTTCTAGACATTTTAGGATATAATGATTTTCTTTTAGCCATGTCATATTTAGCACATCAAAAATTAACCAGTCGTTAGCTTGTTTTTTTTTAATTTTGTTACCTTGACGCACTTTGTTACGTTGAATGTCGTTTTCATTTCTGCAAGCTACAGGGCTGCAGATGTTCCGGTTCGTCTGGACTTATTTTGCTAAGCAGAGAAGTTGTCCGAAGTTATTGTCTGTCGAACTCACTCATTAAATGCTTTTTACTTCTTACTTCATAATATTGCTTAGAATTCCAACAATAAAATGCACATTCAATTATTTTCATTAATTATCTTGACCTTTGTCACAACCTTCTTTATATGTTTCTGCGACTATATGGCTGCTAAATACATGCCTGTACTTCTTAAAGAACTTAAGGATATCGATCTTCCATGTCCATTATATGATAACATATAGGTAGCCCAGCCCACTTGGATTTCAGTGCTCTTATCAAAAGCTCTTATCTGAAGCGTTTGTTTCACTCACTCTCTTTCATTTTATTTCCGCTGAACATGAGCACATCCGACGGGGTAAAGCGGATGGTCCCTAAATTTAGTGTCTACATGCCTCCTGGTCACTAGCGTGCGGGGGTTGGAAGCATATGAAGCTCTGCTATCTCATGAGTCTTTTTGCAGCTACATTTTCCAGGGTCTGCTGATCGACATTTATCCTGGATGAATTATTCACTTATAGATCGTTTTCATAATTTGCTAAACACAGGTTGGTGTGAAATTAGTGCACACATTGCTTATCGTTGCATGTGAACTTAGATTAATTAAGACATTGAACCACACAGTACTGGATTGGTAGATTTCCAACCTGGGTTTACTGCAAGATGTGGACGTCAATATCTCGGCGCAACTTCATGCGAATAGAGGTGATAATTATCACCTCCAAAGATTATAAATCTCTCACTCTTTGCCTGTATGAGACCAACAACTCAACTGGCAAGCCTGTTCCCGACACTTGTTTTGTGTTGTATATGAGAGAATTTATGTTCATTTGAATGTAGATCGGAGCGATATGATCAGACGCTAACAAGTAAACAAAACCCGCCAAAACTTATGTAGCATAAAGTAAAATTAATAATTTAGTGTGCAGTGTGGCGTATCCTTCATGATAAATTACTGACTTTTTTAAGTCACAAGCATTCCGTCAACGATTTTAAGCTTTCTATACTTATGGGTTACTCTCCTCCCAAATTTGTTTTAAGTCCGTAAAAATTAATCGTTGCAAAGCCACAGATGCATGTGGTTGAGGATATATCCTACATTCAAAAAAATTACAGTATACAAATCTGACAAGCATAATTGAATTGGAGACGATAGCGTGAAGCAGAGCGATATCAGCAGCTTGATTTGACATCTTCTGTTCGACACATTTTAAGCAGATAATACTTGAGGCAACAAATTGATTTCGTAACAACGCGGGAAGTGATTATGACCAAGTCAGTATTCCTTTGCAATATACTTCAAAAAGTGGGGTGTGGTCAACCCTTGGGTTACCTTCTTCGTTGTGACTTTCATGATTTGAAGTTTGGCCCAAAGTCCGTGCTAAAATTTGTAGTTTTTCTTGCAATTATCATAGTAGGCTCCGTTTCCATTCCTCAAATTTAATCCTCAATTTTTTTCATAGGCTAATCACAGGCTTGTAATTGTCTACAATGGCTCTCAGATATTGGTTGTATCGTGACTCTGTCGTCTAACATAATTTTGGAGATTTTATTATCCGGCCATTCGACCTTTTGATGTTTAAAAAAAAATTCTGCCAAAACGACTTTCTTCTGTTGGCAGCTATGCATCTAGTGTCATTGCATTTTTTGCTTCCACTCTCTATTTTTGTTACTTTATCAATCGGCCTTATCTTGTTTCGATCATGATTTTCTTGACTATCGCGACAGCAATTTGCAATGCTTCATAGAAAAAGTGAGTGCAATACTGTGTATCACCAACAGGTTGAATTACGCAGATTCTTTGTCCATTCTCGTTTTGATTCGATCACAATTTGAATTCTTTTCCACATGTGTATGTTTCCTTGATTTCTTCGTCATGATACCACATCATCAGGAAAGTTGAGACCATCTGTTGCTATGCCTTGCGATATTTTTTCGATAGCCAGTAAAGTTTTGATTGGTTCAAGGCCTAGTTGCGGCATTGATTCCCTTCGAAAATGTTCCATGCATTTCCGACTAAAGTGACAAGCAGCGTTGCATTGTTGAAGAAAATTGCCATCATACTTGATTACGCGATGGTCGATGATTCGACTCTGACATGGAAACCGGCCGGGATGTTGGTGTCGGTCGGGCTCCGCGGCCGGCCTAGATCGAACTTCAGACCGGGATTTATACCGGCTTCAGGTAGATTTTATCCAAGATTCAGCCTATTTTAGCTCAGTTTCCTGTTCTCAAGGCCTATTTTGGACCGGCTTCGGGCAAGCTGCCTCACGTTGAATTTAATTTATTTGAGAGCAAATTCAGTTCGCCGGCATTGATTGAGCCAGACCACAGAGAAATAAACGATATGCTCTTACAATGGTGAAGTTAATAATATTCATCAATTTTTGAATTACTCTTTTAATCGTAGCACACGTTAAATATCCAATCAGACTGCTCGAATGATCCGTCAGGAATTCGTCCGGCAAGTAAGTCAATAAATGTTTCCAATATCACCGGAAGGCAGAAACATTTAACTATACCTCATTTAATTAGTGACACTGTTTATTACGGTCTCCCAAAAATAATCGCGTATGAAACTACCCACTAATGTTTTTCCTTTTGGATTGCTTATGAAAATGAAAGTGATTTCAGTTTGATTCAAATTTTATTCTTAAATGAACAGAACACGTTTTTATGATTCACATTGCAAATGCCTTGAACTTGAGAGATTATTCTTGTCACATCAGTCGTATTTTTTCATTCGCTCAAGAGATCAATTGTCCTCGTTGCCACTGCTATCGTCAAAAATCCTTGCCTTAATGACGTCTGCATCTACTAGACTCTTGATCCCTTTATTCACTTAGTTTTGTTTAAACATCCACATCAGAGTCTATACGTGTGGGTTTCATGATTTCATTTGTGCAATTCTTCATGATTGACGGCATCTACCTTACCAACCACTAATTTCAGGCCTGTTATTGAGCAAGTCCAAACATTTGCTGCCTCAGAAACTCGTGTTGCTGAAATTCTGAGCAAATTGCGCGGCTTGTCTTGAGTGCCATGCCTTACTCGAAAGCCTAGACCATATCGGTATGGACACGACAATGACCCCAAACGACGTTTACTTACGCAGAAATTTCAGATAGTATTGTCTGTGTATTTCATTGTCTACGTTTGATGTCCTTTGAGTAAGAGTAAATATATAACCATGCAATACACAGATAATGCTGTCTTGAATTCCTACAAAAGAGTGTGACGTTAGGGGACCTCATGCCCATGCAGACATGTCTTCGAGTAAGACATGGCACGTAAGACAAGCGGCGTAGCAACTTGTTCAATGTATGGGCTACATGTGAGACTAAGTTCAAATCGCTTAAATCGTTGCTGCTTCCGGAATATTAGTCCATTATGAATTATAAATAATTCCCTCATTTTATTTTTCATCACGCTAGTAATGTGCGTATAAATTTGTGCATATAATGTGCATTTTCGTGTATGTTTACAGTCAGGTTTGTATCTCGCCAAAATTTTGATAAATATAATACAATATAATACAGTGCATTCCATATACATGCGATCATAAAATAGCACATATTTTTTCTTTTAGCCGAAACTTTATTTGTCACTTAAATATTATACAGACTGCTCGAAGTGGTTTCAGCACTCAGTGCTTTTGTCAATACCTAACCAAAACTATGTTTGCATCTTAATTATATCTTCGTGTTGTGATTCAATTCCCTGCGCTCATGATTCAATTCTTACTCATCAACATCTTATTTCTTTGTTATTATGTCCTTGTATCTAATGTTTCTAATTAGTTTTCAGTCAATTTTGCTAAAATTCAGAGCTATAAGTGATTATGGTGAAGTGTTTGCTATATTGCTCATCATTTTCACGAAATATTTGAATTATTTGGCATAATCATCTGAATTGGCTACAGCATCAGGAGTTCCAACACATTCCGGTAAGACAAGAATCGGGATTACGAATTGGAGAAATTGAGATATTTTTAAAGTACACATCTATGGGTTTACTTTGTAGATGATGAAGCACTGCGCTCATGATTCAATTTCACCAACATCCAAATGCTTGCTGCAGAGGACAACTGTTTCTCGTAGAAGATTTTATGAGTTCGAAGTAGGCCAGTGGTATGACAAGGTAAGGAGACACTGAAATTCGAGTGAATTTAAGCCTACTGACACACTCGATATCATTCATCAAGTATGTTCCTCATTTTTCAGTGATAACAGACTCGCTTTATTCTTGCATTGTTGCTCATCGGTATGTATTCGCACGGTTAATTCAACTTCTACTTGATGAGGAAAATGCATGAGCAGATTGTTTCCGGAAATGCTGTTCTTGTCTATTCATGGAGTTTTCGAGCAGCGCGACTTTGACGTATGGACGAAACATCATGTACAATGATATGTTTAAAAAATCTTGGAAATACTTATGAAGCAATACTACATGAACACTAAATATTACAAATTTTTTGAATATATTATTGTTGAAATGCTTCGCACATGTGTCAAAGTCGTGCTCATTCTCGATAACTCAATTAACAGGTAAAGACAGCATTTTTCATAAATGGAATAACTGTTCATATGTTTTCATACTCATGCAGCAGTTGAATCTAGCCGGACACATCAAAGAGTAACAATGTAAGAATAGAACGAGTCAGATATCGCCGCAATATTAGAACTACGCCCTCAATCGAGTTCGAAATTTAATGTAATCACGCTTCTTCGCTCTCGATCAAGAGCGATGTATTGACAATCACGCTAATTTGTGCTCGATCGAGTGCGAAAAGTGAAAATCGCGTTTGATCGTACATTAAGTCGACCAATGTTTGCTAATGGGAGGCTACGGTGGGATTAGGTTGACCAATATAAGCTATCGGCGGCGGCTGAAGGTTACGTTGGCTTAAAGAGGCAATAAAGTGGGATTAAATTGGCGTTTGTTGGCATAAGGATGGCTAGAGCGGCGCTTGGATGGCCATCGCACGAAAATATGTTGGATTACGTTGGTTCAAGACCGGTTCTAGGTTGGATTGCCTTCATAGAACCAATGTAGGCCCGCTGTATCATTTCCAACTTTTGACCATTGTAAATGGCCAATGAAGGTCCAACGTAGTACCAACGTATCTGTGTTACTTGGGTAGTCAAACTGTTTTCGTGTTCATGTCTCGCGTGGTCTGACAGCGCGCTATTGTTGTTATTGGTAACTAAGCAACGTTTATTATTGTATCTCTGATAAAAAGGACGGGCAGTTTGACCAATGTAAAATTTATGGCAAAGAATACAAGTAAATTTATACACTGTGAACTTGTCACTGCAGCTTTGCTGATCTGGTAATTTGTCGCAGATATCACAATTCTGATGTTTATTGTCTCTATTTACAGCTTGATTAATACACTGCTTTAAGTACCTGCCATGTTTGTTAACTAATTTTATGGGAAAATCGTATTTTTTTACTAAAGCCGTCAACTTTCTGTTGCATGTATCATCGAGGAAATTACATTTCCAAATAACGAAATTTTTTAAGTCTGGCTTATTTTGTAATTTTCTTTTCTTGTCATACTTTAGTTTTTTTGTAACCATTTTGATAAAGTTGATTGTTGAATTTTATAGTGGCTGCATTCATTTTTTACGAATACAGAAATGTCCAAAAAATTCAATTTGGTTTCGCTATTAGGAACATCTAAAGTAAACTGAATGCTCCCATTGATGGAATTAAAAACATTTCTGATCATCTTAAATATTTCCATGTCATGATCAAACGGACCCATGATTACATCGTCAATATAACGCTTGAAAATGAGTGGTTCAATTTTATGGTCCTGCTTCAATTTGTAAAGAACTTCCGTCTCAATATCGTTCATAAAAATAATCGCGAAAAGAGGAGCAGAATGTGCATCCATGGGACAGCCCTGCGTTTGAATATAAAATTTACCATTGTACTCAATTTCGTAATTGTACATGTACGTTGCAGTAACATACGTTGCAGTTACGACCTACAAATGACAAGTTCACAATCTATGTTCAAATTGCGTGGACGTTCTGTTTCTCAGTTAATCATAAGTTCCTTTAATTCAGTTATTCACAGGCTTATTTGTTGCAATGGAAATGTATTAGGTAACTGATGATTATCTCATAGGAGAACGCCTACAAAAATTCGAACGATGACCTTGCCATATACATGTACATATATTCGTTTAATACATTACGATCTCGCGTGAAAATGCCCATATCTAAAATGGCAATATTCCTACACTGTCCTTTCCTGTTCAGAAATCATGTTTGAATATAATAAGAGAGAAGTATCCCTATGCGTTGATACGAGCACCGACTACGGATATGTGGATAAGACAATGAATCTGACTGAGATTAAATCAAAATGTCCTGATATAAATGTCCAATTTTAAGGTCTTTTGTTTTATTGTCCGTGTTCAAGCCAAAGTAGTAATAAAACGGCGAACACCCGACCGGCGCGCCCCCCCTCTGGAACGACAGAGTGTCGTGGTGTGCCGGCCAGGTTGGTCCACGTTCACAAACTGTTCGCTGACGTCCCCCCCCTCTGGAACGACTGTGTCGAGATGGACTTGGGCGACCGCCAGGATTAGTCTTGAGGCTATATTGTGTGATGTTTTTCGTGCAATCTGCTGAATGTTGGGTTGTAAAATGGGCTGTTTCGAGTGGAAAGAGTGCTCGGATGAGAAAACGGATGCCAGATTCGGATTCAGCGTGAAATTCTGCATCGGTATGGTGAATTTGAACGTAATCGGAGAGAAAAAATTTTCGCTGACGTCCTCCCCCCCTGCGCCAAACTTCCAATTTTGCTTCTAATGGACGGATTTTGTCGTGCAATAGCTCGTTTGAAAGCTAAGAGTGAGACAAATTCACTGAAAGAATCGGCTTGTTCATATCTGTCTTCGTTTAGATGTGAGACGCCATTTAAGATTTTGGGAGATTGGCGAAAAACGACAGAGTTAGAATTTGGGACGTTTTGGGCTGTAGCTTCAAAACGAAGCATCGGATTGGAAAACGGATTTCAGATTTGGAATCAGCTTGATGTTATTGTCCAATGAGGATCATCATCCAATGAGAATCAAGCATTTCTATATAAATAGCGAGCCTTCCACAGTGAGAATCATTCCATCGTTGAATCACACGAGTGACGGACGCATATTTTCTCTCTCTATTCTATTATCCAACTAAAATGGTAAGTCGCTACTTTCCTCCCTCTCCTCCCTTGAACGTAAACTTAATACAATCTTTTTCATTTTCAGGCATCTACTCCATCTGCTACACTAGTAGGACAAAATGGCGGTCAAACGTTACAAGGTTCGCTACGGTCAGATCATCTACAACTGAGGCCAGCCCAGTGAATCGAAACTTACAAATCTTCTAAGTTTCTTTTAAGATTTACTGCCAAGTCTTTGCAAGACTTAGTAGGAATCTTAGAAGAAACTTGGAAGATAGGTCTGTTATCTTGGAAGATTAGTCTGTTATCTTGGAAGATTAGCCTGTTATCTTGGAAGATTAGCCTGTTATCTTGGAAGATTAGTCTGTTATCTTAGAAGATTAGTTTGCTATCTTGGAAGATTGGTCTGTTGATTGCCTTGTATCATGGAAAATATCAATGTTTCGTCTACAACAGCAACATGAAGAATTTCAAAAATGACTCAGCAATAAGCAAGCATGCCTTTATGCATGTACCGTAAATTTAGAAATCCTTCTTGCTGCTCTTATAGACGAAACATTATTGATATCTTCCATAATACAAAAAAATCAACTGACCAAATGTATACATACAGAGATAGAACTGTGAATGCACCAGTTATGCATTAGTTTGGTTTAACGCATCTGCTTGGCTATAAAATCAAAAGGAATGACAGGTAACACATAGATGCATGTATTGAAAACATGTATTTGACAGGTATGTCAGAATATGTGATTAATCAAGATCGTCTCTCTGGTTTTTCATTTCTCCTCAGATCCAAGCCTCGTTGATTTACGACAGACTTTGCCTCTTCCCAGGTGGTTCCATTGCGAAATCTTAAAGTTATGGCCTCTGAAAAAGATGATCAGGAAATAATTTATAGGTGAAAAATATGTTGTACCATGCGTATAGGATAGATGAACAGTGTGAGATTTATAACGAATCGTATCAAAGGAAAGTGACTTTGCTTTGATTGTGAAGAAAATTTTCATTCTTAAATGGTTGAACTAAGTGCTTTTTAACAAACGCAGGAAAGATGATGTAAGTATTGATCGCACCGTCATTTTCAGATTTTCCAAGGCTACAGTGGTACGAATTTTTTCTTCTATACGCATGCATGGGATTGTTTTTGATGGAATGAAAAACACTGAATTGGAGACAATTTGATCTAACATTAGGAGGCAATGAGAAGACTTTAATTTATTATTGTATCTATATTGTGATATCACGCACTATGCATGCATACAAGTGAGATATCTCTCAGTAATTAATTTAAGTTCCCATATGGACTCATAGTACAGGTGCTGTTCACAAAAATAAAATATTTTTAAAACTTCGTGCACAAATTGTCTTCAATCCACTCAGACGTTTTGGATACATCTAGCCTTGAATATCAGCAGTGCATTATTACAGCAAAATGTCTTGAGATATTGTCTTGCATATTGGTGCACTCGATTTGAAGTTATATGGACTTGAATATAAATTGCCGGTAATTCACCGATAAATTACCAGTAATTTACCGGTAAGGTAACTTAAAATAAATTACCGGTAATTTTTAAACACTAGTACATAGTGCCTGCAAAATACGCCAGCAGGAGTGTGCATTTAACATTTATCAAGTTTCAAGTAACATCACAATATCAAGAAACAATTAATTGTAACGCATCACTTGTACAAATAATTGAAAATTAATGTATTCATATAGTATCAAACAGACATCCATACTTTAAAGTAATGTGCACGGAATTGTAATATGTTCCTAGTTACACTATCGCAAACAAATAAACCTAGATTTTCCACAGTTCAAGAATATGCCGGCATACAAGATTCTCAACTTTTATTTTTAAAGAGTAGGCACCAGGAGCAGATGTAATTTCACTGAAAATGAATTGATGTCCCTTCACCATAGTCTAATTATCTATTTTCTATGACTAAGACACCTCTGTATCAGGATTTCTTAGTGGCTCCTCATCTGTTCCAAGAGACTGTGCATCTATTTCTGGTTCGGATAGTTGTTCCCCTGAGGAATCGAGGAAGCCGAAGCTCCTAATAGTGTTGTCGTTGTCATCTATCTTCCCCTGCAATGTTCCTCTCTTCTTTTCCATTTCACCTGTAAAAAGTGCAAAAAGTGGACTGAACATTTGTATTTTAGAATTTTGAAAACAATGTAAATGTTACTTGTAACCTAATTAATGCTTTAATTCTAGCATGAGGTTCTAAAGGAATCTATTGTAAATTCCAACTTGGGCCCCCTTTATTACATTTTAATAACCTAGTTACCTCGACCTGCATGCATTCATTATTATTTACTCAAAAATGAACATAATACAAACCATGTTGATATTTACAGAAAACCAAGAGATACAATGATCAGAGTTGGAAAAGTCGGAATTGGAATTGATTCCGATATGGAATTAATTCCATTTTTCGTCGGAATTGGAATTGGAATCGACAATATTTAAATCTACTGGAAATGGAATTGGAATTGACCTCGATAAACCTCAATTCCACTTTTTCGATAGACCTGTGATAAATCTATTTGTACAAAAATTGAAATGACAGTACTCGGCCGTTGTGTTAACTGCACGCAGAGATAAGAAAGAGATAGATCGACAGGGAGAGCTTTATTCTATTTGAATAAAGGGTGTTTTTTGTGACTTCGATGGGCCTACAGCCCCGGACAATGTTATTTCAGCGATTAGGCAGACAATGAAAAGACAGTCATCTTTGTTCATTCTGTTGTTTAGTTATTTATCAAGTAAGATATAATTAATAAAAATAAAGCAATTGTTGAATTTAGTTCTTGATAGGATAAGCACAGGAATTGGAGATTAACATAATTGTTGTACACACGAAAAACAATTAGTTCGGAAAGAGGAAAATTAACGCTGCATTAAAAGGCAGCAACCCTGTCAGTTCAAATCATAATATAGAGTGTCAACAAATCATTCTAATAACTAATTATTCAATTACAGGAACTATTATTCAACTTCCAATCACAACAATTAACAATATTAATTTTAAGGACTATAGTTACATAGATGCGATACGCAACGATAAAAAAAAAGTTTACACTTACAGTTCACTTCTTAATGTTGAATTCACTTCAATTCGATCGGACTCACTTATGCCAAAATAATATCATAAATATCAGTGTCACTTATACCGTCAATCTTCAATCGCGCTCGCTGATGTGTTGCTGTATACGCTGTTGTGTTGTTGTTCGCTGGCGGGCAGTTGTTGTTGTTACTTCTGTAGTTAAGTTGCACCGCGAGAGCCCGGAGTTCTTCTAACAGCTACTGAAGATACCGTATGTGTTGTTGGCAGTTGTTGTTGCGTCAATTTCTCATCGTTTCTAATTTATACAAATTTTTGGGACTTGACGATAAAACCACTTTCTTTTGAAAATTGAAAGAGTTTCCTTTAATCTCTGCTCGTTAGCTTTCGACCCGACCACATTTCGTTCTCATCACGGAATTTTTAATCTCCTTTTTTAACATGGACCATTAATCAGTTTTCATGATATCATTTTTATCGTCGTTTTTTCTTTCATCAACAATCACGTTATTCGCACACTGAATTTCTTTCTTCTGTCAGTTTATTAATATAATATATTATTAATTTAGCTCTGACAATGATATTATGCGCATTTAAATGTGTTTGTGTATTTCTATTCATGAGCATATGCTATGTTAACTTTTTTCGCTTGACTACCGCATTTCCTCGAATAGAACTCGCCATCACATAGAACCCTCACCTAAATTTTCATTTAAGTGTTTTTGAGAGTTTTCTAGGAGTTAATCGCATGTATCGTTATAAGGTTCTCAGCATATGTCACAAGCTCAAATATGAAAATGATAGGCTGTCCTTATCTTTGAAAAGTATTCGTAAATATAAATTTGATGGAACATGCACGGAAAGAAATGCTATCAATTTTCCGATACAATGTTACAGAACTTATCTATGTCAAAAAAATTTTGACTTTTCCGGTGCCACAGAGTGGAATATATTGCCGAAATATATCAGAAAAGTCAGTAAGAACAAAATATTCTTAAAAATGTTAGAAATATGCTCACTGGGTAAAATACTCGAAAGGATATCAAATTGTCCACCATTATTTGAGACCAATCCCTGTGGGAACGCATCTTGCTAATATCAACAGATTATCTGGCGAGGTAGCGATTTTGTGGATAATTATTTAAAGGTTCATTTTCGTGTAAAAACTATCTCCGCATGAGAAAATTGTCATAATTTATCCAAAAACATGTGTAAAATTAAAAAACGACAGGTGGCGAAAAAGTTGCTATAATTAGTTGGTAGATATTTGTTTACTAATGCAAGGTGATTTTTCGCCAACCGGCGAAATCGTGGATATTGTAGCAACTAATTAGTGGTAAGTAGTAATGTTCGTATATTACCTTCACATGAAAATATATTGTATACTCAGTCTGATCTGATAAAAAGGGATATTTTTTAATTCACGAAGGCTTAAACTAAAAAAAGTATTTATCTTCCATAAATGTCGCAGTAAATACTATGATATTATTCAAATATTTGTCATTGTTGTAAATTATTGAATGTCAAGAGATGTCATGAAAATTGATATATGCGGATTCTCTATATTCTTATCATTATCATAAAATGATTGACTTATTTCTTAGATAGATTAGTCATATGTGGGGGATAGTGAGGAGGTGAGGGAGAGAATAGAGCCTCGGCTGTGGAGGCGGATTACTAAAGAAAATAAGAGAGAAAGTCAAAAGTAAAAGGTGACATATAGAGCGCGAATTGTCGTCGGCGAACTTCGCCAGCGAATATCCCGCAAATATGACTGAACTTTAGCATGATATTCTGCAGCTTACATTCGCCAGTTTTTCGCAAGATTCGTTCCCACAGGGATATGGCTTCCGTCCTGGGTGCTCAACGTTATACGCACATATAGCTATAGTCGACACAATAAGCCGGTATTTGGACTCTCCTGATATCAACAGTGTTGTCCTGTTAGCATTTGATCTCAGCAAGGCTTTTGATCGGTTATGACAAATTGCTGCAATATTTGACAGAAAACAAATTACCACCTGACTTTATTTGTTGGTGTTCTCATTATTACTACGAAAGGCGGCAAAAGGTAATACTACGCGGTGTGTCATCAACTGAAAAGGCTACTTCCTTCGGTGTACCTCAGGGTTCCATTATCTCGCCATTTCTTTTTGCTTCTTTTATGGGTTCTTTGTCATCAAAATCTATCGACACAAAAATCTTCAAGTATGCTGACGACTTTTGCTTATTGATTCCATCGAGTAAAGACTCAAATATAAATGACAGCATCCACGTTGAAATCAAAAACATTGAAGATTGGTGCTCCATCCATGGCCTAGTGCTCAACACGGATAAAACACGCCTTATGGTGTTCGGAAAGTCAGGATGTCCACTGAATCTACCGACTGGGCTGACAGTTGTATCTGAACTTAAAATTCTTGGTTTAACATTCCAACAAAATTTGAAATGGGATTCCCATATCGATAACGTGACAAAGAAAGCATCACAGCGTATATTTCTTCTGAAAAAACTGAAATGAATACCCGGAGTTAGTAAAAACGATCTACTGAGTGTATATAAATCATATATTGCAAGTATATTAGAGTACAATTGCCCTGTGTTCATAAACATGACTCAAAAGTCAATTCGGAAAATTGAAGGAGTAAGGAAACGCTGCCATTACATCATTTGTGATTGCGGTGACTACAGCAATTGCCGATTATTACCTTCATTCATCGAGCGTGCAGATAAAATCGCTCTTCGAACGTTTTCAGATATCTTGAAACCGAATAACTTCATCTATCACTTGGCTCCCCGAAGGTTACCTGTAAGCAATCATTTTGAGATACCCTTGTCTCATTCCATGCGTCGATCATCAACTTTCTTTCCTTACTGCACTAGACTGTTCAATAAAATGTATTTTGCTTCACAAACGTCTGACTAACTTTCTCGAATTACTTATTATCACTATCTTTGTTCTTTCAAAATTTCAGTTGTATTCGATGTGCGTATTGAATAGTATGTATGATTTCCATTATCAATAAACAATAAACAATATTTACAAATTTTACCTTAATTGCATGATATCCCGAATCGATCCAACTGCATATTATGCGATATACCGTACTTTTTACTGTTCTAAACCGATCTTCATGTACTCTACAAATGCATAAATTAGTTTAGACCCTGCAATGGGTTCATGCATACATGACTCATACTTTTATTGCGATATATTCTTCCGACGTTTGTGTGAAATGTGGATTGACATCGGACTTCTCTCAGCGGGACTAGGTTTCTACTGCCTACACCGTTCACCTCTACAGTCACTGGTACAATATATCTAATGTACTTCTCTTGAATATAATATGCACATGCACATATGTTTACGCTTTTTGTACATGAATCTTGTACAGCGATTGTATTGGCGAAAATATATTTCTATTTCTATCTTAGTGTAAGGGATGCGACCTGGTCATTATCACTTCACGAGTTGTCACGAGTTATGGATCTGTCATAGGGCCTAGTTGGACGCGTAAATTATGACACAGTGAAATGTTCTTACCTTCGATCTGGAATTTGATCATTCAATTTACCACGGTAGATGAAATTCAGCTTTGACTCCACATTTCTATTGCAAGAAATCATGTGAGTGGCAATTTCATCAGTTCCTTGCGTCCTTAAATTCCTTCAGCGACGATGAGAAATTTGAAGAAACTCAGGACAACATCAACCAAAGTCTGTATCAATGTTCCTGATAAAGCAGTATAAACATCGAATACCGGTAGCATGAATTGATTTCTGTACAGTAATTGAAACAATCCGCAATGTAGACAACGCAATAGAAACTTCTCAGTCACAGCACTGGTGATGTTACCGACAACCGAATCATGCACGCTGCTCCTTTATGCGTTGCTCATAAGCTGTCACTGTTAACGTGTTAACAGCAGTGCGGAGAACTGGTTGATCGATGACGGTAGTGTAGCAACATACGTGACCTGAATAGAATGCGTCATACTTATTTTTAATGCGCCTGGACTGCTTCCTGCAAACCCATGAACACAATAATAATGGGGTTTTGTCTTTGTCAAACCGAATAGCTTCTGCTCTGAATGTTTGACTTGTCCTATAATGAGACTTGTATAGTACGTAGTACGTACATTGCTCCCATTTCCTGATTTGATCATTGACTTCGTATTCTCGATTTTACTAGCTACAAAAGTGACCAAGAACATCGTTTTTAAATAGGTAGGATTGAGTATTATCCAATAAAAAAATAACCAACGTCTTAGCCGATATAGCAAGAAGAAGCAGCACCAATTGACTAAAAACTGATCTCAATTCTATGCATGCAAGCATTCTTATAGTAGTTCGCAACTTGAGTCAGTGGGGCCGGTTGTTGCCCCTGATGATCACTATACAAGTTCACAGATCACATTGAAAATTCTCCATAATTTTATTTTGCGGGGTCCTTCCTCTGGCGCTATGGTATTACCAAATTTCCAAGTTTCAGTTCCCAAACATATCTCATAAGATATTACAGGTCAATCTTCCAAGATAACAGTTCTATCTTGCCAATCTTCCAAGTTTCAGTTCCCAGACATATCTTCTAAGATCTTTCAGGCCAATCTTCCAAGACAACAGACCAATCTTACAAATCTTCCAAGTTTCAGTTCCCAGACATATCTTCTAAGATCTTTCAGGCTAATCTTCCAAGACAACAGACCTATCTTACATATCTTCCAAGATAACAGTCCAATCTTGCAAATCTTCTAAGATCTTGTAAGTTTCTTGGAAGATTTATAAGTTTCGATTCACTGGGAGTGGAAGAAACAACCAAGGTACATAATCCTACACCGCTACAGCGTAAATTTAAACAAGTCTTGCGTTATGACGATCATAGCGTAGTACTCCAAACGGGAATGCTCCCTTCCACGGATGTCAAGATAATGCGCAATCAGTATGGGGACTACATACTGATCCCCGTGAGTCCGTACATTCGCCACCAACTTGATATTATTGAGGAGTACGTGACATTAAATATGGACATTCCTACTCCTCTTGCTCAAGAGTGGAAGGCTAGAGATGACAAGGATACTCCCTATAGAAAGATTTGGGATGGTAATCACATTTGCCTACCGGTATCACATTGGTGTACTTACTATAAGAAGGATGGAGATCATTCAATACCCATCAGATGTGATGAGCTCGGAGAAGGTACTTGGGATATCCTTTTCAAAGTGAATGGGCTATATTATGGTCGACACAAGGATAATAAAATAGCCTCTCTCTCTCCATGCATATGGAATCCATCCTATATATTCCAAAACCACCCAACGTGGATGACATAATTGATCAAATCCTTAACAGCAGTGGTACGAAGCGCAAGTCGGAGAAGAATGCTGCATCAAAACGCAAATCAAAGAAGGAGAATTACTAGTCCTTTCCTAACTCTACCCTATGACAATTCGCTTATGTGCTTTGAGTGTCGTAGACGTGGTCTTATTAGATACATTTTATTTCTTCGTTGCCATCATATCATTTGTGTATTTTGTCGTGAAAAGCATCGATGTAATTCTTCATTTTGTAATATGTTATAGAACGTTTCCTTAGATGTGTAATTTCCGTTTTAGGCTTCTATCATCATTTTTATGGATTGTGAGGGTGAACCTGTACAGGAGCTCAGTGCTATTGCTATGAACAATTGGACATATCAGATTGTTAGTGTCTATCATCAACATGCCAACTGCGATCCCAATGTTGATCAATGGGCGAGAAAACACATTCATGGACTTAATCTGAAATATTTGCAAGACTATGGCTTTTCTTGTGAGAGTGCTCTTCTTATTGACTTTAAACGATGGTTAGCTGCTTTCAATGTTATACGCATCTTTTGTAATAATCCTGGTAAGGAGAGGAAAGTATTTCCCAATCTAATCATTGATGATATTTTGCTCCCGCCTTGGGATAGTAGAGTGAATCAACATTATCATGAAGTCACGAAACGTTTTAAGGATTTGTGTGTTCCTATTTTGTCTATTCGTTGTAGTAGCTACGTTCATAACCAATGCTTCTTTCCTCCTTACCTCAACACTGCCAAAGTCCTGTATGGTTATCATTGCTCGCTGTATGATAGTTACCAGCTGTATCTATTTTATCTCTTTCAAACCATTGATTTATAATGCATGCTTGTTACCGTTATTCAATAAATGTTACTATGAGAAGAGTTGTTGTTTTCATGCAATGGATGGGTTAGATAAAGGGCGATCATGTCTTTCTCAAACGACTGCGGAACATTACATTTTCACAGGCAAAGTTTAAAAGGAGCTGTTCAAGATTATGTGATAAATTTTCATAAAGATGAGACCGACATCGAAGCAGTGGTCGATGATGCTAGCACTCTATTTCTAGAGTTAATGAATACATTCTCTGATAGCATTATCATGGCGCGATTAGTTGCGAAAATTAAGTTAAGTCATTTTGGAAAGGAAGAGGTGGAAAGTCGCTCTTTCCATTTTGCTTCTTATTCAATGGAAGTGGTAGATCACCCCCAAGAATTTTTTAAAAGACATATGATAAAAATTGCTAAACGTCTTAACGCATTTAACCATCATGGTAGCAGTCTAGTGATTGAAGCGATTTCAGATATTCACATTCAAATTTCCATAAAGAAAAATTGAAAATGCAGTGGTACTTGATTGTAGCACAACTGGTTTTCGAGCTATGTCTGCTCACTCTCGAAGTATATTCCTTCTGTACATGTGTCTATTATTTAGAAAAGGCTAGCAAATTCATATCTTCAAAAAGACTTGCTATAGACATCAGTAACGGTGAAACTATGTGTTGTGATGTATGTAAGCGAAAGGATGGAAATGAAAAGCGCATCTTCAAGAGATGTAAGCATGCTTTTTGTCAACGCTGTTTCATACGTAATTGCATTCAACTTTGCAAATGTAACCACTGTGATATTGCTCATTTCGAGTGTCACTTATACTGCAATAGTTAGTACCTATGCAAATGTGGTAAAGATAGGTTTTAGCAAAGACTAACACGGAAAATGGCGAAACGTAAAAGTCAAAAGTCTTCAAAGTTTTCTTCAGCCATTCAAGCTCTCCGACGAATGAAAGCAAATCAGCGATACAATGCTATACGACATGCTAACGATAAATTCATTTGTGAAATTATTTCTCATGTGAGGAAGTTGAGGACGAAGAAATTAGCGCCAAAACAACGAAAGTTACTTAAGCGATATGCTACGAAATTGCGTTTCATCTCCAATCCTAAAGTCACCCTTCAAAGAAAGAGGAAAACTTTAACACAAAAGGGCGGTTTCCTTTCAGCAATACTTCCAATGATAGCTCCTGCCGTGGGCAACCTATTGGGTAATATCTTTGGCTCTAAGCGTTAATTATGCAAATGTTGAATCTCAAAGTAATAAAATGGATTTCAGACTTCAATGTGATAAAGTTCTGACTGTATCAGGTCCATCTCATGCAGGTAAAACTGTTTTCACGCTGAATTTATTGGATAAAAGAAGGGAGTTGTTTAAGGAACCTATCAATCGAGTGATTTGGTGTTATGGTATTTATCAACCGTCGCTGTTTCAGGAATTGCAAAGTCGCAACTTTATTCGACATGAAGGAATTATTCCAGTGGATAAACTTCAGTCTAATGATGTTGTTGTATTGGATGATTTATTAAAAGAAAGTAAGAATTCAAAAGATGTTACAAATATGTTCACTCGCGCAGCACATCATAAAAGGTGCTTTATCATCTATATCACACAAAATTTGTTTCCTGATGGAAAAGAAGCTCGTACACGAAACCTGAATACACACTATTATGCTATTTTCAAGAATCCGCGAGATAAAAGTCAATTTGAAATTTTAGCGCGACAAGTTGCACCCAGAGGATCAAAAGCCTTAATTGAAATTTTTCAAGCAGCTACTGAAAAACCACACGGTTACTTATTCATTGACTTTACGCAAGAGTGTCCGGAAGAATTTAGATTTCGAAGTGATATTTTGAAAACTCCCATGATTATCTACAAACTATGAGTTCTTATTCTCGCATGATTGTTATTCCTCAGGATGAATATGTACAATTGACTGCCATGCAGCAAGTAAAGCAACCTCTTGCAAATCGAATGTATAGGAAAGAAATAGATTATCAGCAAAATGTTCACATCAAAGATCCACATCGTGCTGTATTATTACAATCGGAAACTGTTGAGCAATTGAAAAACTTGAAGAATAAGATGCGTGACTCTGTATCGACTGCTACACCTTTAGCATCTCGCGCACATGCCATATCTCTTTTCAACAGTATTGAACCCCATCTCAATGTAAATGATAGAGGAGAAATCATTACAGATGAAAATAAAGTGATTGATGCTTCACGTTATGAAGACTTGATTCAGTATGCGACACGTAGAAAGCGCCGTCAGGGCTATGTTCCACCTGGTTGGACATACTTTCTTAAACTATTGAAAAAGCATAATGTACCAAAATTTGCTTTGAATAATGAGACATGCTTTAAGGATGAGACAGCAGGGAAGGAAATAGATGAAATGATTCTCCTCCGTCCAAAATGTACAGTATGAAATTAAAGGATGGCGACGATAGTATTAAGCGTGCTAAAGGCATATCAAGATCATTGGTCTCTAACATGAAACATAAAAATTTCAGGACAGCCTATAGAAATAAAAATATAACGTTTGTCAATATGACAATCTTAAAATCTAAGTCGCATGAGATCAAAACTCATACTTTTAGGAAACAGGCGCTTTCAGCATGGGAGGATAAGAGGTGCTGGTTAGAACACAACATATCTCTTCCACATGGACATCCTGACACAAACATACCACCACCCAAAAGAATTAAACTCATACTACCACATTCAGGAGACGTCTTAGCATAATCATCCTTAACTTAGTATTTTTATGTTGATTTCTGTAGATAAACATTGCTGTTTTATGTATCGCATGATATCGTTTCTTCCTTGTGAATATATGCCTACAGTCAGCCCATTCCCCCTATATCTGTGAAAAGACTTTTTCATACACATATTTTTATTTCAATAAACATATCACAATGACTTCACTTTGTTTTCCGAAACACTAAAGTTACGAGGGATTTAGTATCTTTCACATGGATGCACTCTTGTAAACCATTGGTAATTTTGATAGTAATAGAGGGTATAGTTTGTTTGACGACGGGATGATAGAAAATAGATTCAAACATCTTCTCGACTATTCCATATGAAGCGTCTTTATCATGAATGAAATCACATAAAATGTATTCTTTTTTCTCACCAACAGAAATAGGTAGAATCAAATCACTTTGAATGTAAAGGTGCTGTTCATGTTTATCAAGTGTCATTGGTGTTTCTATACCAATCGTATGCGCAGCAGCAAACACAGTTTGTAGCATTGAAAAACCAAAGAGTTTTTTCAACTTTTTACTCAATTGACATTGAATGTCATCACCCAGTTTCAGAACAACGCGTTGATTTTCAATTGAAAACGAAATGTGGTGTGTCTTTCCATCATATTTACTTTTCATCACATGCTTCAACTTCTGTTGTATATAAGGATTTACTACATGAATGAAGCTTTCAACTGTATGATATAGACGCGGCATTATATTGATAGCAACTTTAGATTCTTCATAAGACTGGTAAATTTTCTTGATGCGATCACCATAGATGTCCACCCACCATTCATCATTAACTGAATCAGCTTTAGTGTGATATTCGTGAGAACCATACACCACACCGCTTCCAATAATAGGTGTATAATGTCTTATAAAATGACGCAAGGTTGGAGAGAAATAAACTGTAAGTTTGTCATTATATTTTTGAATAACCAACTTATCCTTCTCAGCCATTACTTTCTCTCCATACTTCTTACCCACAGTCTCATTCCATCGTTTTACTAACTCAATAAGTGATAAAGGTTGAACACCACGCTTTTTCAAAATGATGCGTTCTTCGCATTCTACAACATCTTCATCAAATATTTTAAATCTATAATGAAATTTGTTGATTCGATTTGAATAAACTTTTTTAACATTTGCAGTAGCAATTGACGTTAGATGTAGTCCATGACCAAAACCAAGATGTGGATAGAATTCATTATCCAACCTCAGCGTAAGACCTTTAGTAAAAGAATGAAAGCGAAGGAACTGTCTCCCACTCCAATGATAGATAGTAAACTCATAAGCTCTCTGATTTTTATTCTTCATGATGGAAGTATTAGCACTATTGAATGCCTTAATAATTTTCTCATTCCCAAATGGTTCATAAGAATCTGATTTTATCTGAATCCATTCATAGGTCCACTTTCCATCTGATGTTAAATTGTATGGGAACTGGAATGCATTATTCATCGTTATTCCATCATGGGTGCGAGGAGTCAATATCATTTCTTCCAAATCATTCACATTCTGAATATTGCTATCATAGCAAATACTAGAAACGCCAACCTCCCATTCACCTTCTAAATGCAGTGGGCGATTTAATTCTACTCGATAGTCTGATGGTTTATTTTTGGGAAATTTATTCATAGAAGCATTACTGGGTAAGTAGATTAGAAACGAGTCCTTATTTTCACTTTCCATATTATTCACATTGGAAAAATATATTAGCATACTTTTGCATTAACTCTTCATTCGGAAATGGAGTGTGATACTTGTCACAGCATCTTTATGAAAAGGAATCAACGCACCAGCATCGTCATAAATGGCAATATCAATTTGTGGGATGTAGTTTGATTTCAGCTTTGTATAATGCACTTTCTTGAAAGTATGCTCAGATAAAATACTGCAGCTTTTTGGCTGGTATGGTATCATTGCTAGCAATGGAGCTTCAACATGTCCCACACGTACATCTTCACCAATATTGGAATATATCTGAAAATAGTTAATACGACGCGATAGCGACATGTCTGCGCTAGCTTTGGTTACAGTACCACTTTTAAAGATATTTTGATCAAAACCCAAAATGTCCATTAGAGTTTTATCCATAATTAGTTCAATACCTTTTCCACTTATAGTGAGAGACAAAGTACCTTCTTTTTCAGAAAATGAAATATGTTGGTCATTAATCACTTCATTTAAATAATCTACAACCAATTTAACCGAAGTAATAATGCGAGGCATCAACACTCTTGTTTCATGTAAGATACCACCTAAAGGCTCTACATACTTTCTGTATAAAGATACGGTCCATTCTGTATCAAATTGATTTGACCTTTCACATGGTAAATGTTGCATATCAGATTTTCCATGAACAGCTGCAGAACGATGTCGTAAGAACTGATGAAAATCTTTTGAACAAACTAATACTAGATCATCATCATTTAATTTACTTATTGCAATATGATTAGATGATTTGATATAAGTCAATGTTGCCACTTGTTTACCATCAACTCGAAGGAGATAATTAAATTTCTTCAATAATGTTTCAGGAGTCATATTTGTCTTTCTTGGCTTAATCACAATCTTCTTCACCAACGTCTTCTCATTTTTTGGAATAAGATCTACATAATAAGCTTCCTCTCGATATATTAACTGTTTATGACCACTTATGTGGTAATTAACGTTAAAATTATCATAGCTTGTTAAGGCGCTAGCGAGGTAACCTAAATCATTTCTTAAACTTGGACTTAAACCAACAATCCAATCTTTCTCAACTACATGATGTACATAATTATAATCATCATTGTGCGGAGTAAATTGGACAATATGTTTACACGCTTTATTCAAGAAATCATATATCAACTTTTTACATGATAAGAGATCTTTCTTTGGCCACTGTGGAATGTATACTCGGCAGCCCTTTTCACATTGGTAAGCAGCTGTACGTCTCATATTAATAGTCATCACCTCATGATCAAAAGTATAGACACAGTTGCTATAAACAAGTTGAGTGACACCCACTTCCCAATTTCCATTTAGCTGTTGTGTATGATCAATGGGAGTAGAAAAGAGTGCGGCTCGATTACTAGCAAATCTCTTTGTAGCCACATTGCTAAGCAAAATATGATAAAACGACATTTTTATATTGCTGATCTGCGGCTTTGCATAACATCATGAAGACTTGGATTTTGGACTCTCTACAATATATCAGAGTTGATCGTGATGGAAACGTACATTTCAAAAATTCTCATGGTCATACATCAAGAGGTATTACATCAACATAGCGACAATTTGTCAACCTCAATGATATCATGAGGGATTTGGAATATTTTGAAACATTAAGATTCATCTCCTTGGGTGATCAAGTTTGGCTTCAACATTACAGAAATGAAATTCAAATCTGCCATTCTCATTCCGCAAACTGTTTCTCATTTCGCAAATACAATTGGGAGAAGTATAGAAGATACATACATCGCTCCATCATGACATTTATTCGTCGTGAGTTCATCGCCCTACTATGCAAATCTTAATCAGACATGACTACCACACACCATGAGTTGGAAATTAGATTCCCTACAACGTATTGAAACGGATCATGATCGAAACGTCTATTTCAAAGATTCAACTGGAAATGTGAGAAGAGAATTTGCTTTATCTTATCGTCATTTTCAATCTCTACATCATATCATGAAGGATTTGAAATACTTCTATATGAAAAGACATTCACGTATTGGAAATCGCATCTGGCTGCGCGTCAACAATCGGCGAATTCAACTCTATCATTCCCAACTTCATACTAACTTCACATTTCATCAAGGTAGTTGGGAAAAGTATAAAAGGAAGGTACATCGCTCAATTTACTCATTCTTTCATCATGAAGCGCCATCGCTACACCATCGTCAACATTCTCCGTCGCTTCAGACTCTACACCAAAATCGATCTCACAACATTACACCAACACCTTCCAAACAGCAAGTATTACCCGGGCCGACCTCAAATGTTAGTGGTGAAGATGAACAATTCACGGAATCTTCAACTCTTCCCAAATGGGACTGTACAGATTCTCGGCGCCCTTTCTCATTCATCGGCGCAGTCAATGCGCTTAGAGCTACAAAGACTACTACGTCGGATATGGAAGAGGGAGAGGTGTGTGATGTCGAATCTGACTGTGGACAATATGGTGATCTCTACTCAATTGAGTGAAAGTGTATCATTTTTGAAGATTCGTACCAGCAGTTACAATTTGTGTTATGAACCCGAACTTTTTCCTGCAGCTCTCATTAGTTGTTGGTTACCTGTGCATGTGGCAATCTTTCATAATAGTAAAGTGATCATTACTGGACTAAAATCTCATGTACAAGCAAATATGATCCTAGACTATCTCATTGAGTATGTACGTACCCAGCGGATTGTAAAATAAAAAACAATTTTTCCAACATGATGTTTTTATTTCAAATCATGATAGAACTTACAAATCATTTTTTCATTAGAGGATGGATTACATGAAAAGTTTTGAATAACAGATGCAAATCGAGATACATGTAAACGTTTTAAGATGAAGTACAGTACAAAAGCACCACACGTTGATGAAAGTGGATGTTGTAGTATGCGTTCATTTCGCTGATATTGACGCGTATGTTTTCTCAACCACTGCTGTGTTGGTATATTTGGAGGTTGAGCAAGAGAGTCAAATAGTTCACCACGTCGGTCTTCTCCAATAAAGATCGCTTTCCAATGCTCACCGCCTAAATTCTGCGAATGAGTGTTTAGCACAATAAAGATGGGATAGTGATTTACTGCAGGTGGTAAGGTATCGAGTGAATAGACATTATCGAAAGCTTTCAACGTCGCTTCGTCTGCATTACGCTGCACTTTAGTCTTAATATCGTCAGCAGTCAACCAACTCATTAACGATTATACTGAAGAATCACGTCACGATACTTTGTAATTTCAATATTTGAATCGAAGACTGCATAAATTAATACATTGATCGTCTCAGGTAGTGTTCTTTTGAACGTCAAATCCAAACGAATATTATGAGGCACGCTCGCTTGACGATAGGGGGCACTAATATCGCTGTCAGCAGTCAAATCAAATGCATAAATAGTATATCCACTCTTAAACTCTTTCATAGTGAGTCCGTCGGTGTCATCCGTATTGTAAAAGCCAAAGACATCCATAAAATCAACATAACTGCGCATAAATTGATCCGCAGCAAAATCTGGTTTGTAGGGTGGACCAGGATGACTGACACCATTTACACGTAAAGCAATTTCACTTAACTGATTGTGTTTAAAATTGAAAGGATTCTTCTTTATATTACCATTAAATGCATCATTTTCAACCATTTCCACCATGAGGAGCTTCGGTACTTCCGATGGAAAGAGGCCATCTTTCATGAAACTCTTTTGATCTTTCGGAATTGTAAAGGTGAGAAGCTTTGTATGCTGAACTGGATAAATGGCATTTTGGCGGTTAAGGCCTTCAGCATGCCCTCTAATGACACTTGGATTCAGTACTACTCGACGAATGTAAAGTGCAATATCTTCCACATGAATTCTAAAATTGTCAACTTTAGCAAATGCATTCAGCGCAAATTCAGGCTTATTCAATGTCAGCTTGAGTCGCATGCTGGTATTACAGAGTAAAAACTTTGACTGTCTAAAGAAGTCTAAATTCAGCGGACCATATAGCTGACATACTTTACTATCTTTAATCATAGCAGATCGCTTTACAAAGCCACTGTTTGTTTCAACATCAAATTTTCCTGCTTCATCTCTGTACCATCCCATGGCTTCCATATGACTTTTTTGTGCTGCTGGATGAAACTGTGATACATGATTGAAATATGATTTATAGGGATAATCGCTTTGACCACCTTCCACCTGCTGCTCTCCAATCGTTAGAGAAACATCGCGAAGTAATGTAGTCAATGGTAAATTGTTCAGTCCAACTTTATGTGCATCGTCAATAGCAGTTCCATCTGCTTGCTGAATTCTAAACCTCAAATCAACCATCGCATAACTCAAATCTATGTAGTCATCACTACCACCAGGAATAACAAATTCAATGGGGCCAGCATTCTCAGCTGTTCGAGGATGATAATCTACAATACTTGAACTAAGAATATCTGTCTGTATGGCTTGTTGATCGAACAAACAAAAACCGGAAGTTTTACACTCCATGATTAGAAGTTATAGCAGCGTCGTCGTTTAGCGCCTGATGAATGATTAGAGCCTCTGCGACGTTTGCGTGAATGCCTTTTGACTGAAGATCGCACCTTACCAGCTCCGCGATGTTTCCTCCTTCCTTTATTCATTCGTTTAGGTGATTTCTTTCCTTGAGTAACACCAGCAAAGGTCTGCTTCAATGTTTTTAAACCGCGTTCCTTCCCACGATTCAACAAACTGCTCTTAAAACTTCTACCTCTGGAAAGATCACTAGCAACATCACCAGCAAAGCCAACGGCATTACTTAAAACATTTGGTTTTAAAGATCTACCGACATTGGATATGAGAGGTGCTACAACAGATTTCAGTGCACCAAGTATGCTACCTCCATGTTGGCGGCGAGCACCGATGTAAATTTGTCCTCCACCACTTACATAGGAGGGTCGTGAATAAAATGAGGCAGTTGGATTCATAGCTCAAACCCTAAACATTGTTAGTTACAACTTTGCATGAATCACTGTCGATCACTTAGATGAAAGGTGTCGGCACGACGCATCCAAGAGTTCATACTTGAAGGATAACCACTCCATTTAACAAGACACCATTCTTCACCTTGCCGTTTTTTACATCGAATGATTTTCTCTACCAAATATGTTTCACTTTCAGTGACTACCTCAATCTCATCGCGGTAAAAGCTACCCTCAATTGCTTCATTATCGTAATCTTTCAACTTGTAGGTGGTCGGAGAGTCTTTTTGATTAATCCTTGATACTGTAAATACCTCCTCTGTCCAATTCGGAAGGTACCCTTTAGCAAAAAGACTTTTCACTTTTGAGATACGAACTTTATCGCCAATTTTCACATCACTTTTCACATGAGTGCGTTTACGTTGGAATGATTCGCGCACTTTATCTACATTGTCAGCATTTACATCTACTGGTCTGAGTCCAATAGAACGATGGATAGAGTGATTGTAGGCATGGAGTGTATCTTGTAGAACCTTTGTCCAATTTTGTGTCAAGTTGGCAGTAAAATTTCGCCACAAGCGAATTTTCAATGTGCGATTAAAACGTTCAACGAGTGCAGCTTTATAAGCACTCTTTACACTAAACAACTCAATGTCATGCCTCTCAAATAATCTTCTCACACGCTGATTTTCAAACTCTTTTCCTTGATCACTCTGAATTCTTTTTGGAATCCGACCTTCTCGAAAAATTGTTTGGAATGCTTTTGCTACTCCTTTCCCTTCTTTAGTTTTTAAAGGTTGAGCCCACGCATAACGCGAGAAAATATCAATGACGGTTAAAATAAAATTATTGCCCGAGTTATGTTTTGAAATGGAGGCGACATCGCACAAATCTGCTTGCCACTGTTCATCGATGTCATGAACAATATAATGGCGGGTGCGTTACTTCTTTTTCGCTTGTTTGTGGAGTGTATAGGTAGCCTGACCCTTTAACCATCGTTTCACTTGTGATTGTGGAAGACCATTCGCTTTTGATAATTTCTTGATAGATGCAAATCCTGCCCGATGTTTTACATCATAATAGATTGACTTCAAACGTTCAGTCGATGACGACTGACTCTTTTTCCTCCTTCTCATCTTTTTGTTTTCTTGCCTTTCTACATTTACAACAACTGCAGCATTTAGCTTTAGCGGTTTTGCGATCGTGTTCACATTGCTTAGGGGTTTCATTATGAGAGCTGGCGCAGCAAGTGCAAGTAACAACGACATTCACCTCTGGCGGCTCATTACATGGCAAGCAACACATCTGCTTCATATTAATAGTCTGAGAACATGTATTTCCTAGGAGGAGCTGTTTTACGTTTTCCTTTTACTAGTTTTAGTGGCGATGTAGATATACGTCGAGTTCTTCCTCTTGTTTGCATAGTGAGTGTGGGAGGGGATGTAGCAGGTGACGTCTTAAACCAATTTGTTGGCATTTTCATCGTCTGAAGCATTGGAGCAGTAGCCAATGTTGAATCAAGTTCTTTCAATGTCTCATTATTCAAAGCAAATTTTGGTACATTATGCTTTTTCAATAGTTTAAGAAAGTATGTCCAACCAGGTGGAACATAGCCCTGACGGCGCTTTCTACGTGTCGCATACTGAATCAAGTCTTCATAACGTGAAGCATCAATCACTTTATTTTCATCTGTAATGATTTCTCCTCTATCATTTACATTGAGATGGGGTTCAATACTGTTGAAAAGAGATATGGCATGTGCGCGAGATGCTAAAGGTGTAGCAGTCGATACAGAGTCACGCATCTTATTCTTCAAGTTTTTCAATTGCTCAACAGTTTCCGATTGTAATAATACAGCGCGATGTGGATCTTTGATGTGAACATTTTGCTGATAATCTATTTCTTTCCTATACATTCGATTTGCAAGAGGTTGCTTTACTTGCTGCATGGCAGTCAATTGTACATATTCATCCTGAGGAATAACAATCATGCGAGAATAAGAACTCATAGTTTGTAGATAATCATGGGAGTTTTCAAAATATCACTTCGAAATCTAAATTCTTCCGGACACTCTTGCGTAAAGTCAATGAATAAGTAACCGTGTGGTTTTTCAGTAGCTGCTTGAAAAATTTCAATTAAGGCTTTTGATCCTCTGGGTGCAACTTGTCGCGCTAAAATTTCAAATTGACTTTTATCTCGCGGATTCTTGAAAATAGCATAATAGTGTGTATTCAGGTTTCGTGTACGAGCTTCTTTTCCATCAGGAAACAAATTTTGTGTGATATAGATGATAAAGCACCTTTTATGATGTGCTGCGCGAGTGAACATATTTGTAACATCTTTTGAATTCTTACTTTCTTTTAATAAATCATCCAATACAACAACATCATTAGACTGAAGTTTATCCACTGGAATAATTCCTTCATGTCGAATAAAGTTGCGACTTTGCAATTCCTGAAACAGCGACGGTTGATAAATACCATAACACCAAATCACTCGATTGATAGGTTCCTTAAACAACTCCCTTCTTTTATCCAATAAATTCAGCGTGAAAACAGTTTTACCTGCATGAGATGGACCTGATACAGTCAGAACTTTATCACATTGAAGTCTGAAATCCATTTTATTACTTTGAGATTCAACATTTGCATAATTAACGCTTAGAGCCAAAGATATTACCCAATAGGTTGCCCACGGCAGGAGCTATCATTGGAAGTATTGCTGAAAGGAAACCGCCCTTTTGTGTTAAAGTTTTCCTCTTTCTTTGAAGGGTGACTTTAGGATTGGAGATGAAACGCAATTTCGTAGCATATCGCTTAAGTAACTTTCGTTGTTTTGGCGCTAATTTCTTCGTCCTCAACTTCCTCACATGAGAAATAATTTCACAAATGAATTTATCGTTAGCATGTCGTATAGCATTGTATCGCTGATTTGCTTTCATTCGTCGGAGAGCTTGAATGGCTGAAGAAAACTTTGAAGACTTTTGACTTTTACGTTTCGCCATTTTCCGTGTTAGTCTTTGCTAAAACCTATCTTTACCACATTTGCATAGGTACTAACTATTGCAGCATAAGTGACACTCGAAATGAGCAATATCACAGTGGTTACATTTGCAAAGTTGAATGCAATTACGTATGAAACAGCGTTGACAAAAAGCATGCTTACATCTCTTGAAGATGCGCTTTTCATTTCCATCCTTTCGCTTACATAGATCACAACACATAGTTTCACCGTTACTGATGTCTATAGCAAGTCTTTTTGAAGATATGAATTTGCTAGCCTTTTCTAAATAATAGACACATGTACAGAAGGAATATACTTCGAGAGTGAGCAGACATAACTCGAAAACCAGTTGTGCTACAATCAAGTACCACTGCATTTTCAATTTTTCTTTATGGAAAGTTGAATGTGAATATCTGAAATCGCTTCAATCACTAGACTGCTACCATGATGGTTAAATGCGTTAAGACGTTCAGCAATTTTTATCATATGTCTTTTAAAAAATTCTTGGGGGTGATCTACCACTTCCATTGAATAAGAAGCAAAATGGAAAGAGCGACTTTCCACCTCTTCCTTTCCAAAATGACTAAACTTAATTTTCGCAACTAATCGCGCCATGATAATGCTATCAGAGAATGTATTCATTAACTCTAGAAATAGAGTGCTAGCATCATCGACCACTGCTTCGATGTCGGTCTCATCTTTATGAAAATTTATCACATAATCTTGAACAGCTCCTTTTAAACTTTGCCTATGAAAATGTAATGTTCCGCAGTCGTTTGAGAAAGACATGATCGCCCTTATCTAACCCATCCATTGCATGAAAACAACAACTCTTCTCATAGTAACATTTATTGAATAACGGTAACAAGCATGCATTATAAATCAATGGTTTGAAAGAGATAAAATAGATACAGCTGGTAACTATCATACAGCGAGCAATGATAACCATACAGGACTTTGGCAGTGTTGAGGTAAGGAGGAAAGAAGCATTGGTTATGAACGTAGCTACTACAACGAATAGACAAAATAGGAACACACAAATCCTTAAAACGTTTCGTGACTTCATGATAATGTTGATTCACTCTACTATCCCAAGGCGGGAGCAAAATATCATCAATGATTAGATTGGGAAATACTTTCCTCTCCTTACCAGGATTATTACAAAAGATGCGTATAACATTGAAAGCAGCTAACCATCGTTTAAAGTCAATAAGAAGAGCACTCTCACAAGAAAAGCCATAGTCTTGCAAATATTTCAGATTAAGTCCATGAATGTGTTTTCTCGCCCATTGATCAACATTGGGATCGCAGTTGGCATGTTGATGATAGACACTAACAATCTGATATGTCCAATTGTTCATAGCAATAGCACTGAGCTCCTGTACAGGTTCACCCTCACAATCCATAAAAATGATGATAGAAGCCTAAAACGGAAATTACACATCTAAGGAAACGTTCTATAACATATTACAAAATGAAGAATTACATCGATGCTTTTCACGACAAAATACACAAATGATATGATGGCAACGAAGAAGTAAAATGTATCTAATAAGACCACGTCTACGACACTCAAAGCACATAAGCGAATTGTCATAGGGTAGAGTTAGGAAAGGACTAGTAATTCTCCTTCTTTGATTTGCGTTTTGATGCAGCATTCTTCTCCGACTTGCGCTTCGTACCACTGCTGTTAAGGATTTGATCAATTATGTCGTCCACGTTGGGTGGTTTTGGAATATATAGGATGGATTCCATATGCATGGAGAGAGAGGCTATTTTATTATCCTTGTGTCAACAATAATATAGCCCATTCACTTTGAAAAGGATATCCCAAGTACCTTCTCCGAGCTCATCACATCTGATGGGTATTGAATGATCTCCATCCTTCTTATAGTTAGTACACCAATGTGATACCGGTAGGCAAATGTGATTACCATCCCAAATCTTTCTATAGGGAGTATCCTTGTCATCTCTAGCCTTCCACTCTTGAGCAAGAGGAGTAGGAATGTCCATATTTAATGTCACGTACTCCTCAATAATATCAAGTTGGTGGCGAATGTACGGACTCACGGGGATCAGTATGTAGTCCCCATACTGATTGCGCATTATCTTGACATCCGTGGAAGGGAGCATTCCCGTTTGGAGTACTACGCTATGATCGTCATAACGCAAGACTTGTTTAAATTTACGCTGTAGCGGTGTAGGATTATGTACCTTGGTTGTTTCTTCCACTGGCCTCAGTGGTAGATGATCTGACCGTAGCGAACCTTGTAACGTTTGACCGCCATTTTGTCCTACTAGTGTAGCAGATGGAGTAGATGCCTGAAAATGAAAAAGATTGTATTAAGTTTACGTTCAAGGGAGGAGAGGGAGGAAAGTAGCGACTTACCATTTTAGTTGGATAATAGAATAGAGAGAGAAAATATGCGTCCGTCACTCGTGTGATTCAACGATGGAATGATTCTCACTGTGGAAGGCTCGCTATTTATATAGAAATGCTTGATTCTCATTGGATGATGATCCTCATTGGACAATAACATCAAGCTGATTCCAAATCTGAAATCCGTTTTCCAATCCGATGCTTCGTTTTGAAGCTACAGCCCAAAACGTCCCAAATTCTAACTCTGTCGTTTTTCGCCAATCTCCCAAAATCTTAAATGGCGTCTCACATCTAAACGAAGACAGATATGAACAAGCCGATTCTTTCAGTGAATTTGTCTCACTCTTAGCTTTCAAACGAGCTATTGCACGACAAAATCCGTCCATTAGAAGCAAAATTGGAAGTTTGGCGCAGGGGGGGGGACGTCAGCGAAAATTTTTTCTCTCCGATTGCGTTCAAATTCACCATACCGATGCAGAATTTCACGCTGAATCCGAATCTGGCCTCCGTTTTCCCATCCGATGGTTCGTTTTGGCGCTACACACCAAAACGTCCCAAATTCTAACTCTGTCGTTTTTTCGAAAAATGTTGAAAATTTTTTCTCGCCGATTGCCTTGAAACTCACCATACAAATAGAGAATTTCACGCTGATTCCAAATCTGAAATCCGTTTTCCAATCCGATGCTTCGTTTTGAAGCTACAGCCCAAAACGTCCCAAATTCTAACTCTGTCGTTTTTCGCCAATGTCCCAAAATCTTAAATGGCGTCTCACATCTAAACGAAGACAGATATGAACAAGCCGATTCTTTCAGTGAATTTGTCTCACTCTTAGCTTTCAAATGAGCTATGGCACGACAAAATCCGTCCACTAGAGGCAAAATTGGAAGTTTGGCGCAGGGGGGGGGACAACGGCGAAAATTTTTTCTCTCCGATTGCGTTCAAATTCACCATATCGATGCAGAATTTCACGCTGAATCCGAATCCGGCCTCCGTTTTCTCATCCGAGCACTCCTTCCACTCGAAACAGCCCATTTTACAACCCAACATTCAGCAGATTGCACGAAAAACATCACACACTATAGCCTCAAGACTAATCCTGGCGGTCGCCCAAGTCCACCACGACACTCAGTCGTTCCAGAGGGGGGGGACGTCAGCGAACAGTTTGTGAACGTGGAAAACGTGTTAAACTCACTCAATAAGGATACTAAGTTTGCGACCGATATCCCTGAAAATAACTACTTGAACTATTAAAGATTTCACTATGGGTTAAGCAAAATTAATTTTTGCCATTATCAAAATGAAATCGTGTCAAGTTGTACCCGTCCTTTACTGAAGATAGTTGGGTCTCCAGTTATGTAAAGAGAAACTTCACTCTCAACACCTTTGACAGCATCGATAAAAGAAGTACAGCTCTAACTCTCTTGGCATCGAAGCTGGAAACAAAACCAAATCTCGTCTCAAGTGTGATGGTCGCTCTGATAGAGATTTCGTTATTAACAAACGCTCGCGTAAATCAAAAACTATTTTAATGAAAATAAAGTTGTTCTAAATATTGATTTTATTAGTGATAGTTTTTCTCGCAAAATTAATTATCGTATTCGTAAATATAAACTTGACGTTAAATTCGCAAATTAAAGTAAGATAAAATTATGTTACTTATTTCGAAACAATAATAATAATAATACACGCTAACTAATTGTTTTCTTTGTAGTAACTTCTTAATCATAATAATCGCAATATTAGTTGTTGTTTATCCGCTTATTCGTCATTTTAGTTCTAATAGTTACATAGATGATCTTCACGCCCTTTTCGTTTGAGATTTGATGAACATCGCAATGTAGCCACCTCAATGGGTGGTTCAATGTGCCCCACGCATGAGGCACATTGAACCACTTTGGTAGAAATTTTAAAATTAAAATTGTGAGGAGATTAAATGTCACAAAAACGTCCAACAACTCAGAGATTACTAGGGATACCCTCAACCTTTCATCCGAGTTTGATTTTGGTTCATTTGATTTAGTATATTCAAACTGTTGAGAAAAGATCAAAAACATGTTCAATGTGCCCCACCCGCCCCTATCAAGAATGGAGATGCAGCAAGTCCCTGACTGATCACTGTTTGAAATGTACCGCGAAATGTATTGAAGATTGACGTCAGTATATTGCTAACTTTGGATTGCCCTGTCAAAGCCAGTATCAACTAATCACAACTATAATTCGAAAATTGATTTGTACATGTACTTCGTTATGACTGCATGGCATGGTGTTATTAAATATAAATACACATGTCAACAGATTCTCATCGAAGTTCGCAACCACAAATTGAATGCTGTAACAGATACGCGAGTGACTCACAACCAAAAGCAGTTTAACTTGAATTAATAATGGCAGCTATTCGATGTAAGCAATCAAGCAGTGTCATAATCACACATTTTCACTAAACGTTGACGTATCTCGATGAACAATGCGATGAATACTCATTTGACTGTTCATCTCATGCGGGCTTCATCTCTTCATCAACACGATTTCATGTTTAAAAATTGTGATTTATTAAGTGGGTTTTACTTCTCTAGAGGCACATTAGGTAATGAGTAGACGTGTTATATACTGTCATCAATTCATCATGAAAAATGCTAATTATCATGTCATTGTAATAACATCAGGATAAGCTTATAACGATGTAAAATGTGGAACGCCTTTATTTCTGAACAAATATTGCCAGTGATAGACCTATGCGTACAATAATAGAATTACTAAATCCTGTACAAATTATAACTAACAACCGATGGAGAGAAAGAAATAGTTATAGATCAGCTTACCTATTAACAACCTGATTGTTCGAGTCACAGCAATGACTTACATTTTGCATAAATTAGTCAATTCCGTTTCCTAGATTGTGTCATTCGCTTCCAAGGGATAATAAAATCGATTGCCATGTATCCCGATTCCATCGATGTAGAAGTCAAATGACAAATCATGAAATATACGAATGAAACTTTGAAAATGTGGAAACAATTTATTGTTAAATGATTCTGAAGAAAAATGAGAAAACACTGCGCACTCGGAAGTCGTAATATATGTATAATTTGTTGGGAGATTTATTGAAGGAAGCCAATCTAAGAGATCCTCGAAATCGGTGATATCATCCTTGGGAATTCGAATTATCAAGTTTCCATTCTTGTGTTCTCTCCTTCCATGCGAGCCGCTGTCGTTGATTCTTCTTTTGTTAAGTGAAGGATGAAGTGTATTTGATGAAGATGCCGAGGTATAGTATAATGGAAAGTTGTTGAAAACACTGGGAACTGCCGAAGATTTGAGTTGCAATAGTTTCAATTCTTTTCTTGGACGCTTGGATGATCTTGAATTGTTGACCTGTCTTGATCAAATCATTTTCGAGAAAATACAGAACAAATTCGCGAAGACAAGGTTGGAACGAAAACGCTTCTTTGGCCAAAATTATCGACATCCTCTCGTTCAATTGCTCTTATCCATGTGTCGCGAAGAATTTGGTCATGAGAAAATGCAAAAAACGATATATGCGCATTCGTTGAGTTATCTGATGTGCTTTATGTGCACTTGCTGTTTATTATCGTTTGCGTCGTTATGGGAATGTCCCAGCTTCAATTGTACATGGTCCTGTAATCTTTGGACCACGGGTACTCGTAATTGGCTATAAACTGATGCGAAAAAATAAAAACGCAATGCCTTGTTAGTGCTCCAATTATTAAACAGGATTACACCATGTACGTTGGTTGAGTTGTGAGAGGCCGAGATGGCTTTCTATTTAAATTTGAATTTTTAAATTAAAATGAGAAATTTCAACGGTCTATTCATCACAACGTGGTCTACTTTATAACAATTTGAAAATGCATCATAATTTTTTCAAAAACTAAAAAGGAATGATATAGGTCCACGCATCCTGAATGACGGGGCATATGAATTCATGTAAAAAATGAAACTTTTGGAAGAGGATGAAGCCTATAAGCAAGAAAAAAATAGGGAAATCAATTGCAGCCAAATTCCTATAGACCATCTTCCGGTTACGATTATAATGGTTTTGCAATTGCAAATCATGTTTTGCAATTCTGTTTAGAAATATAGAATCGAAGATCTTCGTGTAAAAGGTCTTTCTGGTAGCGATATCGACAATTCTTTATCGTTCAACGATTTTCCGTTGAGAAAATCAGGCTAAACAGCAGTTATTAATGCTTATGTCATGGTAAAACGCGAGTTGCACGCAATATTTGCAGAAGCTTTATCGCACATAGAAAGACAGTTTTTGAAGTTGTGACATCCAAAAGCTCTCCTAATTTTGATGTATTAATTTTAGTCATAGAAGTTGTTTCCACTGCGATTTCGATGTGTGTTCTATCACAGATCAATCCTAAGTTGGCAGATATGAGAACCACAACACTTTTGTGTAACTTGAACGGTTATCACCAAACGGTGTTATCAACATGTTTGAATTCATGGCGTCGGTATGTGACGACGAGTCGGCGACACAGGCCGACATTCAATGAATGACGTGGAATTGCAATATGTGTGCAATGAAATATTAGGATATTACTCCAACAGCTCAAATATTATTAGCCTACAGCATCTTATCAAAAGTTCATACACTAGGTGACATGCCACGCTCATAATTACGCGTAACACATGACCAAGCATCCGTGGCTTCGCGTGACTGCAACATGATCGGCAGTCCTGTTATATGAACTTTGCGTCTCATATGTCTGTATACCTATGCATCAGAGGCTAAGCAATGTGATGGGACCCCAATTTCATGCTCAAGGAAGACAAGAACATGCTCATCCGTGGTTCAAGCGACAATTAACGCAGACGACCACGTGACATGCCACGCGTGATTCACGCGTAATTACGGAACACCCCAAACATCTGTGGTTAAGGACATTCTATTATTCTAACCGCGTACATACGCGCTGCACTAAGAGTCAGAAATCACTTGATCTGATGCTGTTAAAACATGGGAAATGTCTATGAATACGCGCGGGCTAGCGTTTAGTTTGCGCGTCGTCCACTTGTCTGCGCTGCCGCTTGAACCACTAAGATGAACCGCTAAGCATGTTCTGTCTTCCCTGAGCATGAAATTGAGGTCCTATCACATTGTTTAGCCTCTGATACATGCAGACACATGAGACACAAAGTCTATATAACAGGACTGTTAACTATACTAAGTTATATAACTTATATTGCAGCAATATCCCGCATACCCGGCCAACAAAAACCTGACTGCTACGCACGTAGCAGCAAGGTAGCGCCGCTACCTATTGATTCGTAGCAGATACGTGGCATTTGGCACACCCAGCTACGTATATGCTACGTAGCAAAATTACCGTATGTCAACCTATCTGCTACCTTGCAGCTACTTTAATGCTACCTTCGCTACCTTGCAGCTACTTTGATGCTACCTTGCAGCTACTTTATGCTACCTTGCAGTTTTACTCGAATGCTAGTATGGCTTGTAGTTGTTCAAATGTTACTTACTAATGCCACCTCACCTCAACATCTGTTATTGCGTTTTTAGCTTAGTTCTGCACATAAAACCCTCTTACAGCTATGCATCACAGATTTCATTCGAAAACAGACACTATATAAATAAAATTTATTATAATCATTGGGTGCGGATGGAATAGTCTGTCATCGTCTCTCCAGACGCCGTGGAGCCTGGTTCATCCAATTCACGATCAGCTTCCTCACGGCATCTTGGCCCTCCTTGATCCCGTTTCGACGTAGTGCTTCTGTAATAAAACCACATGTGACATCAGGGCTGGAACAATTACAATGATTGCAGCTGTAATTGTTTAATAAATTTTGAAGTTGTAGTTTTAAAGTAATTGTAATTGTAGTTGAAGATTTTGATTTTAGAGTAACTGCAATTATAATGGTAATTGTGAAAGTTCAACTGTAATTCTAATTATAATTGCAATTATAATAATGGTATACCGCGCGCTACATCCACGGGCAGATGTCGATCGCCTATATCTACCACGTAGAAATGGAAGTATAGGGCTTAAGAACATCCGGGAAGTTAATAGAGGGAGAGGACAGGAGCCTTAACGAATATATATGGAATACCAAAGACGATCCACTGCTGGCAGTGGTGAAATCAGATGATCAGAACAAGCACGGGCCCGAAAATTCCAAACATGGAAAGCAGCACAAGTGGACGACAGACAAAGGAAGTGGCATGCAGCCTCTGCATGGGCAATATTTCAGACAAACCAAGGACATTACAACAAAAGAAACACAGTACAATTGGCTAGCAACTGTCAAATTAAAGATTGAGACCGAATCAGTGCTAACAGCCGCACAAGATCAGGCTCTGAACACGATCGCACACACAGCACATGTCCTAGAGACTTCAACAGACCCGAAATGCAGACTTTGTAAAGCAACTGACGAAACTGTCTCACATCCTGACTGGCTGTTCAAAACTGGCAGGAACGGAATACCTCCGAAGACATAACGAAGTTGCCAAGTTTATCCATAGAGCGATTTGAAAGGACAAAAGGAATTGATGTGGTGGATCAATATTGGAAGCACGACCCTCAATCAGTGATCAAAACTAATGATACTAAGATCTTGTGGGACTTCGAAGTGCGGACTGACCACTGCATACAAGCAAGAAGACCAGACATCATCGTGGTGGATAAGATCCATATGAAGACTCTGATAATAGATATAGCAGTCCCCGACGACAAAAGCATACAAGAGAAAGAGAAGGAGAAGATCACAAAGTATCAAGACGTGCGCATAGAAATAAAGAAGTTGTGGAACACAAATGTTGAAGTTGTCCCGGTTGTTGTCGGCGCCTTCGGTGCCTACACATCAAGGTTGAAGGCCTACTTCAACAAGATTCCTGGGGCACACCACCAGAGGCGTCGCTAAGGAAACATCATTGGGGGGGGGTTTGCTAAATTTTACCTGATTTACAACTAAGAGCCAAAATTTGCCTGATTATTGCACACACGCATACTCACACACATTCCAACATGTTTCATGTTTATATCCTACAGAAGAGGTACCTGCAGTGTTGGATTTGATGGGAGGGAAAGTGGAGAAGTTCCCCTGCACTGCCTCATCTCATCCCCGGCACTGGAGATGCACCTTCCTTCCCTGAGGGGGAAGAATATTTCCAGTAGATAGGCTTTACATTGCCTCAACCAGATTGATTGAGCATCAGTTCATTATTTTAGTGAATATGAGCAACATTGACAGGCGCAGGCCTAGTTTCCTCACGATTCTTCAGAAGCTTAATTGTCTTATCATCAATAATTGACCTTCTTTGTTCATAAAGATAACAAATAAATTCGAGAAGCAGAAAGTGCTGAATGAAATAATTAGAAGGTAGCGAAACCATCACAAAAAGAGTGGAATCCAGAATGCTATCTTGATTCTTTCAGGGTCTTGATGACAACACACACAGTATTTTATTCATATTAATGTAATAGAACTCTTCACAATCAATAAAATCAAGTTTGGGAACATTGTTTAACTTTCACTCTGTGAATATTGACGGAAGCCCGATTTTTGTGAATTCATTATAGGTCTAATTACAATAAATTACAGAATGATCATCTGCGGAATGTTTGTGTGGATCTTCACATGCGAGACCTACTATGAATTTCTGATGCACAAGGGTATCCACGCACCCTATTTGAAGCATTATTTAGCCAAATGCGGGTGGCACCAAATGCATGCATTGGAGAGTCCCTTTCAAGGATCAAAATGGCCATATCTCCTACTTTTTCCATTTATGGTTCAACTGTTTTCAAAATAATTCGCGGGCGTTCTTAGTGCGAGAATGATAGTGATGCTATATGAATCAAAATCCTCTTCCTTTTGATCACCGTTTTTCCGGCTTTGGTTGCAGCGTTGACCCAAAAACTTCCGTTCGAAAGCTTCCCCCTACTGCTATCATGTTCAAATCCAACACTGTACCTACCTAATCATCTAATCGGTCGGAAATGACGCCTATAGATGAAAAATAATTTAATTGGTGGTTATTTAAGTGGCCAATGAAATGCCGATGACGTTAAATTAATTTGTGCGCAATTAGATCCCGTAGTCTCGACTGTCAAGGAAATTTTCGATGGTGTTTGCATCGAGAAAGTTAACACGCTGTTAACAATAAACTTCTACGCACAGAGAAGACGGTGTGCCTTATTCATACCGTGCGCTTTCCGCGGTGCGCGTGTGAATGACTCGGTATGAGGAAGGTTCGATGAAATCCACCGTAACGATGACGTCATCTCCTCAAGGGACAGCGCAATAGCCAGAACTTACATGAATCAACGGTTAAATATACACTACACAGCTAGGCAGAATGAGTTGCAGGCGTTTCAGCGTTAGGTGATCATGTGCCAATATTCACTGGCCACATTATAGGTAGGGTACTGGAATTACATTTCAATTGCACTTAGATATTTTAAATTTTGCAGAGCTAACTCACATCGCCTTATCCTCCAATTTTTAAGAAAATGCGAGGCGACTGTTCCTCCTGCTCGCATATACATGTACAGTCATCCCTGGTAGAGGTCGTTTTCAGCGCGCTATGTTTGACCGCTTTCGCGTGACAAATCAATATCATCAACAACAACTAACCATATACTTTCTGGTGTCTAGAAAGGGTGAGAATTTCCCGACATTACGATGTGTTTTTGTGACAAGACGTGTTTTTGTGGCTAAGAACAACGTCAGTGAATATTGGAGCTGAATCGCCGGCAAACCGGCGGTTTACCTGAAATTTCTCATTTTGAATCAATGTTGTGAAAAAAAATCAGTTTTCTCTCCCGAGTAATTTAATGCCACTAAATAATTACGAATAAAAAATATGTACACAGTCGACGTTTCGGGTCCAGACCCTTTCTCAAGGCAAGGCAGCAATAATATATTTCTCATTTTACCTGAATCTTTTAATAATTTCATATTGGGGGGGGGGTGTTACGGTCCCCCACACCCCCCGGTCGCGACGCCTCTGCACACCACATACCGGAATTGACGAAAGCAGCACTCCTGGCAGTGCTCATATCCTGCATCGAACTCTTGATCTCCCTGAGGCTTGGTAAGTCACCGAGGTCTTGAGACACTAACCGATCTGAATGTGTGAGATCGTGTCCAAAAAAGTTGAATTTTTATGATATAATTGTAATTGAAGAAAAATGTCGGTCAACTACACGTCAATTACTTCTGTCTTTTCGGTTAGACGAAGCAAATCCAAAGATTGCTATATTGAAACTTCAAGTATTCAGTACAGCTATGAGATAGCTAGTAGAGCAGTCAGCAATCAACATAGGTCTGGCATCAATATTTATAACGTGATGTTCCACAGGCTAGACTACTGTTAAGTGTTGATACATGCCTATAAATACACATGTTGCCTATAATCCCTACATGCACAAGTGTAGTCTACATGCAAGTCTGATTCTGTGCCGCGTTTTACCGAATAATTGGAATAAGCCTCTACAACAAAACTCACAAAATTAAAGATGTCATAATATGAACATTTTTCAATTTATACTTTAATATTTCCTCTAATAATTTATGCCAATCTCTAGTATACGCCATAGGTGAGAGGTCAACGTATTAATAAACATGAGACCTAGCTTTGATATAAAAGAATGTACATGGAGGATAATGACTTTGCATGTGTATGGGACGATCCTTATAGGAGGAGATGGCGCAACCTATTTTATGGGCGTCAACACCGCTTTTAGAAATAGGCCTACCTAAAGTAGCATAACAGTTGCCTGCTGTTAATGATGACTCAGAGACAAACGACTCATCCTGTTTCTGGTGGTTGCTCTGCATCATTGAAATAAGACTCTTATCATGACTTATTAGTATCAAGTTTTTGGCATGCTCCACCTTAAAGTGATCAATGGAAGGTTGCAATTGCAATAGACAATAGGCCCTACTTCTTTCTCTATCTTATACTAAAAATCAAATTTACTAAGACTTAAAATCGTTTTGGACAACCAACTCATAATTGACCAACATTGTTCGGAAAATCGATGTAATTGTAATTGTGCAATTAATTACAACTTTTGAAGTAATTGTAACTGCAAAGTCACACATGCAGTTGTAATTGTAATTGAATAATAGTCGTGCATTTGTTACTGTAATTGAAGATTTTTATTTCAGAAAAATTATAATTGTAACTGTAAAAGCTCAAATGTAATTGTAATTGTAATAGTAATTGAAAAAATGTGTAATTGTTCCAACCCTGTGTGATATCAATATAAAATTCGACACATGAAGCAGATTTTATTGCTTAATGTGAACCAACTTCGTAATAACACATTTCAACTGACTTTTTGTAAGATAAGCATAATAGGCCTATAGATACAGGGTTAGTCAAAAGTAACACGACAACTTAGAATTGAAAATTCTGATGATAGTCACACTAACTGAACAAATGAACATGAAGATGCGACGCATGATCGGATTTGTATTAGCAATTTCTTTAGCGGTTGTCCTGCCCTAGAAAAAAATTTGCTTAATCTGTCAACCAGCAGGGTCTCCCTGACCCTATTACTCCAATGTACAGTATTATTGTTAATTTTTGATGTAGACCTACTTATTTAGGCCTGTAGGAATAAGCATTTACTCAAATATAGACAGTCGTGGCAGATCACACTACATAAAAAGATAATAGCATGCAAAAAAGACATTCATTAAATCACAGATCTGCGTCTCTCTAATCAAATTCCTCAGTATATGAAACTGGAATATCCTGAGAAAAAATAGTCACAGTTGTCACACCACTACCAATACGAACTTGGACTTTATTTTATCTTCTATCAGGACTATCCTTTCTGAATGTATGATAACGATTGACCAAAATTGATTCATTGATAATGTCGCTTTCCAGCCAAGGCGGAGATGCAAAAGGAAAATCCGCAGAGAAAAAGGCAGAGAAGAGGACACAATCCTTCCGAAATTCATACAGGATAGAGGAGGATTCTAGAAACTGCATCACTGATAAAGTGGAGTTTGATCCAGGGCTGTGGAGCCGATGCGTTATCTCATCGGCTCCGGCACGACACTGATGTGAAAGGCTCCGACTTCAAATTCAGGTTCTATCTATGCTGGTTATCCTGGATCCGTTGAACGGGTTTTTTGGATAACGGTGTGGCCTTTAGAGGCTTGCAACAATCATCAAATTAGTTTTCATTAACAAGCAACGACTTAAGTTAATAATAAAAATGATAATAGCCTAATATAATGACAAAAAACATAATTGTCATATATTTTTGCATAACTTGACTATCTCTGAAAGATAAAATAAAGTTATAGCCAGGATTGGTTAAATTAGATAAAGATCTCCCGCACTGGCTAAATATAAATTGGCCTAGAGGCTACATTAAATAAGACCACATGAGTGATGATGATATACCTAATTAGCCGTCACAGGGGCCGAATAGTAGTATAAGCTTTTTAACAAAGCTTGAATATGAAACTGGATAGCGTATGCCTCTAAATAGCTTATAGGGCCTGTATCTACTTGAACATGGAAAGGGTATCGGCTATATAGCCAAATATACCGTATCAATAAAGATATCAATTGCTTTATTGAATATTAAAGTGTATATAGGCTAGCTTAGGTTGTTATTGTTATTTGTTATTGCTTTTATTCAATAGTCTGTTGGTCCATGAATAATATGATCGGTGGGTAGCCCACGACTCATCATCTGTAGAAATTGTAATTTAGATAGCCTCATTGCAGTGTAGGCTAGAAATGTACAATTGAAAATTATACTTAAAAAAATTAAAACTATCTAATTTAGGACAAGTTTTGTAATTCTATGCAGCATACTTAATAAGTTAACTTACATTATATTAATTTCGTATTTTTCATTATGGCGTAAAGTTGCACTAAATAATTCATCAATGATTCATGTATATTATTATATTCAATTCATGTATAACACATTACCACTATTCCTCTGATGATGGTTGGGCTGATGAAACTGAACTCGGAGTATCACACAGTATGTTGCAGGGTGCTATGCATGATAAAAATTTGACTGCGAGCACCGAGCAGAAATCCCATCTACTTTGCTAGCTTTCGAATGCGCGTGCGGTTTAATGTCACAGACAATAGAAAAGGGAGGTCAAAAGGCGCCTTTATTGAGAGCGTCTCAGTCTTTTTTATTGTTTACATATAAGTCAGCATGATATCAGCATAAAGTGTTGACAGACGGAAAAAATAATAATGAAAATTCTTGAAATCCACAGGTCTATGACATTTGGGGAAATATTATTACACGATACGGCTCTTGTGCAGTCCTCCCCCCCCCCATTTTTTCTCTGGTCAAAAGATGCAGCACCATTGGATGTCCATTTCAGCATCACCGGTTTGAGTGAAGCATTCCGTGCTGTTGTAAAAATCTACGTGGGTAATTGCGATATCATGGTCGCAAACTTCGTCAGCAAGTCAACATTGTAATTTGCCTTCGGGGTTTTCGCATTGAAATATACCCTTTGAATTTTGAAGTCAAAGGAAATTCATTGTGAATGAGATACCTTTAAAATAATAGGGCGCTACTAGAAGTGGCTGGGTCGCTTATTACTATAGCCATGTGAGGACTTGTAGTCAGGTCATTCGTGTGAGTGTGAAGAGTTATCCCTCCAATCAAAATTGATCAAATTGAATAATCGATTGTTTTGAAAAATGTAGGTGGGGGGACTGCACAAGAGCCTACAATACAATCTAAGGAAATTGCATGGCATTGTCACAGATGCCAGTAGCTTCTGCCAGTAGCCATACCGATAGATGATAGCCTACATAGTAACCGTATTAGATTTAATACATTGCGCAAGAAATGTAGCTATATTATCTTTGCTGACTGAACTGGAAATGTGTACATAAATGACTGGCGACTTGTCTCTAGGAATCTACAATCATCTAGTTAGCATGCATATAACAAGTCTTCAAATTAATGGATTTTGGAGAATACGTTGTCAATATGGAAATTAGTCTTACGAAACATATGCAATAAAAAAATATTACACATGTGTGTAAATATATAATTAATATAATACAAAAGAAGGCGGCAACTGCAAAGAAAGATATCGTGGAGGACAGATCATTGGTATACTTAAAAGACATATCTTTAGATTTCAAATGATTTAATTTTTTTATGATGCCAATTAATAACTTTCAAAATTCTAGATTTATATCAAAGCTCAAACTATCGGAGCCGGAGCCTTTGTGATAAATCGGCTCCGGCTCCGACTCCGACCAAAACCATCGGCTCCTTAAGGCTCCGGCTCCACAGCCTTGGTTTGAACTATAACATGTATAAGTTGCCAGTAATCATTTTTTAACTGTTTAAGGAACAGTTCGTAATAATCATGTCACAAAACATACGTGTGGACACTTTCAAATTATGTTACATTTACATGCTCTTAATGTTGTAATGATTAACTAAGCAATATGTTCTAGACTGAATGTCAACAACGGTCGACGTGGGTCTAATTAAATTAAACGGCGGCGTTACTAAAATCGGCCGGCCGGTTCCACCTCTGTCTGTAGCAGACTATTCATACGAATCATGCATGCAGTTAAGTACAGTAAGTCCCTATGATGCTATACTATGATCTCCGTATTGAAAGTATAAAAATTAACTGAATGTCAATGCCTGATTAACATTTAATTAATGTGCATACTATGAGCAGGAATTGTAGTGGAAAAACTTTTTCTGCCTTGCTTGCGACTTTCTATATGTGTTCTGATTCATTATGTTGTATTCGCAGCATAGACTTGTGTCAATTACTCATGAAATGTAGTTGATTGCAATTACAAATTACATCTCTATCAATGTAATCGATTACAATTATGAATTACCGGTACTCCGTTTTTCTTCGATTACATTCAATTAATTCATAATTATTTTAGATAATTGTCAGCATTAAACTCTGCGTTTCTACGCCACCTCTTTTTCAAGGCAGATTTGCTTAGGTTAATTACAATTGCTCCCGGAAAAGCAGGAGATGATATAGCATCGATTTTAAATTAGCACCTTCTTATTCTCACCCGTGTTTTCGCCCTACAACTCTACTACGATTCAAACTGAAGATACAGGATTGGGATATCGAGACTTGTGGCTTCTGAGACTGCCATGTTGCAATTACCTGCTGTGATTTAAATTGACTTGAAGATTTCAACTTTGTTTTTTTTCTCTTTTCTCCGAGGGGAGTAATTTTCTGATCTGCATTTTCAGTTCAGCTATTAAGATAAGAGGGAAAGAATATCATAAGACCGGCACTTCATTTAGATTTTGGAATTGTGTTTCGTCATAAATTTCTTTGAAAAAAGAACCGGTAGTTGCACACCCGGTAGGCTACACATTTAAGTATAGTAATGCATTTTTTGACTAGGAGAGTCACGTAATTTAAGCAACTTGCGGAACGAATGTTAAGCTGTGCTGACTGCAAAGTAATCGCAATTACCTCTCGATTACATGGCTAAAAATGTTATTGATTGCGATTACAAATTACTCATCAGAAATGTAATTGATTACAATTACTAATTACATTAATTGTGATTGCGATTACGTAATTGTAACAAGAATTACAACAGAAGTCTGATTCACAGTCGTCTACAGCTGGAGAGTTGGAATTTTACGAGTAATATAGTTCACCTTCACTCGGTAGCAAATTCTTCATTATGATTATTATCTTTTTTATTCCCCTTCGTATAAAACGTTGCGAAGTTAAAAATCATTTGAAATATTTTAATATTTTGACATCAAAATTATTCACTGTGATTTTGTTGCTTCTTTATGTCCCTTTGTAATCATTTGAAATATTCTCATATTTACAGATTTATTTGCTGTTCAGGAGTTCATTGCTTGCCCACTTGATTTTGTTAACCCCTGAAGAAGGGACACATGTCCTGAACGCTTGAACAGCAAATAAATCTAAAAATAAGAGAGTATTTCAAATGATTACAAAGGGACATAAGAAGCCACTAAATCATAATAAATAATTTTAATGTCTGAATAGGCTAAGTGTCTCATAATCTAAATTTCATTGGAGATTATCAAATGCATAATGAAACTAACAGAAATTAAAAAAATGTTCGCCGAAAGTTTTAGGCCTACTTACTTTGCGTGATTGGCCTCATATCTTCCTTGTCCGGAAACAGCCGACTGTCGAAGTAAGGACTCGATTGTTAAGCATATTCAGATGCTACTTGGAAGATGCTCCTACACAAATTGATCAGTCTAAAAATGCAGCAGAACAAGAGGTATGAATATATGAAATTGCATGCCGGAATGTAAAACATTTCATTTCTTGCTTCAACATCTCAAGTTGATAATATTTGTTAGTATATGAGTGCGCCTAAATGTGAGTGGATGTAGGCCTATGTGTATAAGCCGAATATTTGCGTAAAATTACAGTGCTGTAGTGCATACACAATAATAAATCTTAAAATAGCCTACTTATGCTTATACTTATTAATTAATGCAAAATTATGGAAATTTTCAATATGACTACTATAAAACAAACGGTAATTAGTTAATAAATGAGTAAACTAAGTAAAAACTTATTAAAGTAGACTTTTAAAAGCAAAATTATCATCAGGCCATGGAACAACATTTCCCGATGTATATGCCATCACGATATACATGTAGTTGTAGACAGACTACATACAGTATATGAAGCTAAATGATGACGCGTGTGTGTAGCCTATCTTCAAAATTTTGTGAAATAGATCTGAATCTGAATTGTTTCGAAAATTCCATTCTGATTTTATTTCTTATTTCATTCATTCACCAATTTAATATGAATTAGTGAAACTTACATGTTGTTGCGATGAAAGAATCGACACACAGAAGCATTTCAGCTTGAACCACGGAGTTGATAAACGAAGAAGCGACAAGTCATGGAGTACTCATGAAGTCTATGGAGTTCAAATGTATTTTGATTGTCTTATTCGAAAAAAATTCTGTTCTGGCATCCAACAGCACCTTTTCTCTTTATTTCCAGTGCATCATTTAGATAGGCTATTCAAGTTTCTTCAAATCCATATCGCAGATCCATCGGATGAAGTTCTTCCGTTTGAAGAATCCATTGCCACGACGAAGGCTGTAGTAATCCGCATGTATCACTAAATTTGATACTGCACACGATGAATAATAATTTGAAGAAGATAAAGTAGGCAACACTGAGACTAGCGGTCTCTACAGACAGATGAAGGATAGCAGCAGTGGCGTGCGCAATGAAAGTCCACAATGTTGAAGTCTGCTATATTTGACGTAACATCGCAATCATGTCAGTTTCTCCATGCTTGTGCGTTTGTGTGTGGCTGGAGGTAAAGCGCCAGCATCATCGATCCATGCTACCTGTTCCGTCTGTAGCTGTCAGCAGGCGAAGGCGAACAAAGACGGGCGAGCTGCCGAAATTGGGATAGGGATGAAATAGCTGTCTATGAAAGCAAAAAGGGCGGTGGTGAAATTGCGCAACAGAAATTGGCTGTGCAAAAGCTTTCAAAATCACATCGCTTTCGCAAATTTTCGATGCAGAGTATAGCCTATACTACTAAACGTAAAATGTTGGTTCTCATCACTTCATGAAACCAATAGAAAACTCAGAGTTGCAAAAGTTTCGAGCATTTAAAAGACGATTTAATTCCAAGACTTAATACTTGTGAAATGCGAATTTCATTATTGGGAGATTTAAGTGACAATAGCAATTGGTTACCTATGTAAAAAATATTGTCGTGCGAAATAGACATAGACCATTCAATATTTATGATGCCTCACGAATATGCGCGTGTATACACGTACATGATATAATGTGAGAGAAGAGAGAGAGAGAGAGATAGTGAGAGAGGGAGGGAGGAAGGGGGAAGAGGATGATTAGAAATGGAGGAAATAGGAAATGAGGATAGGAATGCTGAATAATCCTTTTTTATCTGATCGCAAGTTGATGGGGATCGGATCCAAAAATAGCGTAAAATAAGGATTAATTTCAAATATAGAAACACAAAAGCCTTTTGAGAAATGCATTCGCTATTCAATCAGGAAAAACTTAGATCTTTAAGTTACATCAAATTACTTGGAAAACAGTAGAATCAAATATGTATAATCCTTTGAGTGGTTTTGAATCAATTGTACAAGCTTACTAGTATGATTGCTCGACGAAGTGGACGAACCGACTATGATGTAGAATTACATTGAATCTTCCGCTTTTCCCTATGTGGACTCAATTATATAAATGACACTTCGAATCTACATTGAATACTCAGCATCTTTTCCACGTTGATATTCCTACATGAATACCACGGGGAATCCACATAGAATTTTTTGCTTCTTTTCACGTGGACATATTTCCACACGAATGCGCCATGGAATTTGCATTTACCACAAGGATATTTCGACACGGCCGGGATGGCACCTGGAATCCACATAGAATTATCCACGTGGATAATTCCACGTCATCCGTCATGATTTCGAACAAATTGAAGCTGCTTCACTACTAAAATAAAGACGAAAATCCTGCAGGCTGCAATATCAATTTTGGACGAAAAAAAATTCCACGTGAATTCCAAAATGTCAAGTGGATTCGATGTGGAATCCACGTAGCATTTTTCAGTGGATTATTTTGGGACTTCATGAGTCTGACAGTTTTATGTGATGTTACTTAAGGTCTTAAGTAATGTATAGGCTATTTCAATTGCATCATGGCACATGTGATGAGATGATAAACTCTCCCGATTTGGTAGATAATGACACTATCGTATCGCTTTTCACCGGGCGAAAGTCAACCGGGACACCCCACTAAGGAGGAAGACATCCCAGGAGCATTTGTGACGCAATATTGGCATCATGTGATGCCAATTAGGACAGATTATACCTGCTACGTAGCTGCCACGTTTCGCTACTTTCCATTAGCTACCGAACAAATTGGAACGTAGCTGTTACGTCTCGCTACCTTGCATTTGCTACCGAAAAATATCAACGTAGCTGCTACGTTCCGCTACCGAAGAAAATGCTACGTAGCTGCTACGTTGCAGTTGCGTAGCACAGACACGCTACCTACTGCAACCAATGCTACCATCTGCTACGTAGCATTGTTGGCCGGGTAGCTACGGATGGGGTCATGTGTAATTACGCGTGATTGAGCGTGGCATGTCACCTAGGGACGTGTAAACTATTAAACGCTTGCCCGCGCGTATTCATAAACATTTCTCATGTTTTAACAGCATATCAGATCACGTGATTGCTGACTCTTAGTGCAGCGCGTATGTACGCGCGTTGAAACATGCCCTTATAGTTATAAACTGCCCTTTACCACGGATGTTTGAGGTGGTCACGCGTGGCAATGTACCCACTGGGAGAAGTTCTAGTTAGCCGCCAACGGTCCGCTACTACACTTTCGGAAAAGTTTTTATCTCGTGCTAGCGAATCACACGCTAGAGGCCCTCTAGCAAAATAAACAGCGGTAACGGCGAGGAAAAATTATAGCGGCCCACTATCGTGAACAAACAAATAGCCGATAGAAGTCTTTGAAACATACTTTCTCTTTCATAAATCTTATTTTATCCTTTTTTTAAAGTCACGCAGCATTCAGATTTTGATATGACAAGTTAAGGAAGGCTTGAATTTTCTAGCGATTATTCAACGATCCGCCGAATTTCTAAACAGATGTTATCGGGTGATTTCATTGGTGATTGAGAAAGTTGTTGCTCGAAGATATTCCATGTAGGGTAAGTCGGGGTTATATGGACACTTTTTCTTTAGAGACATCGCCTGTCGAAACTACTGCAGCTGGAGCGCTATCTTTTTTTCATGAGAATGAATTTTTGTATTAGCTAGCCAATCTGTATCATTTCAACTCCAATCTAAGTCTATATGAAGCTTTTTCGACACCTTAGAAAAGAGTACAATTTTTTAGCGAAAAAAAACTGTCGGGGTTATATGGACACCTATCAAGGTAGGTGTATATATCTAAAACAGACGAACTAAAACTCCAGACAAAGTACCTTTCTGGTACAATTTATCAACAAAAGTTAATTCATAATTGTTTAAGAGAACATTTGTAGCATGAAGCCGAACCAAAGCACGATTCACAACACCAGAGGTCGCAGAGCCCACATTTGAACCAATCTTCGGTTGCATATTCCCATTCAGCTTCACAGCAGCAACATACTTGATCTTCCACTTCTTTTGACTTTTGTCCGACTGCTCTTGACTTCTTCGGACGTGATACTACTATGGCAGAATCCTGTACAACTGAACACTGATCAATTGAGCTGGATGTGCAAGGTAGATCGTTGGGAGATTGCCTGTCATTTGCTGAATCTGTTTCTCGAGCTGTCGGAGTTCTCTTGCGATCAAATCTCATTTTGACTGTGAGTTTGTGAGCTCTGTTATCAGGTGAAGTCAAATGAAGATTGTGGTGACGCTCATGCGTTGGGTTCATTATTTTCTTGGGACTGTGGATGACATTTCTAACCACTGATGGCGCAGAATCAGCACTTGAAATCGAGTCTGATGTTTTCAGAGTTGTCTTTCACGAATTGAACTCTTCTTCATTTTCTCTGTTCGATTTGAAGGACTGAGAGATCGCAAATTCTTGGTCTCGAACTGTATTTTTCAATGGAAATATTCCACAATGAGTGAAAGCTTCAACAACGAGTCCTCGCTTCTCTTGTAGACCTTTGAAAACTTTGCAAAATAGAGTAGCAAAATCTTCAGTTGTAATAGCGACGACACCAGAATCGTTCAGAAATTTTTCAAGTGCTTGACACCATGCTCGTTTCAATACAGCATTGAAGTGTGTGTCAAGAGGTTGGAGCCGATGGCTTGTATGCGGTGGAATACAGATCAGCTCAATCCCGTGTTCAGTGCAGTAATCTATGGCGTTGAGAGAGGCATGCGATACATGTCCATCTAAAATGAGAATGCATTTCTTTCCGTCGATCTTAGTTCGATGTTTTTCAAAATGGGCCAGGTATTGCAGAAATGTTTCTGAGTCAATGTAACCTGATTTTGTTGATGACACAGTTATATTCATCCCATCATATATCTGTCTCACCGAACTCATTACCTTCTTACCCTTGCAGATAATGAAGGGCGGAAGAATTTCACCAGAAGCACTCACTGTAGGTAAAACAGTCGTTAATCTTCCACGCTCACCAGATCGGACTGCTTGTACAGATCGAGCACCTTTCTTTGCGACAACGCGAGTGGAGGTGTTTGGTACAGTAGATAGTCCGGTTTCATCGGTATTGTATATCAGTTGTGGATAGTCGTTGATATCGAAAGAATTGAATAAAAGTCTCAGATCTTTGAAGTACGATTCAACACGGTCTTTGTTGAAGGCTTGAGCACGAGCCGCGGAGAGTCCTTCTGGTTCGCGCAAGGTGAGGTCAGGATTTCTCCTCCTGAACGCTAACCACCAGTCGTGAGAAGCACGATTATTCTCATACCAGTTCTTGGGGATGGGCTTCTGCAATTCTTTACGTCGCTGAAGGATAGAAGCGTACTCAAAAGCAGCAATTCTAATGGTTGTAATGGTCATAGGGAACCCCCGTTCACCAGTATAGAGAATTCTTTGGCAAAGAAGTTGCTCTTGATGATTTGTAAAAACAGTCTTTTGACCTGGACGCGTTGTTTCATCTGCAACATGACGACGTATCGTATTTCTAGGGACACTGTATCGTCGAGCAGCCGCCGTGAGCGAAGTACCTTGCTTGACGAGACATACAGCACATCGCAATTGTTCAGGTTTGTATTTCAAGCGAAGACCCTTGGATTTGTAATTTCTAACCATGATAAACGTAAACCGTCAGGCACACGCACTCATAACGGACGACAGTGGTACGGCAATCAAGAAGTTCTGCGTATGCATCAACCATGAAGTGTGACGAAACTTAATCGTGAGGGGTGCAACCTGATGAGTGTGATTACACCTATATATTGATAGAAAGCCTCCGAGAAAAACTTGAACGCAATCTCCTCTGAAAGCGCTAGCTGGAGATTGTCAGCGTTCACGTAAGTTTGTCGATTCATGTTCTAAGAGATCAAGCCATACACGCTCTGGCTCATGAATTGAAATGTGTGCATCATGCAAGCTGGCTGATTTAGGCCTAACAGCCATCTGTTGATGCTGTAAAAACGGACACTCATGCTAGCTAAAGGAGTAATACAGTAAGGGAGTGCGCAATACCGGCACTAGCCCCTATTGAATTTTTTGTTTAACGGACCCTTTGTGATATTTTTCAATAAAACTCAGTTTTTTGAATGCTTGCCTGCATGATGCGAATATTTATTTGGATTGATTTGGCATTTCAAATTGATTCGGGACGCTAAAATAATTTTGAAAATCAGTGATTTCACTTAAATCTTGAGTTTTGGATAGAAAAATACGGTGATAAGAAAAAATCAAAAAGCACGAACTATTCTTAATACAAATTATCACACAGATGAGAGAGAAACAGAGTGTCTTTACTATATGTCTACGACGTGGCACGCGGTGTGCATGGGAAGGAGAAAACGTGTGGTTTGTTGTTTCTCTCTTCAATAAGTTCAATGTGTGTAAGGTTCGAGCAGCTTCCGTATTCGTCTAACTATTCTTCAGTTCACTGTTCGGTATTCAAATATCTAGATTGCTAAAGTAATTTCACACCATTAATTAAGAAGACATTTGATTTAAGTAAGTATATTCTGTTATAGAAAGACACGCTACTAAGTGAAAGATTTTGCTAATACGATCAAATGATCCACGCCCGACTCAACAGAAAGCACTTCCGCTGGAATTGATACACGAAGAGGAAATGTTTGGTCTTCTTCCTGACCAAGTCCAAGACAACCAGATCTGTTGGAACCCCATGAAAAGAGAACACCTCGATTGTTCACGACTACAAAATGATGCAAACCTGACCCGATATATCGAGGCACTGCATCAGGATCTAGTTCATTTGCACCAAAAAGCGGAGGAGGGAGCCTTTTTGGTTTTGTTAACGTAGTCACAAGTGGTCCATGTCCGAGTAGACCGTAACCCCACACATAAACATGGCCGTCTGTATTCAAAGCCGCACATGAAGATCCAGCTGACGCGAGTTGTTTAACGTGACCCATATCAACATCGCTGAATAGACGACGGGGACTACTTAATTGAATTTCCGTTTCAGATATCTGTGCATATTCACTGTTGCCCCACCCGTAAACAAATCCATCAGCGCAACAGGCAAGAACAGTATCACCACGACATGCAATGTTTGTAATTACTTTGTTTTCAATGTCACCTTTTACTCGAGCAGGCTGCCATGAGTTTTCATAATGACCTAGACCAAGTTGTCCATCAGATCCAAGTCCACATGAATAAACGTGTCCTCTTTTAGTTAAAAAAATAGTGTGATCTTGACCGCATTCCACCTTTTCAACCACATCGTCTGAATGCTCAAAAGGAATCTTAACGACAGATACAACTGAATTTTTACTGAATATCTCTCCTTCAATGATTTCTCGACCACACTGTCCGAATGCATTATTTCCAAGGGAAAATATGGAGCCATCCTTTGTTCGAATAATAGTGTGTGCTCGTCCACAAGAAACTGAAACTGGAACTTTGTTTCCAGACAATGGTATTGATATCGGTATTTTACTTGGGCTTTTCAGTAAATGGACGTAATGATTTTCACCGATCATGCCTTCATGACCACCACTCTGAAGTCCAAGTTGAGAATCAGAATTCAATCCGCAGCCGTAGAGTTGCCATTTTTCAGTCGAACTTTTGCAGATAAACACTGTAAAGCCATATCCGCACCCAGCGGCACGAATTTTTAACTGATTTTTCGCGAAGTAGCTTAGTCTGATAGGATGGCGCATGTTATCAACAGGATTACCCCGTTTTGGTTTCACTAGTCGATCCACACCAAGCGCACCAGTTGCTGCGAATCCGCAGCCATATACACGAGTTGTCCGTGAAGAATCTGCTTTGGAGAATTCGTGTACCAGGTTTTCTCGCTCCTCTAATCTTGTTCGTCCTTTTGTTCCATACAACCTGTATGATATGCGAAGTACTTCCTGACCTTGTCGCCTCATGATCCTGAAAAATTATATTCAGGTAAATATCAGATTGCAAAACTAATTTCATTGTCACAACAAGATAAAATTATCGATCAACTTCACATTATAAAACAACGTATCATAGTTGGCAGATTCCAATGTCTTTCAAGTCTAGCAACAGAGGTCTACCACTAATAATACCACTATCAACTAGTCGCATCGATTGTGTTGATGCTACCTGTAAATGAGATGTCAAAGGAATATTTGTTGCAGAAATCATTCTTTTTTCACAGAATTTTCATACCTAGCACAGTCATGAACGAAGCTAGGAGTTACTCAATGAAAAAGTAATAAATTGTATTATTTTAAATACAATGTAAATAAAAGTAAAACAACAAATCTTCTAATCTGATTAAGGTTTCCGAATCAGAACCCATTTTCAGTTTTGATATGATTACAAGTAATCCAAGAGTGAATTTTAAATAATTGTGAATCTTTATGCGCCTACACACAATAGGCCCTACGCTGAGACAAAAAATGCATTGGATAATTAATGCACTAAGGCCACAGATACTAATTAATTAGAGCACAACCATATTGAGGAAAAGTATCGCAGGCGAAACTTCCTGCCTTTTGGGAGTATAACTAGTAGAATTTTTATGTTTTTAAAGCGTCGAAGACGAAACTTCCAACCCACACAATTAGATTGTTTTACTCTTTCAGCTGACTAGAAATGAGGACTAATCCAAAACGATAACACATGTGAGAACTTAGTAAGTGAGCAAAAAGGAATTCCTAATACCTTACAGAGATAGGGAAAAATTGCGTGTCGCTTGCGGATTGCTGTAAATTCTATCGCAGTGCTTCGATTGCCACAATTCGTTCAGATTCGGAGAATTCAGATAATTGTGCACAAGTTTTCTCCATTATGTTGGACCTTCCGACCATGGCTTGTGTCCAAAGCCGGCAGACATTGTTTGCCATTCGAGAGGAACTAGTTGTTTAATTCTGTGATGTGCCATCTCGATGTTAAGGACAGATACATCGCTTCCATGACAGAAACCGAAGCGCACAGATGAATCTAATTATGTGCTCTAGCCATTTGGGAGTATAACTAGTAGAATTTTTATGTTCTTAAAGCGCCACTGGCGAAACCTCCGGTCATTTAGAAGCATAACTTGTAGAATTCAAGCTGTTTAAAGCGCCGCACGCGAAACCTCCTGGAATGTATAGAAACATTTTCTCGACAATTATATCAAGCAGGAATTACAACTTTTCTGAGCTTTCTGTTATTTCAAAATGTCCTGATATGACGGAGAGTTTTGTGAATCTATTCTGTGAAATTTCTTGACGTGCTTAATGAGTTTCACTATGTAATAGTTATGATCAAGAACCCCAGGATTCTGCGGTGAAAAATTCGATTTTCTGCGCTCAATTTTCGCAAATTCTGCGTTTTTCTGCAATCTAACATATTGTACATAATTTAGCTGTAAATTCATACCATAGCGACTAGATAAAGTTCATATAATTTCTAAATAGCCTACAGTAGGCATATACTATAGGCTAAGGCTTTAGGCTACATGTAGGCCTTAGGTTAGGTAGCCTACCTATTTGTCGAATAAGCTTGTTATAAATAAAATTCCATACAAGTAGACATTGTACAGTAGATACGTGTTACATAATACGAGGCCTGTCTACATGCAATACCGTATAGATTAAACCTGCGGCCCTACTATTCCTAAACTTACTAGGCTAATAGTCACGTACAGATTGGCTAAGCTAAGGCCTATTTTGTTCATGAATAGCCTATAAAATACAGATTTTCAAATGAGTTTTTATAACAAACAATGAACGTTTATCAAAATATCAGAGTGAAAGAAATACATATTCAGACTACAGTGAATTGAAAGAGATTTTCAACATGTTTTTCAAATTGTCGTCTTTTAGGTTTTGTCTTCTACATGTATCAATGTTGCGCAAACAGCTGAATGATCTCTCGACATCAGCGCTGTTTACAGGCATTTGAAGCCTAAGTATCGCTGCTGCAGCAAGATGTGGAACTCTGTTCCGTACTGATGTCCAAAATTGCAAAATGCTAGATGGCGAAGCATCTTTTGCAAGCCCGACGTAGATAGGCCACTCTTCATCGCACGTGTCCGGCAACAGTAAGCTCGCCTTAATAGTATTGTAATCCACAGTAAGTGAAGATAATTGAATCGGATCAAAAGTACGAATATCGCGCAGTAAATTGATCGCTGGTTGCTTCTTTGGTTGCGTATACTGACAAAGCTTCTCACTCGCGACTTTCGGGCCAAGCTGTTCGTCAGTGGACTCTTCGGATTCAAGTGATTTCAGAGAATTCATCAAGTCATTTAGATCGTTGAACACGTGGTGTATCTGCAGTTTACGAGATTGCCAACAATCGAGAGTAGACACCAAGCGAGAACAATTTCGAGACGTGAATGCAAGACGTTGCATCATTGACGATGATTGTAACAACTCAGACAGACCATCTAGAGCAACAGTACTGATCTCATCCGCTCGCTCCATTTCTATGAAGTCAGAGTAGTATTGAATGTACATAGCATGATACTTCACCGCTTCAAACCAAATGTTCCAACGCGTAATGACAGGTTGCGGAGGGAGAGTTGGCTCTTCGACGCCACGTGAGCGAAGAAAACGATTGCGTCGAGAAGGTGCCTTAGAGAATATTGATTTCACTAAAGAAACCAATTTATCGACGTCTTTGAAACATAGTCTCCAAGAATTCCCCGCCAATGCTGCTACATGGGCCAGACAGTGTAAATGAACACAATTCCTGAAAACTCCTGAGAGAATGCTTTCCCAAGCTTTCACCATGTAAGAGGCACTTTCGGATACGAAGAGTAAAACTTTCGAAAAGTCAATTTGGTAATCCGCACAACATTGAATGACAGCTTCAGAGACGGTAGCATTATTTGCTTTTTCAAGATAAACAGAATTGACAATTGCAGGCGGCGGTAGATCAAGCAGTGTATCACATACATCGTCGATGGGCTGAAGGCGTTGGAAAAGAATGTTCAACAGAGGACGATTTTCAAAATCGCAAGTTTCATCTACGATTATGGCGATGAAGCTTTCTTTCGAAAACGTTGCATGTAGCTTTGAATTATGTTCCTCAAAAATTGTTGGAAGATACTTCTTACGAAGTTGATCTGCTCCAGGAATAGCACCACCACCATTTACATGCTTTGTAAGAAATTCTCGAAAAGCCGGATGATCTGCTTTTTCGATAGGAATGTTCGATGCTACCAAAGCTTTGACGAAGTCTTGGCATAGATTTTCACGTTGTTCCTTAGCCTTTAATTCCTTCTCGTACGATGACGGGATGATGCGTTGACGTTGCGCCGGAGAAAAATCGCGGTCACGAGGTTTTGAAAGTTGTAGGTGCCTCGCACTCTTGAGATGATCGGTAATTGTGCTTCGACGAACATGACTGATGGCCTTATTGCAAGAAGTACAAAAAAGCAATCCATCACTAGCGTGAAATTTAGCGCTTCCGAATTCTCTAACTCGTGCACTTGCAGTTATCGACGTATTTGCTGTAGCTGACGAAGCCTGCATACCGAAGACCAAAACGAATAACAGAAACATGAGGACACGAGACTAATGGCAATATTTTTTATCACAGATTGGATTTGGATGTGGCTGAGCCAATCTGTGCAGGCAACGTGTTCTCGTATCGATCTGTCTCATGGACAGATCTGATGAGACATGGACAACTAGAGCGAGAAGGACTCGTCACTGAATCCCTCAGAGCCATTTGTAGGCCACGCAAACGGGAGGAAACGCAAGTTTTACACATGAATGGCTCTATCTTTTGAACCACTGGCCCGATTGATTTCATATTTGAAATACTGATGATTCAAGGCAAGAGCATCATTTCATCTATTCATGCCACCTTACGATTCTCAAAGCGAAAAAAGTTAGTCAGCGCGCGAAAATTAGTAACTCGATAAAAGTCAAGGTCTTTTCTCAATTTTTATCGAGTCACTAATTCTTGCGCGCTGACTAACTTTTTTCGCTTTGAGAATCGTAAGATGGCATGAGTAGATGAAATGATGCTCTTGCCTTGAATCATTAGTACATGTATTTCAAATATGAAATAAATCGGGCCAGTGGTTCAAAAGATAGAGCCATTCGTGTGCAAAACTTACGTTTTCTCCCGTTCATGTAATGCGTTTGCATGGCCTACAAATGGCAGATTTAACGCTCTGAGTGATTCAGTGACGAGTCCTTCTCCCTCTAGTTGTCCATGGATGAGAGAACACTGTCACGTGCGTTATTGGGGGATGCTTTCCCGACACAGACAATAGGGACAATAGCATTGCGTCTGTGCAGAGGAAGCCACGCATTCCTTACTCGAAGTCAAGGTAGCAAACCAATAGATGATGAATGACAGGCATTCGAGTGAAATAGGTCTAAAGTAGTCCGTATATCATTAATTTTTGATGCGAGAACTGCGAAATAGAATAGATTCACATGCTTTTGTTCAATTTGTAGAAAATCTGCGTCTTTCTGCGATTTCCATCGTTTTCTGCATTTTCTGCGAAATTCTGCGCTCCGCAGAATCCTAGGGTCCCTGGTTATGATACATCCCGTACACAGTAGAAAAATGGAATTGTTTACTTCACAACGTACGGCTTGCTTCTTGAATACGCATACCTACACTATACAATTGTACGTGTGGTTTTTTGAATTAATCGCCATTGCTGCCAATGATGTATTAAAATCAAGAAGAAGACGAACACCAATATAAATAAAATTTCTTTAATGGAATAAAATAACATGCTCATAATAATGCACCGGTATGTAGAATTTCTACAAGCAAGCTCTATTCGGTCTGTAATTCTATGCAAGCCCAGACCAGACATCATTCTCCTACAATGTATACATAAATCGATTGTCATGAACTTTTTGCAACACACCGTCTTTAATTGGTTCGTAGTCAGCTTTTCTCATCATGTCTAAAGCATCGGCTAACCAATCCTCTGATATTCTGAAACTGCCGTTCCAATTAAAAAACTTGATTTATATTGAGAAAATAGTCGAGCAATTTGCCATGAAATTTTATGGCGATCGGTTAGATACTAAGTACGGTATAGGCGAGGGGAACTACTAAAGAGCCAAAAAAAGCGCAACAAGGAAACATAAAGCCCGTAGCGGGTATATAGCATAAATAATGCATAGTCTAGTCAAAAAGGTCCATGAATCATCAGAGAGGGGCCTCTGGGTCGACAGAGGGGGAATCAATTGGGAAATTTTGCATCGTGGTCAAGTTCAGTTAAATTTCACAATTTCGCTGTACGATTCACTTCATCGATGTAGAGTCCTACCTGATGTCAGAATACCACCAACACAACACCAAAATCAACCTATTTCAGCGCTCATGGTACAATATACCAAGTCCTTAACATCGACGTTTGTCAACTTAGCATTGAACTTCAACCATATCCTAAAATATTCTATAGGCCCTATACATGCATCAATAAATAAAATGACGAAAATACAGGATGGAAATTTTAGCATTTCGACTCTGCATCACAATTACAATGGATTAACTAGATTCTATAAAAATGCATTATCAGCAATTAGCCAATTAAAAAATTCACTCAAAATGCTGAAATACAGAATTCAGAAAAAATTAGAAGGTTTCTTTTGAAAAGAATCTAGCTTTTGAAATCTTACTGACAGACACAAAACTTTACTGACATTTACTGACAGACACTATGAATATTCTTGGCACGTTTCTCAACCCGCTGAAGGAGGTTAAGATGTGATTGTGGGTCACAGATGACAGCAATGCTCCATCAGAATAAAGGGCTTGTAAAGATAGCCGAGTCTGTGTTGAAGATAGCTGCTTGCACGATAGAGACTACCAATGCAATGAAAAATATTCTACTTTTTTATTTTCTTTATTCCAAATGATGCCAGTTTACCAATGTCAAGTCTTAAAGAGTCATTGTTCATTGGTGAAGAGTTACGTGACCAAGGAAATGATGCGAGTCTGCACAGGTGACTAATCGCTAAACATATAATCTTGTAGTCAAACATGACTCACTTCAAGAAAATATTTCCTTTTACCTTCTAGTCATTGTGATCCATAGCTTTGACAACAGAAAAAGTCTCAAAAGACGTTATCGAGCATCAATGGAAAAAAAGAGGTGGCCGAAAAGGGATGGTGGCACCATGTTAAGGAAAATCTGGAGCTCCTGTACATGTATATGGACTCTCAATTGTCACAAGACCGACCAGAATACATGATGCACATCCATCCCAACGGCAACCGACACAGCCCCAGTGCCCGACCCATAGAGGAAGTATATTTAGGTAGAGTGGTAACTCAGCATTTATTAAATCCCCAATGTGTATACACTTTCGATTTCATAAAATGAACTTGACACGGAACCTAGCACCACATGTGATATACGAATTTTTGCACTTTTGGAGAAATGTACACGAATTTGACTTATTATAACAGCAATACAGAAGAAAGAAAAGTAATTTACTAATCCTCCATATCATGACAACCTTGAGAGGTAATATAATTTATTATATTAGTAATTCGATGGCTTACCATTGTTTTAAAGCTCATGCCTTGCTATGATAAGATTATTTTCCTAAGCGTGATCTTATCAAAAACTACCTGCCACTGAAAGAGCAAAAGCATCATTATAAAGAAAATTATCTTTAAAAGGTGTAAATGGGTCAACATTACCTTTCAGAACTATTCAGATTCAAGAAAGACGCCTTGTGAATCATAAAATCATGCCGCTGAAAATTGAATTAAAAACATGACATCTCGGCCAAGAAGCTTTCAATAGGATCTCAACTTTTCCTTGAAGACTTCCAGCAGGGAATTCCATTATAATGCAGCTCATGAAATTTCCTTATCATCAACTTAATTTCCGCTTAATTATGATGAACTTAATCTTACATACTGATCACATGAATCACTATATACGGTGTACAACTCTTGGCGCAATACTTGGACAAAAATCACAAGGTGCTTTAAGAAACTATGTAATGCGTTGACAAAATGAAAATGGACTTAAATGAAATCGTGACAAAATATTAGATATTTCCTAAAAGTAGCTAAAGATGGCATACGTGACTTATGAGTGATTGAGTACTGAGTAATCAATAAATGTTAGAAAAATGGAAAAAAGTGCTTTTTTGTGCTTTTATTGAGTTCCACAAAAGAATCAGGAGAACTGAAATATCCTATTTTGGGAAAAGTAGTTTATCCATGTCAGTGTCGGTCTTCTGGAAATACGGAAACGGAGCGAGTATTCGATCAACTGTCGCACATTCTTCGTAAAGATAGGAATAAACTTTCTGAGTGCTACTGACAATTGTTTGATGATGATAACCAAGCACCATTTATCAGCTTGCAATTCATGTTTCTACAATTACCCAGTCGACAAAAGACCTTTAATAAATGTAAGAAAATCTCATCAGACGCAAAAGAAACGTCTAGAAGAGCCAAGATTGGCAACTGAAAAGCGAAAGAGGTTTCAAGAACAAGTTCGTTTAGAGAAAGAACTTATGGATAGATTACTAGAATCGAAAAAACAACAAAATCTTAGAGAGAAGACTGGCATCCGACGAACAAAGGATTGCCAAAAAGGATGCTAAAGTAAAGAGAAAATAAGAAGAAGCAGCCGCTGTAATGGCAGCCGCTGAAAAGAGATGAAGGAATCTAGCACTTTACAAAGAGAAGCGAACAAAAACAATGTTCGATTAACAAAGGCGAAGAAGGTCAGACAGAAGGCAATCAATAGAGCATTGTCCATGAAAGCCGATCGGCTTCTGGCGAGGGAGGCAGGGACGAAGCATAAATCCTAGGCAAGTGCAACCGTAGGAAACGTAAGAACCAAGCGACACGAAAGTAGTAAGCAAGTGACAAACACTCGACCGGCGCCCCCCCCCTCTGGAACGGTAGAGTGTCGTGGTCGGCCGCCGTGGTGCTTCGGGTCTGAGTCCCCCCCCCTCTGGAACGACAGAGGTTGTGGTCTGTCGTGGTGTGCCGGCCAGGTTGGTTCACGTTCACAACATGTTCGCTGACTCCCCCCCCCCTCTGCAACGACAGAGTGTGAGACTCGGGTGAGTTGGTCCGACCGCCTGGTTGACGTGGGCGACCGTCCAGGTTGACGTGGGCGACCGTCCAGGTTGACGTGGGCGACCGTCTAGGTTGTCGTGGATGGTGAAATGGCTGCCAGATTCGGATTCAGCGTAAAATTCTGCATCGGTAGGGTGAGTTTCAAGGCAATCGGCGAGAAAAATTTTTCTTCAAAATTTTAACAGAGTTAGAATTTGGGACGTTTTGGTCTGTAGCGCCCAAACGAAGCATCCGATGAGAAAACGGAGGCCAGATTCGGATTCAGCGTGAAATTCTGCATCGGTATGGTGAGTTTCAAGTCAATCGGAGAGAAAAATTTTCGCTGACGTCCCCCCCCCTCTGGACAGCTTGCTTCGATTTTGGCTTCCAGTGGACGGATTTTGTCGTGCAATAGCTCGTTTGAAAGCTAAGAGTGAGACAAATTCACTGAAAGAATCGGCTTGTTCCTATCTGTCTTCGTTTAGATGTGAGACGCCATTTAAGATTTTGGGACATTGGCGAAAAACGACAGAGTTAGAATTTGGGACGTTTTGGGTTCTAGCTTCAAAACGAAGCATCGGATGGGAAAACGGATTTCAGATTTGGAATCAGCGTGACATTCTTTATCTGTATGGTGAGTTTCAAGTCAATCGGAGAGAAAAAATTTTCAACATTTTTCGAAAAAACGACCGAGTTAGAATTTTTGCGATGGCTGCCTACTGTAGAGCCAAAACGAAGCATCGGATGAGAAAACGGAGGCCAGATTCGGATTCAGCGTGAAATTCTGCATCGGTATGGTGAGTTTCAAGTCAATCGGAGAGAAAAATTTTCGCTGACGTCCCCCCCCCTCTGGACAGCTTGCTTCGATTTTGGCTTCCAGTGGACGGATTTTGTCGTGCGATAGCTCGTTTGAAAGCTAAGAGTGAGACAAATTCAGTGAAAGAATCGGCTTGTTCCTATCTGTCTTCGTTCAAAAGTTAGAGCGGTTACAAGATTTTAGGTCGGAGCTCGCTCACCTGAAAAAATCCTAAGTGTCAGAGTGGCTTTGTATGGGTAAAAATTTGAAAATTTTCCAAAGTGTGGAATTTCGACCTGGGACCGTCACCAAAACATTTTTCATCAAATTTTGAAATTTCACTGACGTCCCCCCCCTCTGGACAGCTTGCTTCGATTTTGGCTTCCAGTGGACGGATTTTGTCGTGCGATAGCTCGTTTGAAAGCTAAGAGTGAGACAAATTCAGTGAAAGAATCGGCTTGTTCCTATCTGTCTTCGTTCAAAAGTTAGAGCGGTTACAAGATTTTAGGTCGGAGCTCGCTCACCTGAAAAAATCCTAAGTGTCAGAGTGGCTTTGTATGGGTAAAAATTTGAAAATTTTCCAAAGTGTGGAATTTCGACCTGGGACCGTCACCAAAACATTTTTCATCAAATTTTGAAATTTCACTGACGTCCCCCCCCCTCTGGACAGCTTGCTTCGATTTTGGCTTCCAGTGGACGGATTTTGTCGTGCGATAGCTCGTTTGAAAGCTAAGAGTGAGACAAATTCAGTGAAAGAATCGGCTTGTTCCTATCTGTCTTCGTTCAAAAGTTAGAGCGGTTACAAGATTTTAGGTCGGAGCTCGCTTACCTGAAAAAATCCTAAGTGTCAGAGTGGCTTTGTATAGGTAAAAATTTGAAAATTTTCCAAAGTGTAGAATTTCGACCTGGGACCGTCACCAAAACATTTTTCATCAAATTTCACTGACCCCCCCTCTTATCGATTGCATATTCACAGGGTATATAAGAACGGGATCGGGAGAGGAATTTCACTAAGTTGAGAAACTGACTACAGGTAAGTCGTTTCTCTTGAGGTCCGATATCGGACTTCTGACTTTACATTGCTGATATCAGCTAAGGTGTCAGACTTATAGGTTAGTCAGTATAGCATGACTGACCATTTGATGATAGTAGGCCGAAATCTTCAAACGGCTATAACTTTGCTTCTACAAGTCCTTTAGACTTGATTCAAAAAACATTCGACAGCGTTTGCTATGCTGAAGGTGACAGACTACTTATAAACGTTTTATGGGTAGTACTAAAATACTGAAAAATTTAAATTCATATTTAATGATAATAATTAAAGTTTTTGAATAAAAAGCAGTCGTTTATGAGTCTCTGTGACTTGGGTCGTTTCCTCTTGTAAATAACTCCACCGGTTTTCATGTCAAAACTGGGGCCCGGATACCAACACAGTGATATGACGCACGCTCTGTCCGATCGAGGTTGGATTTGTGGGTCGAGGCCTTGGAGCTGGGATAAGATCCCCTCTGAGTAATGCCTGTAACGGATTCAAGAGCTTAACACCCAAACGGTTGCTGACTTGCTATCAAATGTTTGGTGACTTAGTCTTTCAATGCATATCAGCAAGTAGTATCCTATAAACACTTGCTATCAAATTTTACTCTATCTTTACAGAATTATCATGACAAAACCGAATAACGCAAAGATGTTGGTTGGCAAGTGTAGTTGTGGCAAGATTGCCAGAGGTAGCGAACTGAAGAAACATTTAAAAGAAAAAGAGGGGACGATGGGCCATGAGAGGAAAGTGATGTTGAGGTTGTGTGTGTCTTGTCGGAAATGTGTGATGGGGGATGAGAAGGAATTTATGAAGGCGCATTTGCAGTGTGAGAGTGGGAACATCGGAGAGAAGGGGTTCAAGGCATGGTTTGAGGGAGAGTTGTTGGAAAGGGAAGAGGTGAGAAAGGCGGTGGCAACGATTCAGGACGTGATTGGGGAGAAAGTGGTGAGGAATGCGAGTGATGTGATTTCGAGTGATGGGAGTTCGAGTGAGGAAGTTGAGTTGAGAGCGAAAATGAAGAAGAAGAAGGATGATGTTGATTTGGATGCGGTGATGGAAGATTTGTTTGGGGACATAGCGGATTTGAAGGAAGAGTGGGAGGGGGAGGAAGTGGCTAAGCCGATGGCAGCGTCATCGCCACGGCAGCAAGAGGCGTATGATACGGAGGTATTTGTGAGAATGAAGGATCGTGTGATGGCTTTGGAAAGTAATAATAGAAAAGTTTTGAAGGAGAATGAAGAGCTGAAGGTGAAGGTTGAGGGGTATAGGGCAACGAGGGAAGAGTTGGAGAGCTTGAGAAAGAAGGAGAAGGAATGGATGGCGGAAAGGAGCGAGTTGATGAGGAAGGCAGGTTTGGTGGAGAGTTTGCAGGCGAGTGTGTCGAGGAAGGATGAAGAGATAGAGCGGATGCGAAGCGTGGTGAAGGAGACGGAGGAGGTGAAGGTTATTAATAAGAGGTTGACGGGTGAAGTGGAGCGACTGCATGAGCGTTTGAAGTGTCGAAAAAGGAGAGTGTATGACGTCCATCTTCCCCTCTTTGAGAATAATGTATGCGACGCCCCAACCATCACCGATGACCCCAACGTGACCCAGCAATGTTATGAGGGCGACGGAGTCCGATGTCTCCACATGAGTATGGACATTACCGGTCAGCTTGAAGACTTCGTCGTCCGAAAAGTTCGGAAGAAAGTTCCCAGTAAGCTTCCTCAACATGATCATTTTTGTAGCTCATCTAATCTCCTATTCTTTTTCTTTCAGAGTTTTTGCAGAAGTGAGAGGAGTGTCGGTGGACGGAGAACGACCCATGGGCTCTTTTAAGGGCCAACCTTCTAATGCAGCTAAAGCGGTCCCAAGCCCGCCACATATCCTCGGATATGGAATGCAGAGGGGAAGAAAAATAATGAATGGAATGAAATGGGAGGACACTCACGCGCCACACGCAACATAACACACTTCTCTCTTCCGTAGTCTAACAAGCTCTTTACACATGGATCGCAGTCGATTGCTATCCCTGTATCAGAAGTGTAAGCTATCTTAATTTTATTTGACACTATTTCATCTATCATCATCGTCCATATGAAATGTTTTAAGATTTACAAGTTAGACTAAGCGTGCTACTATTTCCAAATGAAAAAGTATACATGGTTAAATCATCCACTTAACCCCATCCGTAGTCTAACAAGCTCTTTACACATGGATCGCAGTCGATTGCTATCCCTGTATCAGAAGTGTAAGCTATCTTAATTTTATTTGACACTATTTCATCTATCATCATCGTCCATATGAAATGTTTTAAGATTTACAAGTTAGACTAAGCGTGCTACTATTTCCAAATGAAAATGTATACATGGTTAAATCATCCACTTAACCCCATCCGTAGTCTAACAAGCTCTTTACACATGGATCGCAGTCGATTGCTATCCCTGTATCAGAAGTGTAAGCTATCTTAATTTTATTTGACACTATTTCATCTATCATCATCGTCCATATGAAATGTTTTAAGATTTACAAGTTAGACTAAGCGTGCTACTATTTCCAAATGAAAATGTATACATGGTTAAATCATCCACTTAACCCCATCCGTAGTCTAACAAGCTCTTTACACATGGATCGCAGTCGATTGCTATCCCTGTATCAGAAGTGTAAGCTATCTTAATTTTATTTGACACTATTTCATCTATCATCATCGTCCATATGAAATGTTTTAAGATTTACAAGTTAGACTAAGCGTGCTACTATTTCCAAATGAAAATGTATACATGGTTAAATCATCCACTTAACCCCATCCGTAGTCTAACAAGCTCTTTACACATGGATCGCAGTCGATTGCTATCCCTGTATCAGAAGTGTAAGCTATCTTAATTTTATTTGACACTATTTCATCTATCATCATCGTCCATATGAAATGTTTTAAGATTTACAAGTTAGACTAAGCGTGCTACTATTTCCAAATGAAAATGTATACATGGTTAAATCATCCACTTAACCCCATCCGTAGTCTAACAAGCTCTTTACACATGGATCGCAGTCGATTGCTATCCCTGTATCAGAAGTGTAAGCTATCTTAATTTTATTTGACACTATTTCATCTATCATCATCGTCCATATGAAATGTTTTAAGATTTACAAGTTAGACTAAGCGTGCTACTATTTCCAAATGAAAATGTATACATGGTTAAATCATCCACTGAAGCCCCATTCAAGTACGTCAGTATGAAAGCAAAGATAATATGAAGTAAAAATTTATTATGGCATGTATTTCAAAAGGTCTTCATCGTCAATATCGTCCCAGAGTCTGGCTTCACATAGATAACAAAAACAGTTCAGTTGCTTTAATCGTTCTTCCACTGCGAGCCTCACTTTATCAATATACTCCCACTCTGCCATAGTTCGTGGCTGGGAGTTAGGGGTGTACCACTCCCATAATTGGTGGAGGAATTTCGTGCTGGTGATCTCCATCACATCGTCAGTATCGTACTGGAGATACTTCCACCTCACGCCTGTTAAGTCGGGACACTCCTTCTCACATACACTCTCCTCTTCCTCGTCCGCTGGTAATGATAACTTTCGTATATTGTCCAGTCGGTACACCTTCTCCACCTTCGCCTTTCTTGGTGCATTTGGTGTAACGAGCGCCTTTGGTGTTGAGCATGGAGAAGAGAATTTTGTGTTTGATGTTGTTGGAGGGCTTGTCATGTTGACTGTGAATAATGACTTTGAAATGTTTTCTAATTCTTAAGTATACACAAGCAGCCAATCAGAATGAACATCCAATGAATGAAGAGAATGAAAGTATATAAGCAAAGTGACATCCGTATCATTTCACTCTGTCTTTGAGACGCATAAGTGAACTGTTCTCTGACGAATTCTGTATTTGAGGCGTACAAGTGAACTGCTCTTTAGTGAATTCCAAATTTGAGTGAAGTCTCTATCTTGTTGAAGTATCAAGCTTAAACATAATTTCGTTCAAATGGTAAGTTGAAAATTTCCTCTCTCATCTCCCTCAAACGTGTGGCTAATAGCATCTTCCTCAATTTCAGGCATCAACTTCATCACCAACACCCTCCCTTCTCGAGGAAAGTTTAGAGTTGTTGAGTCAAGGTAGGTTGTAACAATACACTGAGACTTGAACAGAGATGAAAGAATGATTTCTCTTTCAGGTGATACCAGTTCCATCTCGTGCGAGTCCATGTCAACATTGTCGCGGGAATGCGACGATCGGCAATGTGCTGACTGTGGACACATCTTCACGAGGAAGCGTGATCTCATCCGACACATCAAGCGAGGTGTTTGTAGACCTAAGCCGGCATCAATCTCCGAAGGTAGGGATGATTCTGTTAACGATGTCTCCTTTTCTTGCGATTTATGCATTCAGTCTTTCGAGACACGTTTTGAACTATCTTCGCACAGACTTCAACATACACACACGAACGATACCTACACCAACGGTACCTCCTCTATCCGACTCACTGAGGTGTCCATAAATAATTTAGTGAGGAACTACCAGATGGACTCCTCAGAAACCATTGCTAACTTTGAGGAATGGTTTCATCAAAATTCATCATTGATAGAAGCGCTCTTCAACAATTTAGACAATTTTAGAATGAAGGCGCTCATCTATCTTAAAATAAAATATGTAAAAATCGACCACCATACTGGACAAATAATAGAGAGGTTGGAGTTTCACATACCCTCCTCTCCTGCAACCGAAGTTGTAGACTGTGAGTCTTGGATAAATTTTCATATCCAAGGGTTAAAATTAAATATAGATAAATTTAACGAGCGTGATAGTGGACTCGTTTTTGATGGTATTGAGACCGCCATGATTAAAATCAGTTTATTAGGAAATCATAGTGGTCGAGGCTCCTTTAAACTTCCGAAAAATTTAAGAAATAAAGCAGCAGTCATTTCTGTAGATTGCGAATCGCAATGTTTTAAGTATGCCGTCCTCTCCATTCTCCACTATAATGATGTGCAGAATAGTCGATACCGCAAGAGTAAGTATCAACAGTGGGAGAATGAATTAAACTTCGATGACTGTAATAGTGACGATATGAAAATTAAAGATATAGAAAAATTTGAAAAATTGAACAACATCAAAATAGTTCTCCATGTTTGGGAAAAGGGATTGAAGGGTGTGCGCTACAACTCGCGTTCGAGTTGTTATGAACGTACAGTAAACCTGTTATTAGTAAAACAGGATGATAGTGAGGAATGGCACTACTGCGGTATTCCCAAAATCTCTCGCTTATACCACCACTTAGAAAACTCTAGTAGAGAGTTATATTACTGCGACAGATGTATTCGCCACTTTAGGAGGAAAACTAAATTTGAAACTCATTACGAATGGTGTAAGCGAGGTAAACTGCAAATGGAGCGCATGCCCAAAGATAAGGAGTTTTCATATAGAGAGAATGGTGATGAACTAAGTCCTCTTCGTGTCATCTATGCTGACATCGAATGTTATATCGATGATAACATCCATCGACCAGCAGCCATTTCCTGCTATGAAGTATGGCATGATCACTTTAGGAGTAGGCAAAATAAAATGCGCGTCTGGCAAGGTGAGGATTGTATTTACCAATTCCTACAATTCCTCGAACAGGCTGTAAAATTTCAACAAAAACATGATGGTGAACTCTATCGCAGATCATTGCATATGACAGCAGATGATCAAGCAAAATTTGATAGTTGCAACATTTGCCCCAAATGTAGGAAAACATTTGACGATGATAAGATTAAGAAAGTGCGCGACCATGATCACATCAATGGTAAATTTAGAAACGCACTCTGTTCAAAATGCAATTTTTCACTTAGGATGAAACGGCGTACATTACCCGTCATTTTCCATAATTTCAAGGGCTACGACAGCCATATGATAATAAAAGGAGGTTTAGGTCAAATGAAAGAGTGGAAGCTTGATGTAATAGCGCAAACGAGAGAGAAGTTTATGGCCATGACAGCAAAAGTGCCTGTCGATAAAACTAAAGAAAATAAGACGGTCTATTTTGATATAAAATTTTTAGATTCCTACCAATTTATGACTGCATCACTGGCCTCTCTCGTGCAAAATCTAAAGTCTCTTCCACTAACACAAAATCTTAAGAAACAATACCCAAATCTAACCGATGAAGTCATCACACGGAAAGGAGTCTTTCCATATGCATATTTTGATGCGATTAGTAAACTCGGCGAGACTTCTCTTCCGCCCATAGATAAATTTAAAAATGATTTGACCGGCGCAGAATGTAAGACCGAAGATTATGATCATGCACAAGATGCATGGATAAAATTTGACTGCCATACATTTGGTGAATATATGATTGCCTACCTTAAGTTAGATGTATTTTTGCTGGCTGATGTATTTCAGGAGTTTCGACGAGTGGCATTAGAAGAAGATAAGTTAGATCCCGTCCACTTTGTCAGTCTGCCAGCCATGTCATTTAAGTCTGCTTTTAAAATGACTGGTGAGACCATTCATCTCTTACAAGATCCAGAGATGTATAATTTATTTGAGCGAGGAATTCGCGGTGGTCTCACATTTGTAAATAAACATAGGTTAAAATCTGAAACAGTAGGCAATGACCAGACTCATCTGAAGTATTATGACCAAAATAATTTGTATGGTAGTTCATTATCCAAACCGCTACCTCACTCTGAGTTTAGCTGGTTAGATGATAGTGATATTCAACATTTCTCCAACCCTTCTAACATACTAGCAATTCCAGATGAAGGTGATTGGGGATATTATTTTGAGATAGATCTAATCTATCCAAATAATATTAAACATAAAACCGTAGATTTTCCACTCGCACCCGAATCAGGTGAAGTGAGTAAAGATATGTTTTCCGACTTTATGAAACAATTTCATAAAGATTTAGAATCATGTGGACAACCCGACTATAAGCCTTGTCGCAAACTTTTACTCACCCAGTATGATAAAGAAAACTATCTAGTCCACTTTAGCATCTTAAAATTTTATTTAGAAATGGGTATGATTTTAAAAAGAGTTCACCGCATTATTAAATTTAGACAGAAAGCCTTCCTCAAACCATATATTGATAGCAACAGCCAGAAACGTGCACTAGCCCAAAATAACTTTGAAAAAGATTTTTATAAATATAAGAACAACAGTCTATTTGGTAAGACGATGGAGGATGTTAGAAAGCGCGTAAACTACAAACTAGTTAATGATGATCAAAAGTATCACAAATTGACCTCATCACCTCTATTCATCGATAGAGACATTATCGATGAGGACCTTATAGGTGTTAAAATGATAAAATCTGAAGTTGAGTTGTGCAAACCCATCTATATTGGTCAAGCTGTACTAGATTATTCTAAGCTTGAAATGTACCAACTCTTTTATAAAATACTAAAACCATGTCCTCTCGTAAAAGAGGTTCGTTTGTTGGGTGGTGATACAGATAGTTTCTTCTTAGGTATTACCACTCAAAAAGATTTAAATTTCAATGAAGTAGGAAAATCTTTAGAAAGATATTTTGATACATCAAATTATCCTGCTGATCATCCACTCTACTCCATCAAAAATAAGGCAAAACTTGGCTGCTTTAAGGATGAGACAGCAGGGAAGGAAATAGATGAAATGATTCTCCTCCGTCCAAAAATGTATTCTATGAAATTAAAGGATAGTGATGATAGCATTAAGCGCGCTAAAGGCATATCAAAATCCATTGTGCAAAATATGAAACATAAGAATTTCAGGAAAGCCTATAGAAATAAAAATATAACGTTTGTCAATATGACAATCTTAAAATCTAAGTCGCATGAGATCAAAACTCATACTTTTAGGAAACGGGCGCTTTCAGCATGGGAGGATAAGAGGTGCTGGTTAGAACACAACATATCTCTTCCACATGGACATCCTGACACAAACATACCACCACCCAAAAGAATTAAACTCACACTACCACATTCAGGAGACGTCTTAGCATAATCATCCTTAACTTAGTATTTTGATGTTGATTTCTGTAGATAAACATTGTTGTTTTATGTATCGCATGAGATTGTTTTTTCCTTGTGAATATGTGTCCACATCTGTACATTCCCCATGTGATGACTTTTCCACTGAAAGACATTTTTCCTATCCCTGTATATTTCCACCCTTCACGAAGTAAAAAGACTTTTTGTATATAACAATGTTTATTGAAGTGCGCTCATGTATATATTTTCAGTGGATGTTGTATAAAGTCTATTGCTTCACATTCATGTACATATTTCAATAAACATATCACAATGACTTCACTTTGTTTTCCGAAACACTAACGTTATGAGGGATTTAGTATCTTTCACATGGATGCACTCTTGTAAACCATTGGTAATTTTGATAGCAATAGAGGGTATAGTTTGTTTGACGACGGGATGATAGAAAATAGATTCAAACATCTTCTCGACTATTCCATATGAAGCGTCTTTATCATGAATGAAATCACGTAAAATGTATTCTTTTTTCTCACCAACAGAAATAGGTAGAATCAAATCACTTTGAATGTAAAGGTGCTGTTCATGTTTATCAAGTGTCATTGGTGTTTCTATACCAATCGTATGCGCAGCAGCAAACACTGTTTGTAGCATTGAAAAACCAAAGAGTTTTTTCAAATTTTTACTCAATTGACATTGAATGTCATCACCCAGTTTCAGAACAACGCGTTGATTTTCAATTGAAAACGAAATGTGGTGTGTCTTTACATCATATTTACTTTTCATCACATGCTTCAACTTCTGTTGTATATAAGGATTTACTACATGAATGAAGCTTTCAACTGTATGATATAGACGCGGCATTATATTGATAGCAACTTTAGATTCTTCATAAGACTGGTAAATTTTCTTGATGCGATCGCCATAGATGTCCACCCACCATTCATCATTAACTGAATCAGCTTTAGTGTGATATTCATGAGAAGCATACACCACACCGCTTCCAATAATAGGTGTATAATGTCTTACAAAATGACGCAAGGTTGGAGAGAAATAAACTGTAAGTTTGTCATTATATTTCTGAATAACCAACTTATTTTTGTCCGCCATAATTTTTTCTCCATACTTCTTACCCACAGTCTCATTCCATCGTTTTACTAACTCAATAAGTGATAAAGGTTGAACACCACGCTTTTTCAAAATGATGCGTTCTTCGCATTCTACAACATCTTCATCAAATATTTTAAATCTATAATGAAATTTGTTGATTCGATTTGAATAAACTTTTCTAACATTTGCAGTAGCAATTGACGTTAGATGTAGTCCATGGCCAAAACCAAGATGCGGATAGAATTCACTATCCAACCTCAGCGTAAGACCTTTAGTAAAAGAATGAAAGCGGAGGAACTGTCTCCCACTCCAATGATAGATAGTAAACTCATAAGCTTTCTGATTTTTATTCTTCATGATGGAAGTATTACCACTGTTGAATGCCTTAATAATTTTCTCATTCCCAAATGGCTCATAAGAATCTGATTTTATCTGAATCCATTCATAGTTCCATTTTCCATCTGATGTTAAATTGTATGGGAACTGGAATGCATTATTCATCGTTATTCCATCATGGGTGCGAGGAGTCAATATCATTTCTTCCAAATCATTCACATTCTGAATATTGCTATCATAGCAAATACTAGAAACGCCAACCTCCCATTCACCTTCTAAATGCAGTGGCCGATTTAATTCTACTCGATAGTCTGATGGTTTATTTTTGGGAAATTTATTCATAGAAGCATTACTGGGCAAGTAGATTAGAAACGAGTCCTTATTTTCACTTTCCATATTATTCACATTGGAAAAATATAATAGCATACTTTTGCATTAACTCTTCATTCGGAAATGGAGTGTAATACTTGTCACAGCATCTTTATGAAAAGGAATCAACGCACCAGCATCATCATAAATGGCAATATCAATTTGTGGGATGTAGTTTGATTTCAGCTTTGTATAATGCACTTTCTTGAAAGTATGCTCAGATAAAATACTGCAGCTTTTTGGCTGGTATGGTATCATTGCTAGCAATGGAGCTTCAACATCTCCCACACGTACATCTTCACCAATATTGGAATATATCTGAAAATAGTTAATACGACGCGATAGCGACATGTCTGCGCTAGCTTTGGTTACAGTACCACTTTTAAAGATATTTTGATCAAAACCCAAAATGTCCATTAGAGTTTTATCCATAATTAGTTCAATACCTTTTCCATTTATAGTGAGAGACAAAGTACCTTCTTTTTCAGAAAATGAAATATGTTGCTCATTAATCACTTCATTTAAATAATCTACAACCAATTTAACCGAAGTAATAATGCGAGGCATCAACACTCTTGTTTCATGTAAGAAACCACCAAAAGGCTCTACACACTTTCTGTATAAAGATACGGCCCATTCTGTATCAAATTGATTTGGCCTTTCACATGGTAAATGTTGCATATCAGATTTTCCATGAACAGCTGCAGAACGATGTCGTAAGAACTGATGAAAATCTTTTGAACAAACTAATACTAGATCATCATCATTTAATTTGCTTATTGCAATATGATTAGATGATTTGATATAAGTCAATGTTGCCACTTGTTTACCATCAACTCGAAGGAGATAATTAAATTTCTTCAATAATGTTTCAGGAGTCATGTTTGTCTTTCTTGGCTTAATCACAATCTTCTTCACCAACGTCTTCTCATTTCTTGGAATAAGATCTACATAATAAGCTTCCTCTCGATATATTAACTGTTTATGACCACTTATGTGGTAATTAACGTTAAAATTATCATAGCTTGTTAAGGCGCTAGCGAGGTAGCCTAAATCATTTCTTAAACTTGGACTTAAACCAACAATCCAATCTTTCTCAACTACATGATGTACATAATTATAATCATCATTGTGCGGAGTAAATTGGACAATATGTTTACACGCTTTATTCAAGAAATCATATATAAACTTTTTACATGATAAGAGATCTTTCTTTGACCACTGTGGAATGTATACTCGGCACCCCTTTTCACATTGGTAAGCAGCTGTACGCCTCATATTAATAGTCATCACCTCATGATCAAAAGTATAGACACAGTTGCTATAAACAAGTTGAGTGACACCCACTTCCCAATTTCCATTTAGCTGTTGTACATGATCAATGGGAGTAGAAAAGAGTGCAGCTCGATTACTAGTAAATCTCTTTGTAGCCGCATTGCTAAGCAAAATATGATAAAACGACATTTTTATATTGCTAATCTGCAACTTTGCATAACATCATGAAGACTTGGATTTTGGACTCTCTACAATATATCAGAGTTGATCGTGATGGAAACGTACATTTCAAAAATTCTCATGGTCATACATCAAGAGGAATTACATTAACATGGCGACAATTTGTCAACCTCAATGATATCATGAGGGATTTGGAATATTTTGAAACATTAAGATTCATCTCCTTGGGTGATCAAGTTTGGCTTCAACATTACAGAAATGAAATTCAAATCTACCATTCTCATTCCGCAAACTGTTTCTCATTTCGCAAATACAATTGGGAGAAGTATAGAAGATATATACATCGCTCCATCATGACATTTATTCGTCGTGAGTTCATCGCCCTACTATGCAAATCTTAATCAGACATGACTACCACACATCATGAGTTGGAAATTAGATTCCCTACAACGTATTGAAACGGATCATGATCGAAACGTCTATTTCAAAGATTCAACTGGAAATGTGAGAAGAGAGTTTGCTTTATCTTATCGTCATTTTCAATCTCTACATCATATCATGAAGGACTTGAAATACTTCTATATGAAAAGACATTCACGTATTGGAAATCGCATCTGGCTGCGCGTCAACAATCGGCGAATTCAACTCTATCATTCCCAACTTCATACTAACTTCACATTTCATCAAGGTAGTTGGGAAAAGTATAAAAGGAAGGTACATCGCTCAATTTACTCATTCTTTCATCATGAAGCGCCATCGCTACACCATCGTCAACATTCTCCGTCGCTTCAGACTCTACACCAAAATCGATCTCACAACATTACACCAACAGCTTCCAAACAGCAAGTATTACCCGGGCCGTCCTCAAATGTTAGTGGTGAAGATGAACAATTCACGAAATCTTCAACTCTTCCCAAATGGGACTGTACAGATTCTCGGCGCCCTTTCTCATTCATCGGCGCAGTCAATGCGCTTAGAGCTACAAAGACTACTACGTCGGATATGGAAGAGGGAGAGGTGTGTGATGTCGAATCTGACTGTGGACAATATGGTGATCTCTACTCAATTGAGTGACAGTCTATCATTTTTGAAGATTCGTACCAGCAGTTACAGTTTGTGTTATGAACCCGAACTTTTTCCTGCAGCTCTCATTAGTTGTTGGTTACCTGTGCATGTGGCAATCTTTCATAATAGTAAAGTGATCATTACTGGACTAAAATCTCATGTACAAGCAAATATGATCCTAGACTATCTCATTGAGTATGTACGTACCCAGCGGATTGTAAAATAAAAAACAATTTTTCCAACATGATGTTTTTATTTCAAATCATGATAGAACTTACAAATCATTTTTTCATTAGAGGATGGATTACATGAAAAGTTTTGAATAATAGATGCAAATCGAGATACATGTAAACGTTTTAAGATGAAGTACAGTACAAAAGCACCACACGTTGATGAAAGTGGATGTTGTAGTATGCGTTCATTTCGCTGATATTGACGCGTATGTTTTCTCAACCACTGCTGTGTTGGTATATTTGGAGGTTGAGCAAGAGAGTCAAATAGTTCACCACGTCGGTCTTCTCCAATAAAGATCGCTTTCCAATGCTCACCGCCTAAATTCTGTGAATGAGTGTTTAGCACAATAAAGATGGGATAGTGATTTACTGCAGGTGGTAAGGTATCGAGTGAATAGACATTATCGAAAGCTTTCAACGTCGCTTCGTCTGCATTACGCTGCACTTTAGTCTTAATATCGTCAGCAGTCAACCAACTCATTAACGATTATACTGAAGAATCACGTCACGATACTTTGTAATTTCAATATTTGAATCGAAGACTGCATAAATTAATACATTGATCGTCTCAGGTAGTGTTCTTTTGAACGTCAAATCCAAACGAATATTATGAGGCACGTTCGCTTGACGATAGGGTGCACTAATATCGCTGTCAGCAGTCAAATCAAATGCATAAATAGTATATCCACTCTTAAACTCTTTCATAGTCAGTCCGTTGGTGTCATCCGTATTGTAAAAGCCAAAAACATCCATAAAATCAACATAACTGCGCATAAATTGATCCGAAGCAAAATCTGGTTTGTAGGGTGGACCAGGATGACTCACACCATTTACACGTAAAGCAATTTCACTTAACTGATTGTGTTTAAAATTGAAAGGATTCTTCTTTATATTACCATTAAATGCATCATTTTCAACCATTGCCACCATGAGGAGCTTCGGTGCTTCCGATGGAAAGAGGCCATCTTTCATGAAACTCTTTTGATCTTTCGGAATTGTAAAGGTGAGAAGCTTTGTATGCTGAATGGGGTAAATGGCATTTTGGCGGTTAAGGCCTTCAGCATGCCCTCTAATGACACTTGGATTCGGTACTACTCGACGAATGTAAAGTGCAATATCTTCCACATGAATTCTAAAATTGTCAACTTTAGCAAATGCATTCAGCGCAAATTCAGGCTTATTCAATGTCAGCTTGAGTCGCATGCTGGTATTACACAGTAAAAACTTTGACTGTCTAAAGAAGTCTAAATTCAGCGGACCATATAGCTGACATACTCTACTATCTTTAATCATAGCAGATCGCTTTACAAAGCCACTGTTTGTTTCAACATCAAATTTTCCTGCTTCATCTCTGTACCATCCCATGGCTTCCATATGACTTTTTTGTGCTGCTGGATGAAACTGTGATACATGATTGAAATATGATTTATAGGGATAATCGCTTTGACCACCTTCCACTTGCTGCTCTCCAATCGTTAGAGAAACATCACGAAGTAATGTAGTCAATGGTAAATTGTTCAGTCCAACTTTATGTGCATCGTCAATAGCAGTTCCATCTGCTTGCTGAATTCTAAACCTCAAATCAAGCATCGCATAACTCAAATCTATGTAGTCATCACTACCACCAGGAATAACAAATTCAATGGGGCCAGCATTCTCAGCTGTTCGAGGATGATAATCTACAATACTTGAACTAAGAATATCTGTCTGTATGGCTTGTTGATCGAACAAACAAAAACCGGAAGTTTTACACTCCATGATTAGAAGTTATAGCAGCGTCGTCGTTTAGCGCCTGATGAATGATTAGAGCCTCTGCGACGTTTGCGTGAATGCCTTTTGACTGAAGATCGCACCTTACCAGCTCCGCGATGTTTCCTCCTTCCTTTATTCATTCGTTTAGGTGATTTCTTTCCTTGAGTAACACCAGCAATGGTCTGCTTCAATGTTTTTAAACCGCGTTCCTTCCCACGATTCAACAAACTGCTCTTAAAACTTCTACCTCTGGAAAGATCACTAGCAACATCACCAGCAAAGCCAACGGCATTACTTAAAACATTTCGTTTTAAAGATCTACCGACATTGGATATGAGAGGTGCTACAACAGATTTCAGTGCACCAAGTATGCTACCTCCACGTTGGCGGCGAGCACCGATGTAAATTTGTCCTCCGCCACTTACATAGGAGGGTCGTGAATAAAATGAGGCAGTTGGATTCATAGCTCAAACCCTAAACATTGTTAGTTACAACTTTGCATGAATCACTGTCGATCACTTAGATGAAAGATGTCGGCACGACGCATCCAAGAGTTCATACTTGAAGGATAACCAGTCCATTTAACAAGACACCATTCTTCACCTTGCCGTTTTTTACATCGAATGATTTTCTCTACCAAATATGTTTCACTTTCAGTGACTACCTCAATCTCATCGCGGTAAAAGCTACCCTCAATTTCTTCATTATCGTAATCTTTCAACTTGTAGGTGGTCGGAGAGTCTTTTTGATTAATCCTTGATACTGTAAATACCTCCTCTGTCCAATTCGGAAGGTACCCTTTAGCAAAAACACTTTTCACTTTTGAGATACGAACTTTATCGCCAATTTTCACATCACTTTTCACATGAGTGCGTTTACGTTGGAATGATTCGCGCACTTTATCTACATTGTCAGCATTTACATCTACTGGTCTGAGTCCAATAGAACGATGGATAGAGTGATTGTAGGCATGGAGTGTATCTTGTAGAACCTTTGTCCAATTTTGTGTCAAGTTGGCAGTAAAATGTCGCCACAAGCGATTTTTTAATGTGCGATTAAAACGTTCAACGAGTGCAGCTTTATAAGCGCTCTTTACACTAAACAACTCAATGTCATGCCTCTCAAATAATCTTGTCACATGCTGATTTTCAAACTCTTTTCCTTGATCACTCTGAATTCTTTTTGGAATGCGACCTTCTCGAAAAATTGTTTGGAATGCTTTTGCTACTCCTTTCCCTTCTTTAGTTTTTAAAGGTTGAGCCCACGCATAACGCGAGAAAATATCAATGACGGTTAAAATAAAATTATTGCCCGAGTTATGTTTTGAAATGGAGGCAACATCGCACAAATCTGCTTGCCACTGTTCATCGATGTCATGAACAATATAATGGCGGGTGCGATACTTCTTTTTCGCTTGTTTGTGGAGTGTATAGGTAGCCTGACCCTTTAACCATCGTTTCACTTGTGATTGTGGAAGACCACTCGCTTTTGATAATTTCTTGATAGATGCAAATCCTGCCGGATGTTTTACATCATAATAGATTGACTTCAAACGTTCAGTCGATGACGGCTGACTCTTTTTCCTCCTTCTCATCTTTTTGTTTTCTTGCCTTTCTACATTTACAACAACTGCAGCATTTAGCTTTAGCGGTTTTGCGATCGTGTTCACATTGCTTAGGGGTTTCATTATGAGAGCTGGCGCAGCAAGTGCAAGTAACAACGACATTCACCTCTGGCGGCTCATTACATGGCAAGCAACACATCTGCTTCATATTAATAGTCTGAGAACATGTATTTCCTAGGAGGAGCTGTTTTACGTTTTCCTTTTACCAGTTTTAGTGGCGATGTAGATCTACGTCGAGTTCTTCCTCTTGTTTGCTTAGTGAGTGTGGGAGGGGATGTAGCAGGTGACGTCTTAAACCAATTTGTTGGCATTTTCATCGCCTGAAGCATTGGAGTAGTAGCCACTGTTGAATCAAGTTCTTTCAATGTCTCATTATTTAAAGCAAATTTTGGCACATTATGCTTTTTCAATAGTTTAAGAAAGTATGACCAACCAGGTGGAACATAGCCCTGACGGCGCTTTCTACGTGTCGCATACTGAATCAAGTCTTCATAACGTGAAGCATCAATCACTTTATTTTCATCTGTAATGATTTCTCCTCTATCATTTACATTGAGATGGGGTTCAATACTGTTGAAAAGAGATATGGCATGTGCGCGAGATGCTAAAGGTGTAGCAGTCGATACAGAGTCACGCATCTTATTCTTCAAGTTTTTCAATTGCTCAACAGTTTCCGATTGTAATAATACAGCACGATGTGGATCTTTGATGTGAACATTTTGCTGATAATCTATTTCTTTCCTATACATTTGATTTGCAAGAGGTTGCTTTACTTGCTGCATGGCAGTCAATTGTACATATTCATCCTGAGGAATAACAATCATGCGAGAATAAGAACTCATAGTTTGTAGATAATCATGGGAGTTTTCAAAATATCACTTCGAAATCTAAATTCTTCCGGACACTCTTGCGTAAAGTCAATGAATAAGTAACCGTATGGTTTTTCAGTAGCTGCTTGAAAAATTTCAATTAAGGCTTTTGATCCTCTGGGTGCAACTTGTCGCGCTAAAATTTCAAATTGACTTTTATCTCGCGGATTCTTGAAAATAGCATAATAGTGTGTATTCAGGTTTCGTGTACGAGCTTCTTTTCCATCAGGAAACAAATTTTGTGTAATATAGATGATAAAACACCTTTTATGGTGTGCTGCGCGAGTGAACATATCTGTAACATCTTTTGAATTCTTACTTTCTTTTAATAAATCATCCAATACAACAACATCATTAGACTGAAGTTTATCCACTGGAATAATTCCTTCATGTCGAATAAAGTTGCGACTTTGCAATTCCTGAAACAGCGACGGTTGATAAATACCATAACACCAAATCACTCGATTGATAGGTTCCTTAAACAACTCCCTTCTTTTATCCAATAAATTCAGCGTGAAAACAGTTTTACCTGCATGAGATGGACCTGATACAGTCAGAACTTTATCACATTGAAGTCTGAAATCCATTTTATTACTTTGAGACTCAACATTTGCATAATTAACGCTTAGAGCCAAAGATATTTCCCAATAGGTTGCCCACGGCAGGAGCTATCATTGGAAGTATTGCTGAAAGGAAACCGCCCTTTTGTGTTAGAGTTTTCCTCTTTCTTTGAAGGGCGACTTTAGGATTGGAGATGAAACGCAATTTCGTAGCATATCGCTTAAGTAACTTTCGTTGTTTTGGTGCTAATTTCTTCGTCCTCAACTTCCTCAAATGAGAAATAATTTCACAAATGAATTTATCGTTAGCATGTCGTATAGCATTGTATCGCTGATTTGCTTTCATTCGTCGGAGAGCTTGAATGGCTGAAGAAAACTTTTGACTTTTACGTTTCGTCATTTTACGTTTCGCCATTTTCCGTGTTAGTCTTTGCTAAAACCTATCTTTACCACATTTGCATAGGTACTAACTATTGCGACATAAGTGACACTCGAAATGAGCAATGTCACAGTGGTTACATTGGCAAAGTTGAATGCAATTACGTATGAAACAGCGTTGACAAAAAGCATGCTTACATCTCTTGAAGATGCGCTTTTCATTTCCATCCTTTCGCTTACATACATCGCAACACATAGTTTCACCGTTACTGATGTCTATAGCAAGTCTTTTTGAAGATATGAATTTGCTAGCCTTTTCTAAATAATAGACGCATGTACAGAAGGAATATACTTCGAGAGTGAGCAGACATAGCTCGAAAACCAGTTGTGCTACAATCAAGTACCACTGCATTTTCAATTTTTCTTTATGGAAAGTTGAATGTGAATATCTGAAATCGCTTCAATCACTAGACTGCTACCATGATGGTTAAATGCGTTAAGACGTTCAGCAATTTTTATCATATGTCTTTTAAAAAATTCTTGGGGGTGATCTACCACTTCCATTGAATAAGAAGCAAAATGGAAAGAGCGACTTTCCACCTCTTCCTTTCCAAAATGACTAAACTTAATTTTCGCAACTAATCGCGCCATGACAATGCTATCAGAGAATGTATTCATTAACTCTAGAAATAGAGTGCTAGCATCATCGACCACTGCTTCGATATCGGTCTCATCTTTATGAAAATTTATCACATAATCTTGAACAGCTCCTTTTAAACTTTGCCTATGAAAACGTAATGTTCCGCAGTCGTTTGAGAAAGACATGATCGCCCTTTAACTAACCCATCCATTGCATGAAAACAACAACTCTTCTCATAGTAACATTTATTGAATAACGGTAACAAGCATGCATTATAAATCAATGGTTTGAAAGAGATAAAATAGATACAGCTGATAACTATCATACAGCGAGCAATGATAACCATACAGGACTTTGGCAGTGTTGAGGTAAGGAGGAAAGAAGCATTGGTTATGAACGTAGCTACTACAACGAACAGACAAAATAGGAACACACAAATCCTTAAAACGTTTCGTGACTTCATGACAATGTTGATTCACTCTACTATCCCAAGGCGGGAGCAAAATATCATCAATGATTAGATTGGGAAATACTTTCCTCTCCTTACCAGGATTATTACAAAAGATGCGTATAACATTGAAAGCAGCTAACCATCGTTTAAAGTCAATAAGAAGAGCACTTTCACAAGAAAAGCCATAGTCTTGCAAATATTTCAGATTAAGTCCATGAATGTGTTTTCTCGCCCATTGATCAACATTGGGATCGCAGTTGGCATGTTGATGATAGACACTAACAATCTGATATGTCCAATTGTTCATAGCAATAGCACTGAGCTCCTGTACAGGTTCACCCTCACAATCCATAAAAATGATGATAGAAGCCTAAAACGGAAATTTACACATCTAAGGAAACGTTCTATAACATATTACAAAATGAAGAATTACATCGATGCTTTTCACGACAAAATACACAAATGATATGATGGCAACGAAGAAGTAAAATGTATCTAATAAGACCACGTCTACGACACTCAAAGCACATAAGCGAATTGTCATAGGGTAGAGTTAGGAAAGGACTAGTAGTTCTCCTTCTTTGATTTGCGTTTTGATGTAGCATTCTTCTCCGACTTGCGCTTCGTACCACTGCTGTTAAGGATTTGATCAATTATGTCGTCCACGTTGGGTGGTTTCGGAATATATAGGATGGATTCCATATGCATGGAGAGAGAGGCTATTTTATTATCCTTGTGTCGACCATAATATAGCCCATTCACTTTGAAAAGGATATCCCAAGTACCTTCTCCGAGCTCATCACATCTGATGGGTATTGAATGATCTCCATCCTTCTTATAGTAAGTACACCAATGTGATACCGGTAGGCAAATGTGATTACCATCCCAAATCTTTCTATAGGGAGTATCCTTGTCATCTCTCGCCTTCCACTCTTGAGCAAGAGGAGTAGGAATGTCCATATTTAATGTCACGTACTCCTCAATAATATCAAGTTGGTGGCGAATGTACGGACTCACGGGGATCAGTATGTAGTCCCCATACTGATTGTGCATTATCTTGACATCCGTGGAAGGGAGCATTCCCGTTTGGAGTACTACGCTATGATCATCATAACGCAAGGCCTCTTTAAATTTACGCTGTAGCGGTGTAGGATTATGTACCTTGGATGTTTCTTCCACTGGCCTCAGTTGTAGATGATCTGACCGTAGCGAACCTTGTAACGTTTGACCGCCATTTTGTCCTACTAGTGCAGCAGATGGAGTAGATGCCTGAAAATGAAAAAAGATTGTATTAAGTTTACGTTCAAGGGAGGAGAGGGAGGGAAGTAGCGACTTACCATTTTAGTTGGATAATAGAACAGGGAACTAGAGAGAGAGAGAAAATGTGCGTCCGTCACTCGTGTGATTCAACGATGGAATGATTCTCACTGTGGAAGGCTCGCTATTTATAAAGAAATGCTTGATTCTCATTGGATGATGATCCTCATTGGACAATAACATCAAGCTGATTCGAAATCTGGCCTCCGTTTACCCATCCGAGCCTTCGTTTTGGTGCTACAACCCAAAAGGTCCCAAATTCTAACTCTGTCGTTTTTCGTCAATGTCCCAAAATCTTAAATGGTGTCTCACATCTAAACGAAGACAGATAGGAACAAGCCGTTTCTTTCACTGAATTTGTCTCACTCTTAGCTTTCAAACGAGCTATCGCACGACAAAATCCGTCCACTGGAAGCCAAAATCGAAGCAAGCTGTCCAGAGGGGGGGGGACGTCAGCAAAATTTTTTCTCTCCGATGGCGTTCAAATTCACCATACGGATGCAGAATTTCACGCTGAATCCGAATCTGGCCTCCGTTTTCCCATCCGATGGTTCGTTTGGGCGCTACACACCAAAACGTCCCAAATTCTAACTCTGTCGTTTTTTCGAAAAATGTTGAAAATTTTTTCTCTCCGATTGACTTGAAACTCACCATACAGATAAAGAATTTCACGCTGATTCCAAATCTGAAATCCGTTTTCCCATCCGATGCTTCGTTTTGAAGCTACAGCCCAAAACGTCCCAAATTCTAACTCTGTCGTTTTTCGCCAATGTCCCAAAATCTTAAATGGCGTCTCACATCTAAATGAAGACAGATAGGAACAAGCCGATTCTTTCAGTGAATTTGTCTCACTCTTAGCTTTCAAACGAGCTATTGCACGACAAAATCCGTCCACTGGAAGCCAAAATCGAAGCAAGCTGTCCAGAGGGGGGGGGGACGTCAGCGAAAATTTTTCTCTCCGATTGACTTGAAACTCACTATACCGATGCAGAATTTCACGCTGAATCCGAATCTGGCCTCCGTTTTCTCATCGGATGCTTCGTTTGGGCGCTACAGACCAAAACGTCCCAAATTCTAACTCTGTTAAAATTTTGAAGAAAAATTTTTTCTCGCCGATTGCCTTGAAACTCACCCTACCGATGCAGAATTTTACGCTGAATCCGAATCTGGCAGCCATTTCACCATCCACGACAACCTAGACGGTCGCCCACGTCAACCTGGACGGTCGCCCACGTCAACCAGGCGGTCGGACCAACTCACCCGAGTCTCACACTCTGTCGTTGCAGAGGGGGGGGAGTCAGCGAACATGTTGTGAACGTGAACCAACCTGGCCGGCACACCACGACAGACCACAACCTCTGTCGTTCCAGAGGGGGGGACTCAGACCCGAAGCACCACGGCGGCCGACCACGACACTCTACCGTTCCAGAGGGGGGGGCGCCGGTCGAGTGTTTGTCACTTGCTTACTACTCACGAACTTGTATAACAATTATGTTATTATTAACTAAATGCAAGCAATTTCTCTTTAGACTTTGTTTTAAACGTTGTTTTGTCTTTTGATATTGTTCAAAATACAGATTACAATTGTTTCTAAATTATTTTCTGATCCTTATTTTCATGTACACCTTCAATTCTCAGGTCAGATATGCGGTAGTTTCCTATAAGCGCATTTATGTAACATATTTGATATTGCAGGCTTTCCTTTTTGCATACTTCTAGAAATAGTGTATTTGTTAATCGAAGTTATCTCTGGAATAATTTGGCTGAAGATGTAATGATAGTCGTAAAATTCCTTGATAACTTCGTTTCGTGTAGAGGTTCAAAATTAATAAAATACAAATGCATTTTTTGATAACTAAAAACTTACCTCCCATAATATTTATGTGATAAAATGCATATAAAGGGCAGCATATTAGACGGTTTTTGTTGCCTAAATATTTCGTGCTTTTTTCTTAAATGTGCGCTGGCAACCCTGCTGTCAAGATGATTGGTCAGCATCAACTCGTTGCGCACTGGTCATACATTCTTCCACCTTTGCACTCACTTTCATGGTGATCTTTACACTTAAACACCGGCTTTAACAAGAAATTTCCTCACCGATGGAGCAACGAAATCACGGCATCCCAGTCTCAAAAGGCATGAGCTCACATGAGCTTCCGAGGTACAGATCGCACGATGAGTCTCTCGTCTCTTTGTTTGACTTTTGGTTTGACCACTTGGTAGAAAGTCAATTCCCGTTACTTTCCTGTAGGGGAGACGTGTGTAAAGTTGGCGGAACAACCGAGCGGAACCATTATTTAGTACAGCGAGATCCTATTCGAAGCAACTTCGTCAAGATCAGCCTTCTGATCACGAATCTGAGCTCAGGTTCCAAAAATTCGCAGTCGTTATTGTAAAATTCAAGTTTCCAGGTAAAAATAGTTCGGCTGTGAAGCTAGTGGAACTTACTTCTTAATTTCGCTGATAGGCGTAGTAAATCAATTTTACTTTGTCACTAGCGTGTTCCAATTTGTGGCGCCGATCACAAACATATACTTCACTTTTCACAACAATGCAGTTGTGAAAACGGCAGCATCGCAACATGTTCATGTACGTGTGTATAGTTAACGAAACTACCCAGGAACCATTTCTTTAATTGCAGCGTGATTCTTCTTTATTTTACTTACTAATTTTTACTACATCGATTTCAGCCCCCTGATCAGATTCCACATACTCGCAATTGCTATCGAGAAATTCAAGTTTAAAGATAAAAGTGGTTCCCTTGGATGATTCCGCTAACTTCACACATGTGGGGGGGGGAGAATGCTTCCACAATCGCCTGCAGGACCAAACCGTACCGATGCGTGTAGCATGCTCTCTGCAGTGCCACATGATAGCCAGAGAGGGCACGACGAAGATTGGCATGTCGCACAATTGACACTGAGGGTCCGTCCGGACTCCTCAACGTGTCAGATTAACAGGGGTATGAAGCACATCATATGTCCATTGAAGCTTCCGTTTCACTGCCAATACTCCCCAATACTCGCCAATACTTCCAATCAACTCCCCAGATGAGACTTCTGCCACAGTCCAACACTTGGACATCTTTCCAAACTCCCACATGCTGCATTCAATAAGCACCATGCTTATTTCTTACTACTTCTTATTCTTATTGCGCATGCTTATTACTGCATACCGCACGTAAATAACACAGTAGTCTGCATGCGAAAGTAGAGCAAATTTATTGCAAATAATGTGCAAATTTCCCTGAGACAAGAAAAATATCGTTCCTTTAAGTTAATGACTATTTTGATTTTTTTGCGAAGTAAAATTCACCGAGGGTCAAGAGCCTTGAGACTGACCATGGAGACGAAACGCATCGGGGAATTTTATTTCGCAAAAAAGTCGTCCTAAACTTGAAGGAGCGATATTTTACTTACCTCGTGTAAAATTGCATAATGAAGAACCTTGCGTATAAGACAACGAAAGATCTAGTTGCCAGTACAGTATCAGAAACTGAACTCAATGTATTTCATTTCAACTGCATGATGCAGTTGAAATGCATGGTTCGATTGACAATATCTTACTTGCAATAATCAAGTCTCAACATTATTTATCTTATCTAGAAAGGAATCAACTACGCTGTATAATCGAGATTTGACAGTGCTAGTTAGAAAACTGTTAAAATGTTAGAATATACTTTGACACATTGATTGATGGTATTCATGAAACGAGCTGGAAAAATCAATTTTTAAATTGTCTAACTATCATTAATTGATCTCCAACAAATCTTTGTCCAACATATTGATCTCAAGTAAAGAAGGGAGAATTACATGCAAGTACAGCATTCAAATCACATGGCAATAGAAAGAAGGGTGTAGCATAGCGGAGTGGGTGTGGTCACCCAAGATCTACCACTGCAACTGATTACTACTCAGCATTTTAAAATTTTAAATGATGTATTCCTTTTCACTTGACAATGGTTTCGGTGTATTATCAAAATTAGCTGTTGAAGATCAATAACTAACAAGAGGACATTTTGAAACTTTATTATTCTGACTTAAGAAGGCTATCAGAAAAGGATGCAAGCAAAATAAACTGAACAATATCACCATTACGAGATTTCTAATGACTAAATAACCATCCAGACCGGAGAGGGACGATTCGGTCTCCCGATTTTTTTGATGTGATCTTCTTAGATCTAAGTCGCCCGAACTACGATTTTGTGACCTTAAGTCTGGACTAGCGCATGTTACAAATTTTCACTAAAATCGTTGAACTTATCCCGTTGAATTTTGAGAAGTATTTTTATCGAAGGTCTGAAAATGGCTACTTCTTGCAAACATTTTGCATGATTCATGTAGCTCTTGACGAAACGGATCGACTTCCAATATGAGCACATTATTTGATGTGATTTTTTTAACATGTTTGATTAATGTGACTCTATGAATCATATCATGATCATTTATTATACCATAGACATCGAATGTAGCATTGGAAATTCAAATGCTAAGTAAATGTTACTCATAAATTTTTAGTAGTTGTGACTCATATGTAAGTAGTCACTCCTATGTCTTTTCCTAATATGTAATTTGAATGTTTAGTGTCGTCCATCTTCATATAATTACATAGCCGTATGGAGCTACTTTCAGCTGTTGAACATCATTTCACAGACACATTGGAAAGGTCACGTTTGAAGGAATATATTCCACATTTCTTATGCGTATGTTTTACATATAGGCTATTCCGCGTAGGGCATACACATCAATCTTGTCGTTCCCAGATAAGTTTATGTAACTTCTTAGAACACTCAACTCGTTTACCATCGTAAATTGAAATTGAGGAGATAGAATAGAAAAATGTCCTCAGACATGATGTTTGAGGATATCTTTCCATTATTTGTCCAGGCGAACGGGCACTCTGCAATCTTTATCATTGAGGAGATTTCTGGCGAAAATTCGGTAAATTGTCAAATCTTCCAATTTTCAAAAAAAACAAATCTTCCAAAATAGGTGATTTTACATCTTGAATTGCCTTTAACAACATGGGTATGAATGATCTGTAGCAAATGAACATCACGATAAGAAAGCTCATGTCCTAAATATGTTGTACCGTGAATTTCATGAGGAACGTTGGTTTGGAAGTTAAAGGGAGGTTGATTCAGTCCTACGCGCTTCAGAGACCCGGTATGGAAAGGGTTAAAATGAAGGTCTCAAAGTCAAAGTACCGTGCAGTGGAAGCCATGTATGCCTTCATTAGGATTGTCCGTGTGTAAGCCTAATTTGGTCGGTTTCAATTCTTCCAAAATTTGTAGCTCTTTTGCAATTCTTTCACGTTTGACGATACTGAATGTCTCGGCGATCTGCATGTGGATATGTTCCAGTAACGAAATATTTCTATCAAATTAATGCATCTTATAATGGCTTCGTGCAATTGCGGAGACCATTAGTACTCGTACATCTATGGGGCGACGTGACGATTGGTGAACGATTCAAAAGATATGTCAATACATAATGTGTCGCTGGTCAGATGTTGAGCACATCATCGATCACAAAGACCCTCTTCTTGCTAAGTTCTTGCTATATCCACAAATAGAATCCAGACAGACATTCAATGCATACTGTCAAGAGTGTGAGAACCGCTGAAGAGAGACAAAGTTCGGATGTTTTGTTCATTAACAGGGCGTCAAGTTAATAGGAATAGACAAAAAATAGGAAAAAATAGGAACGCCTAAAAAATAGGAAAAAATAGGAATCACGCAAAAAAAATAGGAAATAATAGGAATTTTTCAAGATAAGTTGAATAACAAACAAAAAACAATACTTTCACGTGGATCGAATCTTCAAATGTTTACATGGACTCATAAATCATATGTACATGAATGGAAATTGTTGAAAAAGCGAGAGCAGGCGTTTTATTGCGAACATGTATTAATGTAAGAAAACAATCGCTTTCATTGCTAGTGCGCGACGCCATGTATGAAGGAAACTGTCCATAATTAGAATCAAGATTATTTGTTTGATACAATCAACCCTATTTGATCCGGTTCGCACGTTAATGCAATTTCAGTGATAGATAAGACATGCGTTAACTCGAGTTTTCAAACTAAACATCGTTCACTGATCATCCTGATCTTCCAGTATCATTATCTTATTAGATGACAAAGCCTTGTCAAGCAGTTTGCGCTTTTTCTTTTCATTTTTTCTCTTCTTATTTGTTATCTCATCTAACTGCTTCATTGCTGCTTCCCGTTTCTGATTTGCTGTTTCAAACATCATGGTAACTACTTTCATGCTAAATGTTTCAATACTTTTCTTACCATCGACCGCACTATTCAGTTTCGCAGTTGCATCTTTCATAAGCTCGTCAGTAGTAAGCAAGTGACAAATACTGGACCGCGCAAGATGGCCGCCGTCGTGGCTGCGTCCCCCCCCCCCTCTGGCACGGCAGAGTGTCGTGGTCGGCCGCCGTGGTGCTTCGTGTCTGAGTCCCCCCCCCCCTCTGGAACGACAGAGGTTGTGGTCTGTCGTGGTGTGCCGGCCGGGTGGGTCCACGTTCACAACATGTTCGCTGACGTCCCCCCCCCCCTCTGCAACGACAGAGTGTGAGACTCGGGTGAGTGGGTCCGACCGCCTGGTGGACGTGGGCGACCGTCTAGGTTGACGTGGGCGACCGCCAGGATTAGTCTTGAGGCTATAGTGTGTGATGTTTTTGGTGCAATCTGCTGAATGTTGGGTTGTAAAATGGGTTGTTTCGAGTGGAAGGAGTGGTCGGATGAGAAAACGGAGGTCAGATTCGGATTCAGCGTGAAATTCTGCATCGGTAGGGTGAGTTTCAAGGCAATCGGCGAGAAAAACTGTTTCTTCAAAATTTTGACATAGAATGTGGGACGTTTTGGTGTGTAGCGCCCAAACGAAGCATCGGATGAGAAAACGGAGGCCAGATTCGGAATCTACGTGAAATTTTGGGTTAGGAAGGATGTTTCCAGCGAAATCGGAGAGAAAAAATTTTCGGCTGACGTCCCCCCCCCCCCTCTGGACAGCTTGCTTCGATTTTGGCTTCTAGTGGACGGATTTTGTCGTGCGATAGCTCGTTTGAAAGCTAAGAGTGAGACAAATTCAGTGAAACAATCGGCTTGTTCCTATCTGTCTTCGTTCAAAAGTTAGAGCGGTTACAAGATTTTAGGTCGGAGCTCGCTTACCTGAAAAAATCCTAAGTGTCAGAGTGACTTTGTATGGGTAAAATTTTGAAAATTTTCCAAAGTGTGGAATTTCGACCTGGGACCGTCACCAAAACATTTTTCATCAAATTTCACTGACCTCCCCCCCCCCTCTGGACAGCTTGCTTCGATTTTGGCTTCTAGTGGACGGATTTTGTCGTGCGATAGCTCGTTTGAAAGCTAAGAGTGAGACAAATTCAGTGAAAGAATCTGCTTGTTCCTATCTGTCTTCGTTCAAAAGTTAGAGCGGTTACAAGATTTTAGGTCGGAGCTCGCTCACTTGAAAAAATCCTAAGTGTCAGAGTGACTTTGTATGGGTAAAAATTTGAAAATTTTCCAAAGTGTGGAATTTCGACCTGGGACCGTCACCAAAACATTTTTCATCAAATTTCACTGACCTCCCCCCCCCCCCCCCCTCTGGACAGCTTGCTTCGATTTTGGCTTCTAGTGGACGGATTTTGTCGTGCGATAGCTCGTTTGAAAGCTAAGAGTGAGACAAATTCAGTGAAACAATCGGCTTGTTCCTATCTGTCTTCGTTCAAAAGTTAGAGCGGTTACAAGATTTTAGGTCGGAGCTCGCTTACCTGAAAAAATCCTAAGTGTCAGAGTGACTTTGTATGGGTAAAATTTTGAAAATTTTCCAAAGTGTGGAATTTCGACCTGGGACCGTCACCAAAACATTTTTCATCAAATTTCACTGACCTCCCCCCCCCCCCCGACAACAATCTTCTAACTTTGGTTCTAGTGGACGGATTTTGTCTTACAGCTACTCGTTTGAAAGAGGAGAAAAAACTGCTCGACAACATTTTTGTTGCGAGTCAATCGGACCAGCCGTTCACAAGTTAGAGCGGTTACAAGATTTTAGGTCGGAGCTCGCTCACTTGAAAAAATCCTAAGTGTCAGAGTGACTTTGTATGGGTAAAAATTTGAAAATTTTCCAAAGTGTGGAATTTCGACCTGGGACCGTCACCAAAACATTTTTCATCAAATTTCACTGACCTCCCCCCCCCCTCTGGACAGCTTGCTTCGATTTTGGCTTCTAGTGGACGGATTTTGTCGTGCGATAGCTCGTTTGAAAGCTAAGAGTGAGACAAATTCAGTGAAAGAATCGGCTTGTTCCTATCTGTCTTCGTTCAAAAGTTAGAGCGGTTACAAGATTTTAGGTCGGAGCTCGCTCACCTGAAAAAATCCTAAGTGTCAGAGTGACTTTGTATGGGTAAAATTTTGAAAATTTTCCAAAGTGTGGAATTTCGACCTGGGACCGTCACCAAAACATTTTTCATCAAATTTCACTGACCTCCCCCCCCCCCTCTGGACAGCTTGCTTCGATTTTGGCTTCTAGTGGACGGATTTTGTCGTGCGATAGCTCGTTTGAAAGCTAAGAGTGAGACAAATTCAGTGAAAGAATCGGCTTGTTCCTATCTGTCTTCGTTCAAAAGTTAGAGCGGTTACAAGATTTTAGGTCGGAGCTCGCTTACCTGAAAAAATCCTAAGTGTCAGAGTGACTTTGTATGGGTAAAATTTTGAAAATTTTCCAAAGTGTGGAATTTCGACCTGGGACCGTCACCAAAACATTTTTCATCAAATTTCGCTGACGTCCCCCCCCCCCCTCGTTCGGACAAAATTTCTTGAAACAAACTTTGGTTAAGGTCCCAGGTCAAAATTCGGAAGTTTTAAATTTTTCAAAATTTTCACCACACTGGAGCTCTCACACTTAGGAATTTTTTCACTTGTGGCATGTTACATGGACATGTGCTGGCGGACCAACTTCCCGTGGTCATATGAGAATGGTTCAGGTGTCATATTGTAAAGAATGATGAGACAAATCGTTTGCAACAAACCGGATGTCGCTACGATGAATACTTTCGGAGATAGAGCCATTTTAAGTTTTCTTCCGAGCATATATAAACCCCGACAACGTAAGTCTGATCACTTCATCGAAAGACGAGGTAAGCGACGGTCGTCGCTCTGAGCTCCCGATATCGGGTGCAAAGGACTCTATCTTTTGAAGTAGGCAAGCTATCTTGCTACTTCAAAGTTTGTATGATAGAGTTTGATAGTGTCTTTACTACTGATAAAATTTTTTAAAAGTAGTATGAGTAGTAAAATGCGGAATTTTTTAAAAATTCTTAATTTTCACTTTTTTCAAAGTTTTAACATATAGACTAAGGTTTTCAAGTATCCTGAGTTCAAATCTGCTATCAGATTTGAAATTTAACTAAGTCTAAGGCAGCTTTGAGGGGTTAGATCCCAGCTACTGATCACTACCTTTGACTCGGCGTTCCTGTTACCACTTCGGGGCAGTGACAATGATGTCTTCAGCTGTAAAGAGCGGGTATCGGGGAAGATCTCTCACTTCCCTAGTGATCGGTACAAGGCCTTCGGGCTGTCGACGGGATCGAGTGCCACTCACTACACTCTTTAGGAATATGACTGTACTACATGATTCCAAACTTATACAAATTTCATTATCTTACAGCTAACGATAAATCTATCATGGCCAACGACAAAAATCGAAAATTTCACATCAAAATGTGTGTGTGCGGTCGTATAAATCGCAGTGCGGACGCCAAGGCTCACGTCAAGAAGGCGGGCACCGGCCACATGATTGTCTTGAATAGGGTTGCGTGCGTGAAGTGTAGAGTGCTGAAGGGTGGTGAGGATGAGGCGCGTTTCTACAGAGTGCATGGTGAGTGTGTAGGAGGGTTGGTGACCGATTTGAGGTTTACGCAGTTGATTGTGGAAGAGAGGGAGCGAATGTTGGCGAATGTTGCGAATGTTGTTGAGAATGTTGTTGAGAATGTTGTTGAGAATGTTGTTGAGAATGATGAGTTGGCGAGAGCGGTTGCGTCGTTGGAGGGTGAGATTGAGCAGCGGAAGAGAGTGCTTGAGAGTGATGATGAGGATGATGTGGATTTAGATAGGGAGCGTGTGAGGAAGCGTGTGAGGAAGTTGAGCTCTTCGTCATCGGAGGTGTCCGACATCGTCATCACCGACCCCCCGAAGAGCTCATCTTCCCCAAAAGTGAAGAGTGGTGGGATTCGTGTGCAGTCGGCGAGGTGGTTGAAGGATGAAGAGAAGAGACATGTTTCGCAGCAGATGGCGCATGAGTTGTTAGTGAATAAGTTTGAGAGTTTGAAGAAAGTGAAGGATGAAGTTGTGAAGGAGTTGGATGAGTTGAAAAAGAAGGATTTGAAGTCGAAGGAGGTGGCGGATGAAAACATTAGAATGAGGCGTTGTGTGACTGATTTGAAGAATAAGACGCGAGAGTTGGAAGAGAAGAAAGATGCGTGTGAGAAGAGGGCGAGTGCTGCGGAGAGAAGAATGAGAGATGCAGAGGCGAAGTTTGAGGCGATGATGAAGGAGATGAGTGTGTTGAGAGCGAAGAATGTTGAGTTGGAGAGGACTGTGGCTCGGCGGGGTGATGAGAGGCAGGCGTATGAGAAGTTGGAGCGCATGAGGGATGAGTGGGAACGTGTGAATGAGGATCGCTTGTTTGAATTCCACATCCCTATTCGGGACAATCATTTGGCCGGCGAAGTATTAGTAAATAAAAGCCTCGACGAGTCCATCCTATGTTACAACGGTCATCCGAGCAAGAAGTGTCTGCATGCCAGCCTGAGAATCGCGGCCAGCTCCATCTCCATAAATTTTCAATCAGGAAGCCCGCGAGACTGCCTAAGGATGACTAACTTGGTAAGTGAAAAAGTAAATAAGATAGTATATCCTATTCTAACACATATCATTTTCATTGCATAAAGAGAAAACGAAGTGAAAAAGATGAACCGTTGCAGAATGCAGATAAAGATGCAGAAAGGGAGACAGAGAAAATTGCATAACAAACAGAATTGCAGATAAAGAAAGAGAGAAGATACAGAAAGAATGCAGAAAAAAACAACGAAATAAGAAACCAAAAAAAAACAAACAGAAGTAATAATAGCGAAGAGATCAATGCATACGAAAGAACCAAACAAGTCAAAAAAAGACAAAACAGAAAGACAGAACAGAC
>CAJQUW010003068.1:0-36209 GCA_907163375.1 Prostheceraeus crozeri
CTTTACGTAGTGTTTTGGTAAATATTGGTAAATGAAAAAGCAAACACAGTTTAGCCTAAATTCATTTTGAATTACATTTATGGGTGCACCCGAAGTACGTTTCCTTCAAGAAATTTCAAATAACACAGCATTAAAGAAAGTAAATATTGGTTATTATTGGTAACGGAATATATGCTTTAAATTTTACCAAAATTCACGTTAACTTACGCAAAATATCATCATAGATTTATATGTCTTGATTATTACTTCTTATTTCGTAAAAGTTTCGTTAATGCACTGACATAAATATCTCGATATTCTTTAACCTAATTTCGGATAATACTGAACCTGTTCAGTCTTAAAAGAAGTTTAATACTGTTCAGTCTTAAAAGAAGGAAAATCTGTTTTGAGCTCAAAAATATGTAAGTTTATCAATGGAAGTGGCTATTACCAAGAAAAACAATAAACCCCCAACTGCCATTACCAAGACATTATTTTGTCAATAAACCCTCAACTTGCTATTACCAAGATATGATTAATAAGGCACAAAACATGAATTGTTTCTACAAACAGTGCAACAGAATTTATTTAAATATTTATCTTAATTAGATTCTTATACTTTTTATATGCTAAATGAAAATTTGTATTATATGTGTAGAACTGTCACAAAAACTTTTAAACTACAATATAGACATTTTAAAAAAATTCTAAAAATTCTGAAAAGTCATAGGTCCCTACTTTATTCTATGGTATTATTAAGGATTGAAAGAAATATCAGGGATAACAACTATGGATTAAACCACTCATTGTATTTGAATAATTTCAGTTATGCTTTTTATAGCAAAAAATTCCATATGTTGCGTTTTATGAATCATGTCTTGGTAATAGCAAATTGGAGGTATATTGACGACGATGTCTTGGTAATAGCAAGTTGGGGGTTTATTGAAAAGACATTGTCTTGGTAATAACCACTTCCTTATCAAATTCGGTCCATTGGTTCTCTAAAAGTACAAACATACTCTCTTGCCAAGTTTGGCAGACAGTGTCACTAAATTATGAAATCAAACCGAATTCATAATGTTACCATACTTATTATTGGACAATCATGTTCGCACAATAAAATCCTGCATCTTCCATCAAATACTTGCTATAAATTATGCTATAATTGCTATAATTTTTGCTATAATTTGCTATAATATTTGCTATATTTATGGGTTAGTGGCTATTGTTACCACGCATTGGTAACAATAAGACAGCCGCAGGCTATTGTTACCACTGAAGAAACTATCAAAGCATACACTAACACAACGAAATTCTTTTTGAGTTGCTGATTCTACATGCATAATTAATGCAGCACATATCCAACTAGCTATCAACGTGAAATTCACAATTTTGGTGGAATCTCATCATCTTTTTTTTTATTTTTATCTTTTTAAAAAATATGATTATATCTATTTATTAACTAATATCTCATGTAGCCAACATAAAATATTTCGCATACTTCTACAGATATCAGTGCTAAGCAAAGGAGAATTGAGCTTGTTTTTCTCAGTGGTGTCTCTCATTTCACATCAAACGAACTCGATTTGTTCGGAGGAGATAATAAGAAAATCATATTTTTTTAAAACGAAATTTCACCAAAAATAGTGGATTTCACGTTGATGGTTATTTGGATATGTACTGCATGAATTATGCATAAAGAATCAGCAACTCAATAAGAAATTCGCTGCGGTTGTGTATATTTTGATATTTTCCCTAGTGGTAACAATAGCCTACAACTGTCTTATTGTTACCAATGCATGGTAACAATAGCCACTACCATATTTATGTCATGTCTTCAAAAGAAGTAAAACCTACCGACAAGGCTGATAACGTATGATGCTCAAAGTCTCTGTTAAATTCTAATTATTGTTGGTGCAGTTCGATAATAGAAATTGACAGAGACAAGTAGATTTGATAGCGATGCAGGTTACGTTATTTATGCCGTCAACATGACAACGAAGTATTTGAAATATGTTAGATTTAAACAACTCTTCTTTGAAAATATTTTATGATAAGACAAAATTGGATTTTGGGTAAGTCCAGTGGATACTTCTTTCGGACAAGTCTAACAATACTAGAAATATAATACACAGCTTATAAATTCATCAGGCTAACTACAAGTCAAATATATTTCTTTCAACTGAGGAAACACAAATATAATGTAAGTCACATGACATTTTGCACGTCAACTGCGTCCGCTATAAACCGAAGAGATAAAAAAGATGTCAGTTAAAGCAAAATTGCGATTTGCTATGTTAAACTCTCTGCATTTAACAAAGTCTCTGCCCACTGGAAAAAAGTGCTCGAATAGCTGGAGAATAAGAAGCCCCTTGCGATCTGATGACGATTTTTGGCTAATAATTATGGGAAAATCACTCACAATACACGAGATGTTACTGGGATCGTTATAATGGAAAGTTAAGTGTGTTTTTATCAATGATGGGGCGATAGATCTCCACCGAATCGGTAGCGAAAGTAGAGCTAACTTTCGCCGATATTCACAAAGTGAAGTTTCTGTCGCGAATAGTGGGCGAAAGTAGAATCACATAATTTTTCGACAGCAATCGTTCTAAATCAATTAAAAACTCCAATAATCCCCACACATCAAATTTTTAATTAATACACGGATCAGCGATCACGGAAAATAACGTGTGGAACACGGTAACTCGCCAAATCACGCGTGCGTTATCCGTGGAAATTTTGATTGGCGTGTTATGTTGCAAAACACGAGAGCTTCACGCGTGTAAGTTTTCGAAAATATATTTTTACTGTTTCACAGCGTGATAATCGCATAATTCCATACTCCGTGGCATCGAAAAGTGAAATTAACGAAATAAAACAGGAATGTGCCGATAAGGTCATACATCTCAGAAAAATCGACTATTGACTTTAAGATATTTCTTTTTATCAGGTGTTAATCAGCTGTCCATTCAATCATCGCACAGAAGTTCAACTGTCGCAATTACTAATTAAATCGCAATTTCATGGTTACATGTGAAACAAAGTGGAATTCCATGAGACGACGCTATTTAATCCTGTGTAACAATATAGTTGTGTTATTGAATCTTTTTTCTTGTATGGCTAGTCTAAAACCGTTTTAGTCGATACTATCCAGTTTACGGACTGTCACGTAGGTGTGGATAATACTGCCAAACAAAAATTATTCATTGCCACAGAATATATTAACAATTTAATTAGTCTGATTTTGTTGTGTACGATGGAAATAAATAACTGATGAATAAATTCAATAACAAACTAAGTCAATAGCAGGCCAGGTTTATTTCCACGCCCAGTTACGTGGAAACATCCTTTCACATTTAGTCGGATTATTTACCGGCCTAATGCTAGGTGAAATATTTTGTTGTAAACAGATTGGTGGCTTTTCGATAACATTGTCGATAACATTTTCGATTCATTAATTATAATTAGCTAATTGAAAAAAATCATACATAAATGCATCCTATTGGCGCGTGGAAGTAATTTTTCACAAGAGCTTCGTATATACATACGTATTTCGAAGTCTAAATAGCTGTGCCGAAGTTTTTGTTAATGAAATTCAATGTTGTCAAAAGCCCCGAATTTGTTTACAACAAAATATTTTATCTAGCAGTAGGCGTGTACGTATAACCTGGCCAAATTGTTAAGGGAAAAATTGAGTCTGAGGCAATTATGGCAATAACTTACGAAATGGAACTTGCTGAAGACGATCATTGTCTCTGCTAGATGCATGGTGAATCTCTTACAGCACAAAACTGCTCACCAGAATTTAGCATAGACCAGTACATTCTGCTCCTCTAGTTCCAAAAACCTGTTGATATCGTTTCTATGACATCAGCTGTTTTTTTTAAAAAACGCATTATTTAAACAATCGCCATAGAAAAGGATCATTATCAATTAATTTCATATCAGCATACATCAGTGTGTTGATAATCAGAAAAAACGATGCATCCATGTGTTATTATATGAACGAAAGTGAATTATCTTGAATCATATTATACTGGCGAGTCACAAGTAACATCTGTTATGTGAAGTGGAACATCTGCAGCGGAAGAAAACTCTGTTTTAATTGAGGTATTGGCTTTTGAATTGACAAATATTAAACAATTTCATACATACTACAGATGAAAAATAATCCAGTTTCTATCAAGAACAGCAGATGATGGCATCACATTTGATCTGATGCATTGATTATACTTCATAGCAAGATTCCTTAATTGGCGATGAATCTACATTAGCTGACTATTTTCACTGCTTGTAACTTGTGTGATTTAAAATAATGTGTTATAGGCCAGAATGTGTGCAAAAGTCATCATTCTATTGATCACGAACGTATCGATATCTGGCAACACATGCCATACTGAAAATGACAAAAAAATTTGTTCAATTGATCAGTCGACAACATATACACATCGGACCAAAGATGCATCGGACCATAGTTGTGATATCGTGGTTGTGATCATTGTGTTAAATATTTCTAAAATGTTAAATTTTCAATCAATTATTTATGTGATTGACGCACTGAGGTGTTCAGACACATGTAAATAGGTAAATGCAATATTTAACATAAAGTTATCATTTTCTCAGTATGCTTTGCGGTCTAAAGGTGAAACTTTGTAAAAATGGGACATTCTAAAAGATCTGTTGGACACTTCAATGATTAGTTGAATCATTGTGATATTGCAATTATGCTTATCACAAGCTGTGTTACGAAATGGAGTTCACCAATGGATTTTCTAAACAGATTTGAACATCTTTTGTTTTAATCGTCATGAAATTTAATCCATTGTTCCTTTATCATATACGTGCCTGAAAGTATCGAGTTTGAATGTTCTTAAATTCCTTGCCGGCGTGTCGGGGTCAGGGGGGAACGGGGTGCGGGGGGGGGCGGCGGGGGGGTCGCGCGGGACGAGGGGCGGTGGGGCGGGCGGCGTGGGGCGGGGGCCGGGGGGGGGTCGGGGGGCGGGGGTCGTTCGGGATTGGCGGGGGGCGGGGCGTCGGGGGGAGGGGGGTCGGGGGAGTCCGGGCGTGGGGTCGGGGCCGGGGGGTCGGGGGGTCGGGGGGGGTACGCGGGTGTGTGTCGGTGTCCGCCGGTACGAGGGGGTCGGGGGCGGGCGGGTCGCGCGAGGCGGGCGTTCGGGGCGGGGGTCGAGGGGGGAGGGTAGTCGGGGCGTACGGGTGGTTCCGGCGGGGGGGGGGTCGGCGCGGGGCGCGGTCGGTCGGGGGGGTCGGGGGGGGGTCGCGTGATCGGGTTCCCGGGGTTCGAGCGGGGTCCCGGGAGTGGATCGACGCCGCGGGTCGGGGGGTCGGACGGGCTGAGGGTGTGTGGGTGGTTGGAACGTCGGACGGCCCCGCCGGACGCGGTCGGGGTCGCGCGCGGGGGGATACGCGGGGTCGAGGGGGGTGCACGTACGGTGGACGGGCGCAGGCGGTCGGAAGCGGTCGACGCGCGCGGGTGGTCGGGGTGTCGTCGGCGCGGGGGCTCGGGGCGGGGGGGGGTCTTTGCGGGGCGCCGGGGACTGTCGTCGAGGGCTGGGGTCGCGGGGGGGTACGGTGTGTCGCGAGGGTGTTCGGGCGGGTCCGGGGTCAAGGGCTTCGGGGTCGGTCGGGGGGCGGCGTCCGGGTTGTTTCGGGGGGGTCGGGCGGAGGTCGCACGGAGGTCGCGTCGACGGTCCCCGAGGGTCGGGGGGGTCGTCGGGTCGGGGGGGGGGTCGCGGCCCGGCGGTGCGGGGGGTCGCGGCGGGGGTGGGTCGCGGTGGGGGGTTCGGGGGCGCGGCGGGCGCCGGTCGGGGGCGGTCGAGCGGTGGGGTCGGGGCGGACGGGTGTCGGCGGACGGTCGGGGGGTCGCGCGCGGTGGGCGGGGGGGGTCGGAGTCGGCGGTGGGGTCGCACTACGACGGGTTCGGGGGGGTCGCGAGTCGGGCGGGGGGGTCGGGGTGGTCGGCGTCGGGTCGTCGCGCGGCGGCGCGGGGCGTCGAGGTCGCGCGAGAGTGGGGGGTGTGGGTCGGGGCGCGCGCCGGGTCGGTCGCCGGCGGGGGGACGGTCGGGGGTCCCGCGACCGGGGGGCGCGCGGTCGGGCGGGGTCGCGGTGAGGTTAGTGGGGTGGTGCGTTAGCCGGCCGGCTCGGGGGTCCGGAGGGCGGGGCGAGGTCGGGCGTGGGGTCCGGGGGCGGGGATGGTCGGCGGTCGGGCGCGGTCGACGGTGGGATCGGCGTCGGGCCGAGGGTCGGCGGGGGGCGCGGGGGGCGGGGGGTCGGGGGCGCGGTCGGGTCGGGTGAACGGTCGGGCCACGGTCGGGGCCGGCGGTGGGATCCGGGCGGGGGGTAGATTGTTCGCGGGGGGGCGCCTGTGCGCGCGGTCGGTCGGGGGGGTGTCGGCGGGGGTGGTCGACGACGGTCCGGGGGGGGTCGGGCGGCGGGGGGTGCGGGGTGTGTCGCGGGTCGGGGTACGACGGTCGGACCGGTGGGTCGCAGCGCGGGTCGGGGCGTCGGCTAGGGACGGGGGTCGCGGGTAGGTTCGTGAACGGGGTCCGGGCGCGGTCGGGTCGGTACGAACCTGGGTGGGGTCGGGGTACGGGGATCGGGGGGGGGTCAGTGGCCCGGAGGGGCGGGGGGGTCGGGGGGGGGCGGGGTTCGGGGGGGGGGGGGAGGGCTCGGGGTGCTGTGGGGTCCGGGGGGGGGGGAGGGGGGCGAGGGGGGTGGGTGAGGGGCGTCGGGTTCGGGGCGGGGGGGGGGGTTCGGGGGGGGGACGGGGGTGCTCGGGGGTCGGGGTGGGGGGGGGGGTCGGCGGCGGGGGGGGTGTCGGGGGACGGGGGTCGGGCGGGGGAGCTGAGGGGGGGGGGATCGGGGGCAGAACTCGAATTTTGTGGTGTATATCATCTAAGAAAATCTTAACTCACCAACTATATCAGCCTGTGTTAATTTGATGCATGGTTTTTGGAATTATTACAGCTTATATTTAGATATTACAGTATCTCCCTGAAGGAATTGTTATGTAGATGGCGAATTGATTCAGTTTCAAAATGAGTGCCTATGGTTTTATTGCAGAAATCTTCAAACATTTTCTATATTAGAAAAAGGAGACTTACTTAACGTGATCAGGCGGTTGTAAGTATTAGTGACGAGACGATCCTACATTAATAAGAGACTTGAGATCTCATGTATTTCACAAATATTCAGTGTAGTGGAGGGGGTACGTGGCAGTACAGCGTACACCCAATGAAATGTTTTGAGTTTGCCGTACCCCCACCACGAAGATGTGACCGTATATATGAGTCGTATAGAAGAAAAATGTCATGAAACGCTCCGTAATTTTACCGTTGTCCCACCATTGATTGATTTTGCGACTACAACACTGCAAATATTCATGAACATTATTTGTATGAGCAATGCATCTTCTAAGGGTTTAAAAATGATTACATGGGTTCTATAGGATACTATTTGAGATAGTTTAGGATCTATTTCAAAACACTGGAATTTCATTTTGGGCCAATACCCTATCATATTACTAAATCCATATGGTTCTGACAACTTCGATGACAGCAATAAAATGTTCCAGATTGTCAGCATGTTGCTGTCAGTATAGCAAAAGTCTAATAAAAGTAATTTTAAAAAGTTTGAAGGACCGTCACTACAAGTAGATAATCATTTTTATATAAGATGTTGAGGAGAGTGTTCTAAAGTAATCTTGATTTTCTTGGTAATAACCTAGATATGTTGACATAAATATGCTATAGGTCTAGTACGGTGAATTATTTAAGTATTCGTACGTAAACATCCTAGGCATAACCTCGCCTACTGCTTGTCTATTGTAACTGGGAGTAAAACACAATTTTGAACGTACGGTACTGGCCTACTTGTGTAATTGTGGGTTAAGAGCTCCGATTTTCATAAACCTACATTTTTCCTATTTTTTTGTTAAAACGTAAGTTACAAATTAATGAGATAATTACTTCTAAACGAATAAAGGATTACAAATCTACTTGAATAATAAATATATGCAGAACACATTCGTGCGGTACCTAAGTTTACTCTAAATCCATTAATTTATTATTGAACACTGAAAAAAATACCTACCACCTGCTATTATTACCACCAGATTATCTACCCTCTCCTATATTCTTGCAATCTATTTCAATCTCCTAGGTATTTTCTTTCCTCAGCTCCTTACCCCTTCATATTTTCTTAACACATCAATATACCCTTCCAATTTTTCAACGAATTCAACTGGATTTCTCCTTCAAATCATTCCAACTCTAATGTGATTACTTCTTTTGCTCCAATTGTCCCTCCCTAAGTGGCTTGTCACCTTCATCATACTATCTGTAACTAATATCGGGAACGATTTGGCCCGGCAAATAGTAATCCAAGTATTAAATTCTCACTATTGTCCTTAGAGAAATGATGGTCAAAATCGACGATTTTAACGAATTCCCAGGATCTCTCCCTTCAACCACCTCATAATGTGATGAACTTCTTTTGCTCCAATTGTTCCTCCTAGGATTGGCTTGATCACCTCATCTTACTATCTGTAACTAACAGATCGGGAACGGTATTGGCCCGAAATTAGTAATCCCAAGTATTAAATTCTCACTATTTGTCCTTCAGAGAAATGAATGGTCAAAATCGACGATTTTAAAACGAATTCCCAGGATCTCTCCTCTCCCTTCAACCACTTCCTAATGTGATGACTTCTTTTGCTCCAATTGTCCTCCTAATTGGCTTGTCACCTCATCATAGTATCTGTAACTAAGATCGGGAACGATTTGGCCCAAATAGTAATCCAAGTATTAAAATTCTCACTATTGTCTTACGAGAAATGGATGGTCAAAATCGACGATTTTAACGAATTCCCAGGATCTCTCCCTTCAACCACTCTAATGTGATGACTTCTTTTGCTCCAATTGTCCTCCCTAATTGGGCTTGTCACCTCATCATAGTGTCTGTAACTAAGATCGGAACGGTTGTGGCCCAAATAGTAATCCAAGTATTAAATTCTCGACTATTGTCTTAGAGAAATGATGGTCAAAATCGACGATTTTAAACAGAAGTTCCCCAGGATCCGCTCTCCCTTCAACCACTCTAATGTGAATGACTTCTTTTTCTCCCAATTGTCCCTCCTAATTGGCTTGTCACTCATCATAGTGTCTGTAACTAAGGAATCGGGAACGATTTGGCCCAAATAGTAATCCAAGTATTAAAATTCTCACTATTGTCTTAGAGAAATGATGCAGTCAAAATCGACGATTTAAACGAATTCCCAGGATCTCTCCCTTCAACCACTCTAATGTGATGACTTCTTTTGCTCCAATTGTCCTCCTAATTGGCTTGTCACCTCAATCATACTATCTGTAACTAAGATCGGAGAACGGTTTTATAGGCCCAAATAGTAATCCAAGTATTACATTCTCACTATTGTCTTAGAGAAATGATGGTCAAAATCGACGATTTTAACGAATTCCCAGGATCTCTCCCTTCAACCACTCTAATGTGATGACTTCTTTTGCTCCAATTGTCCTCCTAAATCGCTAGTCACCTCATTCATAGTGTCTGTAACTAAGATCGGGAACGGTTTGGCCCAAATAGTAATCCAAGTATTAAATTCTCACTATTGTCCCCTTAGAGAAATGATGGTCAAAATCGACGATTTTACAACGAATTCCCCAGGATCTCTCCCTCCCTCAAACCACTCTAATGTGATGACTTCTTTTGCTCCAATTGTCCTCCTAACTCGCTCATGGGCTTCGAAAAGACATTCATGGTAGGCCAAGATCTGTTCGTTGTGAAGAAAACGAAAAGAGAGTTCTTCAACAACTTAATGACAACCAAATGATTCCCATGTCAACTCGCCGATTGTCTTCCGTTACAGAAAGCAGTCGCTCAAACTGTTCAGAGATTGCTCCATGAAGTGAAGGCCAAACCGTATATTCCACGGCTGATTCATGAACTTTTCAGAGGATGATTTTGATCGACGTCTTGAAACTTGCGATACACTCCGAAAAAATGATGGTCCTTACTTCGTGGACAATGTCATATGCACAGATGAGTCTAAATTTACTTTGAGTGGATACGTCAATCGCCACAGTTGTGTGCTTTGGTCGATTGATAACCCTCCTTTCACTGTTGATCATGCATTTAATTTCCATTAATTCCAAAGGAGTTATGGTTTGGGCTGGTTTATCTTCGCATGGAGTAGTCGGTCCCAGTATTCTTCAATGAAAATGAAAACGTAAATGCGGCTGAATTATTTACGTCTCCTGAAAGATTACGTTTTTCTCGCTGAACGACGGAAACAAATGGTTTGTGCAAGATGGTGCGCCTGCACATCATGCGCTAACAGTTCGCAATTCTTTAGACCAGTGGTTCTTAACCTTTTTTGCTCGGATTCTCCTTAACAGTTGAAAGTATGTTTAATTCCTCCCTCTAAACTAGTAGGCCACTATTCAAGTAAAAAAGAAGTCAAATATTGCAGTAACAAACATTTTCAAATGCAGACTTCAGGCAGCCTATCACGAAGAATCTAAGTAGGCCTACATGCAAATGGGACGTGTACGTGTTACTAGAAATCCATCAAAAAAAACTATATGACTGCATTGAGCCTGATACCTTGCCGCACAATTCCTGAATTTGAGGTGTCAAATTCGTGAGTTTTCATCTCAAATCACTGCGCACTTAGCTGATGCTGAGTCGATTTCTCTTCCTGGTATCAAATCTGATACCGCCGAGACACCGAACTCGACCAAGTACGATGTTGGAAAAAGGAAGTAGTAGCGTCGTGGGCATTGGCTGATAATTTTGGGTGCTTTTCAACTGCATGGGGTGCCATACCATTTGACCTTAATTTATGAATGGAAATGTGAACGCCTCGCTTCATTAGCTCTCTCTGACCAGAATACTATCTTCTAGTCTATCTGGTCGGTGCAACTGAGCTGGCCACAGACAAAAACGTCCAGGTGATGATCTATAGCCGCGTATTGAATTTCCCCTAATTAAAAAATAATTCGAATGGAACACTCGTACACAGAGATATATTGGTAGCTTCTAAATCTGTGGTCGCAATAGCTAATAAACATTAGCTGCATAATTAACATCTTGAATATTGAGGAAGCGATTAACGAATACTGACGATAACTCACACGTGAAGGTGAATCAACAAATCCTGTTCATCTCAAATACTCCTTTCGAACCTCCTTCCTCCCCAAATCCTCCTTATGTACGTCATTCCTGCCCTGGCAATGTTGAATTCCTCTCCAGGGAGCCACATGGCCCCCGTTAAGAATCACTCGCTTTAGACAGTCATTTTATTGACAGATGGATCGGAAGAAGGGGGTCCGATTGATTGGAGTCCTCGATCTCCTGAGCTCATGCCATGTGATTTTTTCTTATGGGGAGGTGTTTCTCATGTGTTTTTTTTCTTTTTATTACAGTGTTCTTGAGTGAAGGAGGAACTTTCTGCAAGAAGTGACTTATCTAAAAAGCTCGTTTTAGTGATATTAAAAATCATGACATGAAATTTTATAGCATTATTTGTTCAAACAAGTACAAGTTGAGCTCTAAACATTTAATAGTTTTGACGGGGTGGGGGATAGAAGTCTTATGGAGTTTTCACCAACTTTTCCTTGGATCTGGAGATTCGTTTAAAAAACGCAATAAAGAAATAAAAATGGCCATCGGTGATGATAAAAAGATTTCTTAAAAGAAATTTATATTAAGTTTTATCCTAACTGTCAATGGGAATGTCTGATATACATACATATACATCAAAAAGAACTTAAATGCATATTCCATTACATAACTGAAGCATAAAGTACATGTACAGTACCAGTACATGTACTATCAAATACTATTGGATAAATCAGGTCATCGTCAGGAAAATTGAGCTTTTTAACAAGTTTCATTGTATTTTGGTTAGGATACAGAAGCATATTTACGTGCGTACGATAAAAACCAAATTGAAATTGCAGGAGGTCATGTCCGCTTGAAATATGAAAATGACCCTGTCACACGTTTCGATACCATCGATCACGTCAAATACACATACAATTAGATAGATATAATCAATAAAATTAAGCAGCGAGAAATAAACACATTTAGAAAAAAAATAAAAGTATTGACTAACTAAGTACACTTTTTGATGATATTGGCAGAAGAAAAACGCGTTCATAATCAAAACATATAAAAAATACATGTATAAGTTAAAGTAACATTGAAAAAGTTACTATGAGAAAGTATTGCACTTATTATTTTTTAAATCTAATTCGGAATGGGAACTAAGTTTTTTGGATCAATTTAAATGACTAGATCAGGGAGGGGATCTCGGCCACCTCAACTAGCTAATTAATTATAACCTGCTATCATGTTAAGTTAGTGTGGAAATGTGAGTCTTGATTTTCTAGATTATTCACCAACTCGTATCTGCTGTTTCATATTATGTACCCATAGTTTAACATTGTTTTCATTGTCCAAAGTTGCTTATTCTTAAATTTCACGGTGGAATGAAAGTTGATCAATTATATTCTGTTATCATTTGATAATTTGATTGCTTTGCTTTGTTCAAAAGATTGTTCATATAATATTTCAAAAACGTTCATGTTGGTACAAAAAGTCACAAACTTTTTGATGAGACAATGACACCTGTAATCTATTTTTCAGCAAATATCAATGTAATTGGAGATTGAGTGGCAGTATGAACTAAATTATCGATGGACTGTTACGATGCTGGCAAGCCTATTACATATAATTCAATCAAACTGAAATTTATGGACAGTTTGGAAAGTAAGTTAGTACTGTTTACTTATTCCTAATACTGTACGTGAAAGTAGTTTCCTAAATGACGTTATTCTATGTTCGAGACTTATGTATTGCGCGCGTCTCGATTTCCTTCATTTAAGTAGATAAGGCCTTCTTTATAGGCAATTATTCAATATGATACTTAGGTATATGAATTTACATTTCCAAGTGATAGATATAGTACTTTAAATCGAGTGGTTTGAAAAATATAGCACGAGGAACCGAAGGTTACCTCGTGCTATTCTTTTTCAAAGCACGAGATTTAAAGTACTATATCTGTCTTAAAGCATGATATCGGAGTGCTATATTTTTCAGATGAAAAATATAGTGCGGTGATGAAAAATATAGCACGGCGATCATAGACATACTTTGAAAACTGGTGATTCATATGGGTATTTCTCTTCAAATCAAATCATCTGGCAACCATGAAATATAACAATGCGGTTATGCTATGCTTTATTAGATTCAATTATTTGCCATCATACATGTATTATGTTAAAATAAGGATTTTAGATAAAGCATTGGGATGAAAAATATAGCACTATACAGCTATCCGACAATCGTGCTTTAATTTATAGGAACCAGTATATTATGAATATGACTATTGGTCGCTTTACTTTCACTATGTTCCGAGAACGGCTTTTTTGAAGAATGGTTAGAACATTAATGATATGTTCAGTTCTTTCGTGAAATGATGCTGCGCCAAAAACAGATTTATTCTTAACTTAATTTACGAATTTGGTAGTTCTCTTCACATGGATAATATTCTTATGCGAAAGTAAAGAAATAGAACTGGAAATCATAATATCAAGTATTGCGTATCTAACGTAGTATTTATTATGTTAGTGATAGATCTAAAGATATTGTTTGAAACGAACTAAATGGGACTTAGGTTGTTTTCATAACATGTATAGTTAATCACATATTTTGCGATTACGTACTCGGTTTTTTTCTTTAAATCCTCCCCCCGTAATCGCCCTAACTCCGCGTAACTTTTCGTTTTCAGGTCGCTATCATCAGCTGTAGCTCATACGGGAATTACAAATCAACCTTCTTGGATCTATTCGGTCGGGAAACCTCTGACAACGGTGTACAATAAACTCCCAACGCAAACTTATTTGAGTCAGTTTATGAACTAATTTAATTGTTTTTCAATTATTGAGTGAATAAATCAACATTTTACCATATTTGATCTTCTTATGGATTTAATGAATGGGGTTGCATGACAGTTGTCGTGTTTAATGGATAATTGAAAATTATTATGAAAGTAAAAAGGAATTAAAGAAAAAACGTTTATGTGCGTAAATTTCGTAACTTATAATAACGTAAAATGACACAGGTGAGACTTACGTAAGGATCGCGTCAGATTTTACGTGAGAACTACGCAAATTTTTGTGCCAATTTTTACACAAAAATTGCGTGAGAAGTGTAACTTATCGTAACATATGTTTTACGTAAACTAACGTGAGCTTGCCAAGCGGGAATACATTGATTTAGTGATTTGAAAAATATTACTTTAATACATCAGTGATACATCAGTCATACAAAAACATCACTTTAACAATGTTCTAAAAGCAAATCGCATGGTATCATAAAAGCTATTTTTCAGTTTTGAAAATTAAAAGTATTAAAATGAAACTATTTGTTACAATGATATGATGACAGCTATGTTTTACCAGTTTATGTTTTATCAGTCTTATATACATGGTATACAATGTTTATATTCAATGAACCATGAAATTGATAATGATTGAATGGCAGTGAAGAAAACGATTGATCCAAGGCATCCTTATAAGCTCTTCATTCTATTTCATTCATCAGATGGAGCACTCGATTACGCTTGTATACAACTGGCCGTAAAACATGGCCGCGTATTTTCTGATACCATTCTTTCTTGAATTTAGAGACACTTCCTTGTTCGCGTAGTCACGAAATCTTGACTGCCTTGAAATTGTCATTTAAAAATCTGTATAGGTTTTCACGAATTTGACCCACCAATGCTAAGAAACATTATTTTTGAAAGTGAAGTCTGAAATGACAACTTCAGGGCATTCCCCAGAGGCAGTCAAGATTCGTGATTTTACTCGAACATGGCCATCTGTATATGTTGAAAGTCCACAGTTATCACCATTTCTCAGCCACTCTCGGTCCGCTGTTGGAGTTGGAGACATTGTTCTGAAAGCTCTCCAATCTGCTACATTCGTCGGTTGAAGTGTCTCAGTTCCTTTGCCCAATGGAGAAATTCTGGAGGCTGCACCATCAAGTAAATGCATAGAAATTGATCCACATGAAAATGCTGTCAAAAACAACGTGGTGCCAAAGACCACCAAGGTGTGATGCATTCAACACATTTATTTAATTTTGGCATGTAAAGGCTATCAGGAATTTTAATTTCTGTATTGTCTCGAATCTAGCGCTCGCGTTATATGATTTCCAGCATAATATTGCAGTATTTTGCATTTTTGTTTGTGCATTTAAAAAGTGGCTCTTGCATGACAGCCTATAGGTTTATAGTTGGAAGAGTCTGGAGTATTTTACGATCTTAATATAATTAGTTTTAAATGATTGTACAAAATATTTCGACTGCTATCCGGCAATCATTTTTCAGGTATTGTATCTACGGACATCTTGATAGGCCATAGATTTCTATGTAACATGTTTATCGAAAAACATGAATTTTCAATGAGTGATATGACTCGCCATTGAATGTCAATTTTGGAACTCTATGAACAGCGGGCATTAATTGAGCTTTTCCGATGCTCTCGGAAATCTCAATTGTTGCCTTGGTTCATAGAGTATAATTGCTCCATTAAAGCCCGATGGAAACAGATAGTCATTCGGGTTATAATGCCAATAATACCCATCTGATTCGGGCTTTACTTAATTCGAGCAGAATCTATATGTGCCCTCAGATTATCGTCATTAATCCTATATTTTATAGGAACCTGCCGTCCAATTGAACATCTAAGTCAATCTCATTCCTCTGTGTATAAACTCTTTCCAAATGTGTAAATCCGATATTGATGTAACAGTGAATGACAAAAATAATTCAATGGGATCAACTTATGCCTGCGAAAATCTATGCTGATTCAATAAGACAATGTCATGGAGTAGACTATGTCCTGTAATGTTACATACAGGGAGGAATGCGCAGAAATAAGACATCAATCACTGATTTTTGATTTCTGACTGATGTTTTCATTTTTATCGTTGGATTTACCTGACGGTGAAATTGTACAACTATTTCTTAAAAGAAATTTGGGTTTTAAATCTTATGCTTCAATATTAGAATTTCATGCTGACAACAAAAAACTTCACGCCTCCTGAACTTTTTTAGACCTTGAAAATATATTCATAAAATCATCGCTTAATTTGAATTGATAATGATAGCACAGTAGTTCGACATAATTAGCCCTTTTTGGGTCGCATTTCCCCCAAGACAGTCTACAATCCTTAACATAGACCATTGGTGAAGAAAGCAGGGGAATTTTACTAAAGTGACAAATTTACTACACCTTGGTAATTTTGTGTTGTGCCAGACCTTTTTAGCAGTCTGAGGAAAAATCTGCCACAGACTGACGAATTTATATTCAGAGGAGTGGTTGATTTATTAAGAAACTTAATATAATTGAGTTACCATACACAGTAACTGAATTGCAAGGGCGCATTGGGTGTCGCCCACTTTTTGTATAATCAAACTTTGGCGCTTGACTTTCTAAATTTGAATTTAAACTTTAGTGAAAGATTTTAAGCGTCCATTCTCATATGGGATGGTGAGGGCAAGTTGTAAGATTAGCCAATCTGCTGAACAGGAAAATATTTAAACAGATTGGTATCATCACTTGGTGTCCTATTATAACCTATGAAAAATGGTCACATTGTTTCTTTAATTGAAATAAAATTTTAAGTTACGGCTGATTAAAAAAGTATTCACTAGGCCTCTAAGGTATTCACTATTGCCATGCTCAATCAATCGCGTAAATTACACATGACCTTAAACATCCGTGGCTATGCGGAAATTGCTGCAACATCTGTTATATAAGTTAAGTATAGTTGGCAATCAAAAGTCAAAAGTCAAAAATGTTTATTTCCAAAGAACATTGGAAAACAGGGGCATGTGTGCTCACATAATATCCACAAAAAACATAGCGTGATGGCAGAAAACAGCGTGCGGTCGGTTGTTGTTGAAACATAAGGTCGGTGTTTGTTGAACGAAAGAGGAAGAAGAGAATTGACGAAAATAAATTTCAGATTTCATATTTATTTATTAGTGATTTCTTTAGTTATCGTTCGCAAGTCGTTTTCTTTTTTTAGAAACATCCCTCGCGATGGATTTACCCAAGGTCCCTGTTATAGAGACTTTGCGTCTCATGTGTCTGCATGTATCAGATGCTAAACAATGTGATAGGACCCCAATTTCATGGACAGGGAAGACAGAACGTGCTTAGCGGTTCATCCGTGGTTCAAGCGGCAGCGCAGACACACGTAAGACGACGAAGCAAATTATCAAACGCTCTCCCACGCGTATTCATAAACATTCCCCATGTTTTAACAGCATCATATCAAGTGATTCTGACTCTTAGTGCAGCGCGTATGTACGCGGGTAGAAGAATAGAATGTCCTTAACCACGGATGTTTTGGTGGTGTTCTGTAATTACGCGTGAATCACGCGTGGCATGTCACCTGGTGTTTATCTACATCAAAAAAGTTATTTTTCATGAATGTCTTTATTGCAAATTGGAGCCCATTTCGTTACACACCATATCCATGATCTGCAATCAATTCCTTTTCCATGTGCCATCTCAACTATTCGTACACGTTTTGACTAACAGGACAAATTTTATTTTAAATTCCTGCTTTTTAATTTTTTGGTAGGGTTAGAAGGGAGCATGTTCAGCCTTTGCTGATTTATACTTAGCCTATACAAAGTTTTCTGCTTAGATTTTAGATTGATCAAGATAATCTTTCATAGAACTCTCTATGTTTTAGGTTTCAGATTACTCAAGTAGGCGTTCTCATATATAGCCTAGGTGGACTAAATAATTGCATATGACTACTACCATTATTTTCATTAATGAGGTAGTATCAAAATTATGACTCTAAATGAAAAAAATGTTTTCACACGCATCTAGCAGCCTGCAAGCTTTCTAATTGTTCATAGAGCTTCATCCGATCTCTCTTGCTCAATGCGCTCTCATCGCTCTTCAACCAAAATTTTGAAAGTGTTTCGAATATTAGTAGCAGAATGTGGTATACCGAGTTTTTCACCCCTTTGCCAAGGCTCATCCCAGCGCAAGCTCGATCGGCGAAAGATCAGGGAGAGTGATGAAGGCCATGGGAGTCACTCAATCTGCCTGTGTTCCTCACTATGGATGGTGTGCCATGATACAGCAGCACATTGTCATATTGTATGATGATATGGTGTGTCCTATATTGTTATACCAACAAAAGGAGTCACATTTTTCGATGAGCTAATTAACATTGAGCATCCCAAGGTGCCTTGATAACAGTTACCAGCCTTGACCGTATACCGGCCTTTCTCCTTCTATTTCTTTATTATATACACATATACTCGTACCGAATATCGGGCTATAACTCCTGACGCTACACCGATTTAATCGACCATGCTTCTAAAATGCAGCAGACTGCATCTCACGAGACAGATCTGTGAATGGACTCTTTTCTGCTCGTTGAAAATTAAGGGTAAACCGGCAATTACTCGTCCACATCACCGCGATTGCCACACATCAACGCTCATTTTAGAATGTTACTTATTGCCATTCTAATCTTTTTCGCATGTGTTCAAGGACCTGTAAACATATTCATTCTTGTTATTTTGTGTACAGCATGTTTCTGTTAAGATTTAAATCCCGGCTTCTGTCAAATGCAGTTCTAGTGCATTTGTTGACACCAGCAGCAGATTTTTCAGGCCTATTGCTAGATGCGAAGTGCTCTAAAAAACCGGGCATTTCTTCGCTTGCATATCATTCAGGTTTCCGATCTGTGGACTCACTGTAAACTGTCATCTCCTAAAAATCGAAGAAATCTAGCATCCTAAAGCGGCCGACACACTAGAATTTTAGGAGGTTGGCGTGAAATAGAATGCTGACATACTAAAGAGAAACAATAACACTAGTGCGCTAGCCTCCTAAAACGCTTTGCTTTAGGGATTTTTTTTAATTAGTTACGTAATAGTGTCTCGCTTTCAGTTGCTTGTGATGTTTTTAGGAGGGTGCTGGATTTAGAGTGATATGTGTATTCTTTGGTCTCTCAGATCCTTCCTTGTTTTACAACTTTTTCTTCTTAACACTTAACGCACCTAACATACCTACCAACTCATGGGGTCAGCTAGCCTATACATGCGGTCGCATATTCCAATTCTTTACAAGCGATGCGCTAACGTCCACAGCGAATCATTCCCATAGCCACACATTTTGCGAATTCATCTTCGTGGTACTTTATCATGCGGTCACGTATAATGTCAAAAAAAGGACACCAAAATTTTGTCATTATGCAATCGTTTAAGCTCTGATCCCAAACATTGATCCTGGTCAGAGAACAATCTACTATTGGATACGAGTATTAAAGACATTGAAAAGAGCGACAGATTAAAATTACCATTATATGTACTGGACTGGCAGGCCTACTGGGCTATTGCCACTTTACTGTTGGTAGACTTGATTAATGACGGTAGTTTGTGCACATCTGGATTAAAACCGTGAAATAAGTTTGTAAACAATTATCCAATACTCTAATACGCGCATTCATACATGGAATCTCTTGATGAGAAGATTCATGGACTCAGTCAAGAAAAGATTCGGAATTTTACAATAAGAATTACGAAAACTCCCACAAGAATAAATAACTGTCAATATTATGCGGTGGTAGTTTAAAAATTGTTCAAACTACCGGATACGTTGGGCATCAATGGCTATTGGTGCGACTTCTTAACACTTTACATACATGTTTATTTTTTGGTACAATTAACAGTTATTTTTTTGGAGGAATTAGGGACTCTTTCTGGAAAATTTTGGATTTTACTTTGCTAAAGGAGGTCATGGACTAATTGATAACTGATCACGTGATGATTTTATTTGCTGCTACAATGAGTTGCAGCAATATGTCCATGCATTATTCATTGATTATACAAGTAGAAGGACATGATTTAAAAATCTAAAAGAAAATCTACCGAATGATGCATTCAGAAACATAAAAAGGAGATTGAAATGTAAAAAATTGAATTAAAAAATTGATTGGCCATAACAAATGTAAAGTTTTAAAAGTTAAACAAGAATCGTTTGAATATTCCATTCCTTCGGGAAGATCCTTTATCAATATTTTGGTGGAAAAAGCAAATCAGAGTTAGGGATGAGTTTGAGGGATTTCACATTCTTCAACTCCTCGGCATCTGCTTCACTGTATAGTGCATTACATTGAATCATCACACATCATTTCCAAGGGCACCTTCCTCTTAATGAGTGGTTACGATATCTAGATATATATTTTTATCTCTTTACGGTGTAGACATCTCGTGATTCATACAGCATCACGTGCTGTGAGACCTTCAAATTACAAACTCCGACGAACAAATAAAATGTTAATTATGATTGTCATGTGATTGACAAAATGCGAACAATTATATTGAATAAAAAGCAAACCAAGCGGTAGTGATAAGAGTGACTTTCCACGATTTTTAAGGTTCCCCACCATATTGGACATTTCAGGAACTCTAGTATTGATAAGGATTTACAGTTCGATTACGATTTTCCGCAAAAAATTTCGTCGGTGGATATATGAAAACATTCGCGCATCACTGTGTATAAAAAATAGCCATAAATTTTCGTTTAATGAAAAGCTGAATAATTCAAAGGGCCGGAAATAAATCAACACATGTTATATCGCTTCATTGTCTTGTAATTCTCGACTAAAGTCCAAACCCAGTGGTCCAAATAATGATACAGGAGGATGATTTTAGATAAGACAATGGGAAAATCAATGAAGAATAGAAAGTCACAATTTATTTGAAATTGACCATCGGATGGACATGCTTGTATGTGTTACATGTACTGTACACTAAGCACAGATTCTTCCGACAATTTCTCTTGGCTAAGACTTGGCCCGGGCAACAGAATTAGATTCATTTGCGCGCGCTTCGAGCGTTTCCTAGAAAGGAAGAAGAATTTGTATGCAACCTTTAAATATCGAAATGGCCACATCACAGAATTGACAAACTTGCTCCTTCTCGAGATGGATAATTCGTGTATCGCTTGACTATTGGAAATGGCAAACAATAAGCTGCCAGCAGGGGACACCAGAGCCAGTGAGAGATTGCGTGCGTGCTGTGATGTCACGTTCGCACAAACTAAAACACACATCCATGTCTTGGCTTCGATTCAATGTATGCCACTATACAGTGAGCAATGCCGAGGAGCGGAGATGTGGGGTTTTTTTTTTGAAAATCCTCAAGTGAACTAATGGTCGTATGCCTGCAAATCTCATTATTTTCTGTAACTATCCCCATCCTGCTCAATGTTGCCTCCCCCGTGTCCCGAGGCATAGAAACTAAAACTAATTAGCTAAGACTAATGACCAAGTGGACGTTGTCAATTTCGGCATTTTGAAATGTGTATTTCTCATGAAAAAACTTGGCCCCTCAATAGTTAGTCCTTTTATACATTGTTAATTTGCCCGGCCAATCATAGAGTAAAAGGTGGCCTAGTTTTATAAAACAGTTAAAGGACGGATTCAATGATATTTACCTGCCGATATCTCAATCGGACATTATTCGTTAAAATCACTCGGGCCCCTAAGCCCCCTACGGCGAAATTGCTCCTCAACAAAGCTCTTATCGACCTTCATTATGTATGGATACGAGGTATTGGCCCTATGGAATTCTCTGGGACTATAGACGACGGGATATTATTGGATGATGAATCCCTGTAAGGCTTTTAGCCCCGAGGGATTATATTCAAATAGTTTCACGGAGCTATGTCAGAGAATCGTTATCAGCTATCCCTCTATCCCGTTATTAAAGGATGCCAGATTGATAAAGGAACACCATATATACCGCGATTTAAAATCCCTCTCTACCTAGATTTTCCCTTGTGGAACAAATTAATCAAATATAGAAGGGATCTCTCCCACACATACGATTCTTCAGCTATGCCAATTAAATGGACATAACTTTAATTTCATTGTGTAAATATTCAAATGAATCCCTCCTTTTACCATTACTCAATACAAGCCATTATCAGTTATTGAAAATCCCATGCTGTCAGATAAAACATGTTACATAGAAATCTATGGCCTATCAAGAATGTCTGTAGCATTCTATAGACTAATATGAAGGACATCTGCATCTTTTTTTGACAGATGCCTCTCAAAAATGCCAGCAAGAGAGCTTCCAACAGGCGTCTGAGGGTTAGCCTGATGCGCATTGCAATGGCCAAGCAAAACATAAACTCGCTCTGACTCAATTGAACCCTTTCCCCTTGACTTTGTGACTTCATGACTCTTTTGCTTTTTTGTACAATAACAGTATGCGCGCTAAAAAATTTATAGGAATACAAAAAACTTTGTCCCTGAAAAAAGAAAGATGCAGTTAGCATAGACTTCTAAATTATATTCAATTTGGGAATTGTATTGCGATTGTTATGGACAATATGCTGTATCATGGATTTCTTATAACAGGTATAGTATATCGGGATGAGACACTACCGATATCTAACACTACCATATAGTAGTCCTTTTTGAAGGACAAGTTAATTGTTAAGTTATCACGATTATTACTTTGTCAAAGTGAACTTTCCAAATGTGTTGTCGATGGCTGTAGTGCACAAATTGTACGAAATAGAACCTAAATAGAAAACAAGAGCATAAGTAATTTCATTTCATTGTTTCCCAAAAGACGCTGAAAGATTCAGGGACTCAAATATTGGCTGCAAAATATTCGAGAATTTGAAGAGGGAATTTGGAACCACATAATATCAAGAACATCTACTCCCACATCTACTACCCGCATGAATGTTTCTTATTGTCATTCCACCAAGCTTTACTTATGGTTTTGATAGAGGATAGATTGTGCATTAACGCAATTGATTGAAGTTGTTGAATTTTTGCGAGCCATCCATTCTCACAATCGTTCTTAACAAACAACTTTGTATAAAATCGATCGCTTATTTACAAGCTAAAATGCACTCTATGAGAATATTGGCTATGACGACTTATGCCACCTTTCGAATACCAGGACTTGGGGACGGATAGCCTGTATACTCCATACTGATATGTAATTTTTTCACACAGCAAACTGACGAATCATTGTTCAGTACAGTAAAAAATCTGAAATAGATGTCCAATTTCAAATCATCGGCGAATTAAAAGTTCTTGCAAACAAATACAAAGTAAGTTTTTTGAAAATTTTGTTGTATTAGTTCTTGTGGATAGGATTTTTTCGGGGGCTTTCTTTCTGCGGAATTTTCAATCAGATTCATCAGACAATTTGTTGGTACATTATCAAGCCATCGCGAAGAAAAATGCAGCAAATAATCCTGTTCATCTAGGTTGAAGCTAGTGTCGGATTGAGGTTCTCTTCTTCACTTGATTTGAATTAAATAACACGACAGGACTACACATTTTCAATTGATGACTTTTTCTGATTATAAATATCTAAGCTTTTACATATAATGCCCTTCTTCTTAAGTCCGAGTTTGTGGGTTCAGGCTATGGTTGAAAAAAAATCTTGTGGAATGAAGTCCAAATTAATTTATTCTATAGCGTATCAGCAGCATTGTTCAAAGCTTTGGGATACTTCATAATGCTTAGAAAGGAAATCATTTTGCTCTTTCTCCATTATGGTTGCATCCTTTTACAGATATCTAATCTTTTCCAACATGAAGACTGTCGATACCAGCTGAAGCGGCACACTCGAATGAATTTGTCCGAAGAGGGACATACTTTAGAACCACAAAAAGAAATGAAACACTAATTACACTCAAAGGGTTTTGGTGGACTGGATCATTTGTCGTAAAAATTACTCTATACTCAGGCTAAGAAGATTTTGATTTTGATACCACTCAAGCTTCTAGCATGACAAGGAAACGTTCCAGATAATCGAGTTTACAATTCTGAATTAATTTTATATGATCGGAATGCTCAATTCGTTTATGAGAGTCCTATCGTTTGGAGTCTTTACATTATTCACGTCAATAAAAACAACGGAAAAATGTGGAAGCGGCTACCAAAATGTCAATGAAGTTGTATTGCTTCAGTGCTTGAATGGCTAATTCGTGTAAGGAAGAAATGAGTTAAAAGAGCTGAACTTTTCAGTATTCCATTTGAGGCCAAACCTTTGTTGTTTCAACAACATAATTATGTGCCATTTTTAACTGTCTTGACTTTTCGATATAGTAGAATTCCTTGATATCAGACAACTCTCCTAGAATGGAGTATAATTGACAAATTCATTCACGCGATTTAAATAGGTTGTTGTGGGAGTAGATGGTCTTGATATTATGTGATTCCAAATTCCCTCTTCTAATTCTCGAATATTTTGCAGCCAATATTTTCCTGAATTCTTTCAGCGTCCTTTTGGGAAACAATGAAAATGAAAATACTATGCTCTTGTTTTCTGATTTAGGTTCTATTTCGTACAATTTGTGCTACAGCCATCGACAACACATTTGAAAGTCACTTTGACAAAGTATAAATCGTGATGCTTGACAATCAACTGTCTTCAAAAACAGGACTACTAATGTATGTAGATATCGGTAGTGTCTCATCCCGATATACTATATAGATAAGTCCATGGCTGTAATGGTCTAGTCCTGCATATATAGCAGATATCCATCATAACAAGGAGAGTCCTTACAATATCTATCTATAAGTTTTTGTACAATTATATGATATCTAGACCTCCTTGTTCCATATAACCATGTATGGATATCTGCATTATTTGTCCGATTAAAAACTATGGTACAATATTCCTATATTATAATTTAAGTCTACTTAAGGAACCTGTCCTCACAAGTAAAAGGGTAATGGGAGTTGAGCGTACCTTGGATGTAATCTTATATTAATCGTAGATTGTCCCTGATCACTATGTAAGGGCATGAACGAAATGGTCATACGGCTATGCTAGTGGTCATGATTGAGAGGTGTTGCACAAGTAGAAAAAAAGTAGAAATTTGTTTGGGAGTTAATCTCGAATCGCGACATTAGCCTCCCTCTATTTAACAGCTCTCCCGACTCCTTCCCGCTCTCATTTAATTGGTACAATGATTCTCGCGGTGCTCGTAATTTTTTCTGTCAGGCAATTTAACTTCACCAACCATTTCTGAATTAAAATTCTTTTGGTCAAATCATCATTAGATTTTCGCAGAAACATAAAGAAATTTGAAATCTTCATCCAATGGTTTACAGAAAAATAATTCCTACACCTGATACGATTTTCTCCAGAGAAGCTTCTTTCTAACACATTGAGGACTAATTAATAGACTCAAATGACAAAATGATGTTACAGACCTCGATGTAAATATGCTGTGCTACGTCTTGGACATCTTTGGACAGGGAATTCTTTCTTTTTGAAACAATAAGTACAGCTGATTTGTAACTACTAGAACAAAGCCATTTAAAAAGGCTATGTAGAAAATATACTCAAATTTGTATGGAAATGCACATTGGCTTGGTGTGTGCTGTTTTGAAATTGTGTATTGACATCTTCCGGCTGACCGTGCTCGACACTTCCTAATGTATTTGACATAAGTACATTTTACCTATTACCAAATGCTTGTTTTGAATTGTAAATGTTTGCGTCAATCTTGCAGGTCCTGCACACACCTTCTATTCAGCACTCTCTTTAAAGACCGACAATTTACGCACACATGGTGTTTGACAGACAATGAGGCATTCCATCAGTTGTTATCTTCTTAACCCGTGTACTTACTTTCAGGAATGAAATACAAGTGCCGGTGGATACTTACTGCCTTGGCAATTTTCCTGTGTAATAAATACTGTGTACATCAAGGTCTATTGGATATCCTACTTTGATATCGGATGAAGAACCTTCAAGTGGAGAAATGATGACAATAACATGATAATAAGAGCAATCACCCTATCGTAACATAAGCCTGGAAAAGGATATTCAGACGTCAACACTGAAGAGTCGCCTTTTCATGATATTTAATAGCATTACTGGAGAAATCCGGGCTCTGGATTGGAATAAAATGTGATGGAGGGAAACTTGTGAATCCTTTGTTACAAAACAGCGCCATGTTACTTGCCCTGCCTTGTGAAGCATCAGGATCAAAAGCTGAATCGATGAAGAATTGTTCAAAAGTAGCGTGAATATTATTCCAACCCTTCTTTGAAGAAGGAGATATTGAAAGCTGAGAAACAAAATCTGAAATCACCTTTCCCAAGCGGTGCCAGCGGCGATGTCATGTAACAGGTGGTGCATGGAACACCCGGGAAACAATGTAAATCGAAAGAACGAATCGCTATCATTATACCATTTCGTGGATTCGATGGCCAACAAACTTATTCTTGTGCTATTAGAAGTTCTCCATCCATTTTTAAAACAGCGACAGCAACATTTGCTATCGTGTATTTGTAGTTTTGTTGCAATATGGAAGCGATGCATTTAATAAAAGGGTCGACTGAACAACGCGAGGATTTTTGGAAGCGGCTCGGACGATTTCAGTTTGATTGGCCGTTCATATTTCATGACACTGATCTCATTCCTTTCTCCAGATCGCAATGCCTACAGAATGTCCTTCTGAGCACAGACCTATCAACATATGATTACAGGTCCTGAATATAACAAAATTCACAACTACCTATACTACGCACTCGTTGGAGGTGTTATTGCATTTACTGTCCTTCAATAACGTCAGGTAAGGCTGAAATGAAAAACTATCAAAATTTTGCTATTTAAGTAGGAATGTCTAGCCATATGCCAATGCCACCTCAGGGACTTTGTGCCAGTTGCTTCATGAAATGTAATTTGAGCACTAATTTCAAATTACTTACTTGGAAGAGTGTGAGTTTGATTGCAATTACTAATTACATCTCTATCAAGGCAACTGTATGACATACTCCGCTTTTGTTCAATTTACACTTCAATTACTTTGGGAACTACTTTAAATTAATTGTCAGTGCTTACAATTAAGTTTCCCCACCATGTCATTTCCGTTTTCCGGGCTATTTCTCCCCGGTTTAAAGCAGGCAACGCTTCTAGGGTTGATATTAAAACTGCCGCCTTATTCCTATTCTCCAATCCCCAAGTGCTTTCGCCTTATATATCCTAAGATTCGAAATATTAGGTAACGTGAACGACATAGGCAAAGTGAATGGATGAATCTTACTTAATTACCTTCAGGACTTCATGCAGAATTCACCAAAATTTCACGTTGTGTCGAATTTTCATTTTTTACATTTTTTCAATCTGGCAAAGTAAATGCCGACCGCGAAAGGCGCTGCGAATAAGCATTAAAACGAGAATTTTTATTCACCAGAAAAGTTTGTCGCTACTAACATGTCGACGAACTTCACCACAGGTTGGTTTTAAACCAATTCAGAAGGCAAATAATTGTTGCTCTGTAGATTATACAAAAGATTCGGAGCTATGGTCAGGTAGTTACCTTTTGTTGTCATGCATGCGTGGCGACTTTCGTGACCTATCATTTGGTCAGTGCATGGTATAGAGCATGAAAATCGTGAGATGGTCAGTATCCAGAGCATCCTTGTCTAAAGCTGCAGTTCCTCTCCCGGAAGAATAATGACTACTGATATGTTCTCTGCTGGAAATACTAGTGCTACGCTCTGCCAACAGAGTATGTTTGGTATTTTGAAATTCAAACACTTTGGTGGCATGTCGCCAGAGGACCTCGTGCTATTCCACAAAATATTCTGCCTAGCCTCCCATACATGCTCCGTGATTCATGAAATCAAAATTGAAATTTTAATGCAATAAATAATTAACATCATACAAAATTTATGATAAATAATAAAAATGCAATTAGACACAATTTTCTGCTATGCATTTCATGGCACAAGCATTTTTCGTGTCTCTAGTTCCTCTTGATAAGAAAAGAATTTTCCGTCTCATCATAAATTCACCAGATGTATGTTATGTCGAGTAACATGCTAAGTAGCATCTTCACCCAAGGTCCTAACATATTGGTTACTCGTAATGGATCCACTTACTCGTAATAGACTTCATAGAAGCTTGAATTTCGGCAAGAAGACTGGAATTGCCAAAAATTCTTACTTTAACAAAATGAGAGAAAAAATCAGCAAATGAGTCTGATTGCACATTACTTGTTTCATTTTTGCGATCTTGCAATGACGCCGAAATAGTTTTGTGGAATCGGGAGAGACTATCCCGGGTTGAAAAAAACCCCCCGAATTTTTTGACAAATATTTGTTCAAATCGTGTTTGTGCCAAGAAGTATATTCAAATATTGTGATAAATTATTTATAAAATCTATGAAATTATTATTTAATTTAGCAAACTGTTATCATAATTTGTAACTAATTCATCTAACTTTTATCGAATTTTTGTAAAATTTACTGATTATTAAACAAATATTTGTAACATAGTCTTAAATCATTCAAATATTACTCTCATATTTCACAAATAAGTAATTAATTTTTCATAAACTTTGTAAAATTCTCACCTGAGAATTTAGTCTTAATATTAGCCAAATTATTTATGTTTGTCCGAAATAATTTCATTTCACGGAGGCCTCTACCGTCTAAACGGAACCGAATGAGAAAAATTAGATACTTACTGCAAAACAATATGATTCTATCTTGATGTTCACAATCATGCTATCACAAAACCATGCACAGCATAAAATTTACAAACGTTGAGTAGGTATCATTTTCAATCTGGGATGTCTGCTACATCGGGACTTCAAGAAAAACAAATTAAAACCTTCAAAGTTCCTCATGATTAGATAAACAAAAGTGATTATGCTTGATCAAATCATAGTTTAATATGTTGGTCTCAACCGTTCTCTATAGATGATAGACACATCTATCTATAAAAATTAAAGTCCCATTAGCATGGACGGACAAAAAAAAACATATGGCCTATAAGTTTAATTAGATAACTCTTTACATTTACATAAAGCTACTGAAAACGTAAATCCAACATCTATCATATAGCGTTAGGCCAAAGAATATGTAGACCTGTTATGAGGTTTTGAACAAGTAAGAATACGGTTGCAAGCCTACTACTGATTTTAACGCAAACACAGTTTTGTTTACCTTGTTTGACAACAAGAGGAGCTTCTGACATTGATTTGACTTACATGTATCGACAAACTCTGCAAAATGTATAAGCTGGAAGGATATCAAAAAAAAATCTTGATTTCAAGGCAAAACACAAGTCGATCCGACACACTGAGGGTAATAGCCGCCGTAACATGTTTCAGTTCAGTATTTCTTCATACATCATGTAGATAAATACTGTGTACGTCATTAACAATCAACAAATCATTAGCACTTTTAATTATTTAGCCTTTTACCTTCGGCTAACATCAGCTGTTATGACAGATTGATAGAATTAAAGCACTCCTGCAAACGAAGGGCTTTCTGAATCTAGCTTAAAACGTGATTTCAATGCATCTGCAAAACTTGTGACCGGGGGCCGGGGGGAAGGGGATAGTGAAGGCTTTGAAGTCATATCGCTTTGGGGAAAAATCGATTTTCCCTTTCATCTTCGTCATCTGGTGCAACAATTTCCTTGTTAGATAAATCGCGTATTGTGTGTGATCAAGGTTCTTTCTTCCAATCGTCTAACATCCACAACCCTCGAAGTATACGGGGTCACTGTTTTCAAGATCAACGTCGAGATTGTCGGTCTGAATCTAGCCTAAGTTTATTATGGCAATTCGCAGGCGGCGCATATCTCTTGCAGTTGTATTTTCTGTAGTCGATTATTTTCACGCAAAAGTTTACACATCTGAATATTTTCACTAGGATGGACGTTTTATTGATTACTTGAGGTGGAATCCGCTCTTGTCTTTGGAGTTTCAACCTAACGAGGCAAAATTCCTTGCAAAACGCTTCTGTCACTATCATAGATTGTTACAGATGAAAGTGTTTTTCAGATCATCGGGTTCCATCACTATCACGCTAAAATCAGACTAGGGCGTCGTTCTTCGCTTCGTTTCAGCCATAGCATCATCACATGTGTTGAGAAGGCTGGCCGGTGCTTTGTTCGAAGAACTGCTAAGGAATGAGGAGCTTAGGTTGAAATTGGAGTTTGCTTGACTTCAGTTTTACTCTTGAAGTTTTGCTTTGCTTTTGATTTAATTTTGTGCCAAAGATTCGGAAGGATAAGTAACGAACTCCCGCATCAAATTGGTTCCTCGTGTACCATTTGCTAAGGTTACTTTTTTCACCTCTTTTGAGATTTTTTTTTTTCCGTTCAGTTTCTTTTCGGCCACCATTTTGACACTGAATGAAGTAGGTGTAACTTATTTTCATTCTCTTATAGAAAAACAAAGTAGAAATTAGTGGGTTTCAGTTTCCCCATGGGTTTAGTTTGGGATTTTCTTTTTTTTTGGCGAGCATACTTTTCGCTAACTTCTTCGCCATCATCAACCTTGAAAAATAAAGAGAAAATCATTGTTCATTTATTATCAAGACATACAATTACGCATGTATAAACAATTTAAGGATAGATGGTTAAGATAAAAATTGCATGACTTTAATATACCTTGTTTCGCATATTCTTTGTAGCTGTATCTTAACCTATGTCTAATTAAGCGTTTAGGATTCGTCGATTAATAAACCTTTGTTTTACTTTCCACGATTAATACCACAAGAAAGATAATTCTTTCATTTGGTGGTTTGGAAGGTTGCCTCTAATAATAGGGAGGGGACTTTACCGAAGCAATCGTAAAAATTTACGGTCGAATACCCTTCCTGACCACCAGCCCAAATGACTTTACTGCTGGGGTTCGAAACACTCGACTCCCGGAGTGGAAGTTCAACGTACTATCCACTCAGCCACCGGCTCGGTCCTGGAGGGGGGGGTTGGTTAATCCTACATGCTAGCTTATTATCGAGGCATATACCATTCAAATGCAACGAATAGAGTATCGGATGCCCTAAGATTAAAATTTATGAATACATTGTATATATTTATATTCTAAAATATATCAATCAATATAAAATGTTATGATAAGGAAGGGCTAGCTAATTAACCTAACTCAGGACATTCAGTCAATACTCGGTACAGTAGTGTGAAAAACGATTATGATATTGGGGTAAATTAGAACTAAATGCATGTTGTAAGTTAAGTCAATCCATCACTCATTTGAACAATAGTATAGGTTCCGCAAATGAATAGTGAATTACACCAAGTTATCATTCAATATTTCAGTATAAATAAATTATTTGTTTCTGGAAGTTTCTGACAGAAAAGTAATGGTTCAAGTATTCTAAAATTGGTACAATACCAAAATGAACTTGTATATATCGACATACGTGGTAGGTTTACTTGATGATAAAATAAGAACATGGGATTTACTTGATTAACTTTTCCAAAAAGTATATGTAAAAAAACATTTTTATCAACGAATAATCATGTTCTAGAATTGTTAACCCATTTATGCGCAAGATGTCAAAAAATTGTATTACCGTAGTGAAAATTTGTTTCCTAGGGTAATTCAGCGCGTAGATTTCATATTTGGCATTAGTTTACACAAATAAAGTGTTTTTCCCATAGATATCGGATGTTTAAAAATTTAAACATTGCGCAAATTCAATATCAAAACGTATAATTTCATCCTTAGACTTCATTTTTTATCAGGACAAAAAACACGTTTCAGCGTGTGTGATACATTTTGAAACACTTGGGATGTAAGTTTCGGCCACATTTTTCGCACTGAAAACTGGCGTTATTGCCACAGATACCGCAACGATTTAGTTTTGCGGGAACAACAAGATGGTTGAGCCCGTCATATCGCAATTCATCCATGACGGATCGTCTGACACTTCTAGAACTGGATCGTGCCGATATCGCTTCTGCTAGCAGAGATTCGGACAGCTGGATTCGGAATTGTAACAAATCCATTGGCCGTTCGTTGAGATTCGCACACAACATTCGATGAAGTAGCCATGCATTGACTACGGCAACATCAATCAAATGCAAAAATATTGGGTAATACCATTTTTTGCCGCGAATCGAAATGCGGTAATATCCGACGTCTTGATCATTTCTATCAACGCCGCCCATCGTCTTGTTATACAATTTTATAGATTCGGGACATGAGATTGTCTTCAAAGCGCGTTCCTTTCGAAAGAATCGGCGCGCTGTCCCCATGGGCTCGCTACCTGCGGCAGTCGATGCAACGTGCACGACCTTGTTGTCTTTCCAACTAGTCAGATGAACACCAGAACACTTGTCAAACCTGTGAATGAAATTTATGAATTCAGAAATGTTGTCAAACTTATATTTGATTTCACAAACATGCACTTACCACGAATCGCAACTTCCTCTTTCTTTGCCATCTAATTCACTCATGTTGGATGGAGCATTTGGAATTCTTGGACGCCGGATCGTTCCTGTCGCCTTGATGTTCAATTCATTGAGATAACGAAGAAGAGAAATGGATGTAAAATAATTGTCCATCGTGACATGAAGTTGAGTATCCATAAACCTTTTCTGGATAACTTTCATCAAATAGATGACAACGTTTGCTGATGGTCCCAAGTCGTGCTCTGGTGTAGGCTTTTCAGCAGCTCCAGGGTACGGAGAGAATTGATAGACGTAACCTCGTTGGCTCGCGATCACCCAGGCCTTGAATCCGAAACGAATCGGCTTTCCTCTGATAAATTGTTTTGACGAGTGTCGACCAAAATAAGGGACAATGCATTCATCCACACTGAAATATTCTGTTGCAGGGCCGTATTTCAAGAAATTTTCGTTTAATGATTTCAATAGAATATTTACTTTAAAGAATTTATCCTCAGGGTGATATTTTGCTAAAATCGGTTCTGACTTTTATGGGCGATGAAATGAGCAGTCAATCTGTCAGCGGGAACCACGATAAGTGTCCTATCATGTAGAAATCTAACTGGAGAGTAATTTTTCAGAAGATTCAACATTTCAGTTGGCACATAATCTGAATTGAAGTCGGAAAAGAAACTCGAATCAACAAATAAACTACACAAACATAATAACTTGTTTTGTTTATTAAGAACGATATGATCAATTCGCAGGAAAACGATCTTTTGGTCGATAAGAGATGTAGCGTAATGTGACGCAGAATTTCCTTTTCGAGAATAATTGTAAGAGGTGAATATCAGGTGATTTACTGATATTTTTCCAACTTCACCGTCAATATCCGTGGCGTCCAAGTCATAAATCAAAAGAACATCATCACTGATAGAAGTGAGTTTTCCGTAACTGTACACATTTTCTTCCTTTGTTGAGGAATTGCTAATATGCAACGAGAAGCTTTGAAATCTAATGAACCTCTCAACCATCTGGGAAGCTTCCTTTCGAGATCCCTTCACAAAGGATTTGAATATGCCGAATGCACTCTCAAAAAGTGCTACCGATGTCACCCAGAGAGGTCCGAATAACATTACTTGATCAGGCAAATGAGTAATAGCATGCATATTGTACACCATGAAATTACTCCCCAGCCATCTTGAAGCCAAGTGTTGAAAATGGAGTATTAGAGTTTTCGCTACACTGATATCTACATTTGTAACCGTTTTAGCAGACAGGATATAGACAGATGTTGAAAAAAGGATAACAAGAAGCAATATTTCCTCTTGAACGCCATCGATTTCATTCAAGCAAATCACACTATAATATAGAAGAAAATATTTCCATTCCGTCGCTTTCCAGTGGGGAGATACATTTAAAGTTCTCGGTTTTCTCTTGAAAGAGAGCGGAACCTTTATTGATAGCAAAACACGGTCAACACTTTGCACATCTAAGAGACGCTTTTCAATAAAACGAAGGAAGAGCTTTCTAGTTACGCCAAGATAAACTAAGTGCATAGTATCTAGTGGGGCATCAGAAGGAATTGAAATAACTTTTGACAGATGAGATGTGCCTTTTACTCCATAAATCGGGGTCTTGTCGGTTCCGACGCTAGCTTGAAATGTGTACTCATAGGCGGTGCGAAGCCTACTAGCTGACTGATGATTCAAGGGAAAAATCATCTTGCGGTTAGTCTTGCTGTAATATCCACGTATAGTGCATATCGTGCAACCGTGATAAGCATTAAAATGCATCATGTTCAGACAAGCCGCTTTCGCCGGTAAATCTGCAAGGAAACTGACTACCTTGATTCTCACAACAATATCTTGGTAATGCAAGTCAATTGATAATAACTCATCAGTCACACGTTTCATGAGTTCATTTAAGTCAGGCTTAGAAGAACCATAATAAATGCCACACAGAATTAGATTTTCAACATTTCTACGACTCACAGGATCAAGATTCAGTACACATAAAGTAACAGGCCACAGAGAGAAGGATTTTGATTTTTGTACTGGAATTACCCCATCACAATTTAGTGAGACATACAGATATTTAAGATATGAATTATCAACAAAACTAAACCGACTACCATCATAGAAGTCGCGGTACAATCCAGGACCAGAATACGTAGGAGGTTCAAAAATGTCCACAAATTTGCGTATCAGGCGAATGATTTGCTGATTTATGTCGAGCATGTAGCATGAACCTGAACTATATTTGATTATCTCTAAGTTATTAAATTCAACTTTTGTCTCACTCTTCACTTCACGTAATGTTGGAACTTTGTTCGGACAAGGTAATATTTCACAGATCAAATCAAGGATTGAACTTGCACCAGCATCGGAAATACGATGTTTCATTATCAATTCATTGAATTTTTTGATGAAATCAGAAACAGACATCCTTGTAGATTCATGCAATACTGAAATATCCGAAAAATCAGATGACAAGCTTTCGAAAGATTCATACACAATACTTTCGTCTGCCAAAAATGAAGCACTGCCAAATTCTACAGGCGATGACGCCCGCGGTGGTTGAAAATTGTAGTATGAAAACTCCTCTGTTTTCATTGAATTTTTTGATGAAATCAGAAACAGACATCCTTGTAGATTCATGCAAGACTGAAATATCCGAAAAATCAGATGACAAGCTTTCGAAAGATTCATACACAATACTTTCGTCTGCCAAAAATGAAGCACTGCCAAATTCTACAGGCGATGACGCCCGCGGTGGTTGAAAATTGGAGTATGAAAACTCCTCTGTTTCTTCCATTGAACTTCCTGATGTACTTGATAATTCGTCGATAGAAACGTCTGAGATAAATGGCTCATCGAATTTAAGTTTTCTTCTAAAGGAATATTTCCTTCCACTTCGCGAACGCTTTATATTCTTGCGTTTAGGCATTGATATCTGAAATAAAGTAGGAGAGAACGGGGTGATTTGACCGCTTTTTTGAAATTTGAATGAATGACCCTAGTAATTGACGGGTCATTCCAGCACGATTCGACACATTTTCAGAAAATTGTGGCATCACGTTGTGTGTGACGTCAAAACTACGCGCTAGAATATGTTATTTGGTGATGCACGCTGATAGCTATGTGACAGTAGCTCAGTGGTTAAGAAGCGCGCCTAGAGAGCGCAAGGAGACGAGTTCAAATCCCGATGAACAACATTTACATGAGTTAAGTTGTCAATTTTTTGTTGAGGAATATCTGCGGCCAACATCAACAACTGCTTACTTTAAAATTGCAAAGAACTTGTACCAACGGTTACACCTGAGGCTGTACGATTGCCCCTCTTACACTTTTCGCTGATTTTTAGAATTATTCGAGTCACCATTCAACTAAAAATAGGTCGACCGGCTATTCTGAATGTCGGAAACTGTTCAACACAGACAATATGCCGGAAACAAGTCATGTAGCTATCTAGAATGGGGAAACTGGTAAGCCGGATATTTAGAAAAAAGCCAAAAACTGATTTTATTAAAAAGTGATTCTGATTGGGCTACTTTCGTCTTACAAAAACAGGAGCTTACACTTATTTAAAATAAACAAATATTCTTTAATAACTGCGCTGCTGTCTACGGCTGTTGTTTATTGTTAAATTTTTGGAGGTCAGCCCAGTTCTGGTTTTTACAAGCTCAAATTCTCAATATAGATTCTTAATCAGAATATGCCTCCAACATTCGTGAGATAGAATTCGTGTGACTAGTTAAAGACATGAATCAAGAATCACACTCATCTTGCTGTTAATCTAACTATTTCTAACCTCAGAACGTTCCACGAAAAAAAATCCGAAAAAACATTTTCCATTTATAAAATCGGAATGCGGGAGGCATTGCGATGTGAAAAATGAATTACATTTCAGTAACTCAAGTGTGCCACCTAAAACC
>CAJQUW010003069.1:0-122500 GCA_907163375.1 Prostheceraeus crozeri
TAAATGTCTCTTTTTTCAAATCCTCCTCGCGGAGACCGTCGAAAGTGAACTCTGTTTGAATAACTTCAGATTTTGTATAATGTGTTCGGGGATATTGTCGTTGAAAGCATGCGTCTGACTACACACATTTCATATTTCAGAGCATTCGACTACCACTGCTCTTCCCACTTCGACAATAGCTGTAACCACTACAACTGCCGAGCCTACTTCTGGTGAGTTTTTGTCAATCCTTTGATATTGCATTTTGCAGAGTCTCTCCTGAGAGTTCTATAGTATGTCCCATGCTCTATGTCTGGATGTGTTTCAAATGGAACACCAGATCTCGAAATCTATCTCGATTGTGCTGACCACATCTACTTGCGTAGTAGGTAAATCACATTTTAAGTCGGTGACTGACTAAATGTTTCTTTTTTCAAATCCTCCTCGCGGAGACGGTCGAAAGTGAACTGTGTTTGAATTACTTCAGATTTTGTATAATGTGTTCGGGGATGTTGTCGTTGAAAGCATGCGTCTGACTACACACATTTCATATTTCAGAGCATTCGACTACCACTGCTCTTCCCACTTCGCCAATAGCTGTAACCACTACAACTGCCGAGCCTACCTCTGGTGAGTTTTTGTCAATCCTCTGATATTACATTTTGCGTAGACTCGCCTGAAAATTCTATAGTATGCCCCATGCTATTTGTCTAGATGTGTTTCAAATGAAACACCAGATCTCGAAATCTATCTCGATTGTGCTGACCATATCTACTTGCGTAGTAGGTAAATCACATTTTAAGTCGGTGACTGACTAAATGTTTCTTTTTTCAAATCCTCCTCGCCATGACGGTCGAAAGTGAACTGTGTTTGAATTACTTCAGATTTTGTATAATGTGTTCGGGGATATTGTCGTTGAAAGCATGCGTCTGACTACACACATTTCATATTTCAGAGCATTCGACTACCACTGCTCTTCCCACTTCGCCAATAGCTGTAACCACTACAACTGCCGAGCCTACGTCTGGTGAGTTTCCGTCAATCCTCTGATATTGCATCTTCCAGGGCCTCTCCTGAGAGTTCTATAGTATGCCCCATGCTCTTTGTCTACATGTGTTTCAAATGGAACACCATATCTCGAAATCTATCTCGATTGTGCTGACCACCTCTACTTGCGTAGTAGGTTAATCACATGTTAAGTCGGTGACTGACTAAATGTTTCTTTTTTCAAATCCTCCTCGCGGAGACCGTCGAAAGTGAACTGTGTTTGACTAACTTCAGATTTTGTATAATGTGTTCGGGGATGTTGTCGTTGAAAGCATGCGTCTGTCTACACACATTTCATATTTCAGAGCATTCGACTACCACTGCTCTTCCCACTTCGACAATAGCTGTAACCACTACAACTGCCGAGCCTACTTCTGGTGAGTTTTTGTAAATCCTCTGATATTGCATTTTGCAGAGCCTCTCCTGAGAATTCTATAGTATGCCCCATGCTCTATGTCTGGATGTGTTTCAAATGGAACACCAGATCTCGAAATCTATCTCGATTGTGCTGACCATATCTACTTGCGTAGTAGGGTAATCACATTTTAAGTCGGTGACTGACTAAATGTGTGACCAAAGTTGCTCGAGGAGACCGTCGAAAGTGAACTGTGTTTGAATTACTTCAGATTTTGTATAATGTGTTCGGGGATATTGTCGTTGAAAGCATGCGTCTGACTACACACATTTCATATTTCAGAGCATTCGACTACCACTGCTCTTCCCACTTCGACAATAGCTGTAACCACTACAACTGCCGAGCCTACCTCTGGTGAGTTTTCGTCAATCCTCTGATATTGCATTTTGCAGAGCCTCTCTTGAGAATTCTATAGTATGCCCCATGCTCTTTGTCTGGATGTGTTTCAAATAGAACACCAGATCTCGAAATCTATCTCGATTGTGCTGACCATATCTACTTGCGTAGTAGGTTAATCACATTTTAAGTCGGTGACTGACTAAATGTTTCTTTTTTCAAAGCTTCCTCGCGGAGACCGTCGAAAGTGAACTGTGTTTGAATTACTTCAGATTTTGTATAATGTGTTCGGGGATATTGTCGTTGAAAGCATGTGTCTGACTACACACATTTCATATTTCAGAGCATTCGACTACCACTGCTCTTCCCACTTCGACAATAGCTGTAACCACTACAACTGCCGAGCCTACCTCTGGTGAGTTTTCGTCAATCCTCTGATATTGCATTTTGCAGAGCCTCTCTTGAGAATTCTATAGTATGCCCCATGCTCTTTGTCTGGATGTGTTTCAAATAGAACACCAGATCTCGAAATCTATCTCGATTGTGCTGACCATATCTACTTGCGTAGTAGGTTAATCACATTTTAAGTCGGTGACTGACTAAATGTTTCTTTTTTCAAAGCTTCCTCGCGGAGACCGTCGAAAGTGAACTGTGTTTGAATTACTTCAGATTTTGTATAATGTGTTCGGGGATATTATCGCTGAAAGCATGCGTCTGACTACACACATTTCATATTTCAGAGCATTCGACTACCACTGCTCTTCCCACTTCGACAATAGCTGTAACCACTACAACTGCCGAGCCTACCTCTGGTGAGTTTTCGTCAATCCTCTGATATTGCATTTTGCAGAGCCTCTCTTGAGAATTCTATAGTATGCCCCATGCTCTTTGTCTGGATGTGTTTCAAATAGAACACCAGATCTCGAAATCTATCTCGATTGTGCTGACCATATCTACTTGCGTAGTAGGTTAATCACATTTTAAGTCGGTGACTGACTAAATGTTTCTTTTTTCAAAGCTTCCTCGCGGAGACCGTCGAAAGTGAACTGTGTTTGAATTACTTCAGATTTTGTATAATGTGTTCGGGGATATTGTCGTTGAAAGCATGCGTCTGACTACACACATTTCATATTTCAGAGCATTCGACTACCACTGCTCTTCCCACTTCGACAATAGCTGTAACCACTACAACTGCCGAGCCTACCTCTGGTGAGTTTTCGTCAATCCTCTGATATTGCATTTTGCAGAGCCTCTCTTGAGAATTCTATAGTATGCCCCATGCTCTTTGTCTGGATGTGTTTCAAATAGAACACCAGATCTCGAAATCTATCTCGATTGTGCTGACCATATCTACTTGCGTAGTAGGTTAATCACATTTTAAGTCGGTGACTGACTAAATGTTTCTTTTTTCAAAGCTTCCTCGCGGAGACCGTCGAAAGTGAACTGTGTTTGAATTACTTCAGATTTTGTATAATGTGTTCGGGGATATTATCGCTGAAAGCATGCGTCTGACTACACACATTTCATATTTCAGAGCATTCGACTACCACTGCTCTTCCCACTTCGACAATAGCTGTAACCACTACAACTGCCGAGCCTACCTCTGGTGAGTTTTCGTCAATCCTCTGATATTGCATTTTGCAGAGCCTCTCCTGAGAATTCTATAGTGTGCCTCATGCTCTTTGTCTGGATGTGTTTCAAATGGAACACCAGATCTCGAAATCTATCTCGATTGTGCTGACCATATCTACTTGCGTAGTAGGGTAATCACATTTTAAGTCGGTGACTGACTAAATGTCTCTTTTTTCAAAGCTTCCTCGCGGAGAACGTCGAAAGTGAACTGTGTTTGAATTACTTCAGATTTTGTATAATGTGTTCGGGGATATTGTCGTTGAAAGCATGCGTCTGACTACACACATTTCATATTTCAGAGCATTCGACTACCACTGCTCTTCCCACTTCGACAATAGCTGTAACCACTACAACTGCCGAGCCTACCTCTGGTGAGTTTTCGTCAATCCTCTGATATTGCATTTTGCAGAGCCTCTCTTGAGAATTCTATAGTATGCCCCATGCTCTTTGTCTGGATGTGTTTCAAATGGAACACCAGATCTCGAAATCTATCTCGATTGTGCTGACCATATCTACTTGCGTAGTAGGTTAATCACATTTTAAGTCGGTGACTGACTAAATGTCTCTTTTTTTTAAGGCTTCCTCGCGAAGAACGTCGAAATTGAACTGTGTTTGAATTACTTCAGATTTTGTATAATGTGTTCGGGGATATTGTCGTTGAAAGCATGCGTCTGACTACACACATTTCATATTTCAGAGCATTCGACTACCACTGCTCTTCCCACTTCGACAATAGCTGTAACCACTACAACTGCCGAGCCTACCTCTGGTGAGTTTTCGTCAATCCTCTGATATTGCATTTTGCAGAGCCTCTCCTGAGAATTCTATAGTATGCCCCATGCTCTTTGTCTGGATGTGTTTCAAATAGAACACCAGATCTCGAAATCTATCTCGATTGTGCTGACCATATCTACTTGCGTAGTAGGTTAATCACATTTTAAGTCGGTGACTGACTAAATGTTTCTTTTTTCAAAGCTTCCTCGCGGAGACCGTCGAAAGTGAACTGTGTTTGAATTACTTCAGATTTTGTATAATGTGTTCGGGGATATTGTCGTTGAAAGCATGTGTCTGACTACACACATTTCATATTTCAGAGCATTCGACTACCACTGCTCTTCCCACTTCGACAATAGCTGTAACCACTACAACTGCCGAGCCTACCTCTGGTGAGTTTTCGTCAATCCTCTGATATTGCATTTTGAAGAGCCTCTCTTGAGAATTCTATAGTATGCCCCATGCTCTTTGTCTGGATGTGTTTCAAATGGAACACCAGATCTCGAAATCTATCTCGATTGTGCTGACCATATCTACTTGCGTAGTAGGTTAATCACATTTTAAGTCGGTGACTGACTAAATGTTTCTTTTTTCAAAGCTTCCTCGCGGAGACCGTCGAAAGTGAACTGTGTTTGAATTACTTCAGATTTTGTATAATGTGCTCGGGGATATTATCGCTGAAAGCATGCGTCTGACTACACACATTTCATATTTCAGAGCATTCGACTACCACTGCTCTTCCCACTTCGACAATAGCTGTAACCACTACAACTGCCGAGCCTACCTCTGGTGAGTTTTCGTCAATCCTCTGATATTGCATTTTGCAGAGCCTCTCCTGAGAATTCTATAGTATGCCCCATGCTCTTTGTCTGGATGTGTTTCAAATAGAACACCAGATCTCGAAATCTATCTCGATTGTGCTGACCATATCTACTTGCGTAGTAGGTTAATCACATTTTAAGTCGGTGACTGACTAAATGTTTCTTTTTTCAAAGCTTCCTCGCGGAGACCGTCGAAAGTGAACTGTGTTTGAATTACTTCAGATTTTGTATAATGTGTTCGGGGATATTATCGCTGAAAGCATGCGTCTGACTACACACATTTCATATTTCAGAGCATTCGACTACCACTGCTCTTCCCACTTCGACAATAGCTGTAACCACTACAACTGCCGAGCCTACCTCTGGTGAGTTTTCGTCAATCCTCTGATATTGCATTTTGCAGAGCCTCTCCTGAGAATTCTATAGTACGCCCCATGCTCTTTGTCTGGATGTGTTTCAAATGGAACACCAGATCTCGAAATCTATCTCGATTGTGCTGACCATATCTACTTGCGCAGTAGGTAAATCACATTTTAAGTCGGTGACTGACTAAATGTCTCTTTTTTCAAAGCTTCCTCGCGGAGAACGTCGAAAGTGAACTGTGTTTGAATTACTTCAGATTTTGTATAATGTGTTCGGGGATATTGTCGTTGAAAGCATGCGTCTGACTACACACATTTCATATTTCAGAGCATTCGACTACCACTGCTCTTCCCACTTCGACAATAGCTGTAACCACTACAACTGCCGAGCCTACCTCTGGTGAGTTTTCGTCAATCCTCTGATATTGCATTTTGAAGAGCCTCTCTTGAGAATTCTATAGTATGCCCCATGCTCTTTGTCTGGATGTGTTTCAAATAGAACACCAGATCTCGAAATCTATCTCGATTGTGCTGACCATATCTACTTGCGTAGTAGGTTAATCACATTTTAAGTCGGTGACTGACTAAATGTTTCTTTTTTCAAAGCTTCCTCGCGGAGAACGTCGAAAGTGAACTGTGTTTGAATTACTTCAGATTTTGTATAATGTGTTCGGGGATATTATCGCTGAAAGCATGTGTCTGACTACACACATTTCATATTTCAGAGCATTCGACTACCACTGCTCTTCCCACTTCGACAATAGCTGTAACCACTACAACTGCCGAGCCTACCTCTGGTGAGTTTTCGTCAATCCTCTGATATTGCATTTTGAAGAGCGTCTCCTGGGAATTCTATAGTGTGCCCCATGCTCTTTGTCTGGATGTGTTTCAAATGGAACACCAGATCTCGAAATCTATCTCGATTGTGCTGACCATATCTACTTGCGTAGTAGGTTAATCACATTTTAAGTCGGTGACTGACTAAATGTTTCTTTTTTCAAAGCTTCCTCGCGGAGACCGTCGAAAGTGAACTGTGTTTGAATTACTTCAGATTTTGTATAATGTGTTCGGGGATATTGTCGTTGAAAGCATGCGTCTGACTACACACATTTCATATTTCAGAGCATTCGACTACCACTGCTCTTCCCACTTCGACAATAGCTGTAACCACCACAATTGCCGAGCCTACCTCTGGTGAGTTTTCGTCAATCCTTTGATATTACATTTTGCAGAGCCTCTCCTTGGAATTCTATAGTGTGCCCCATGATCTCTGTCTACATGTATTTCAAATAGAACACCAGATCTCGAAATCTATCTCGATTGTGCTGACCATATCTACTTGCGTAGTAGGTTAATCACATTTTAAGTCGGTGACTGACTAAATGTTTCTTTTTTCAAAGCTTCCTCGCGGAGACCGTCGAAAGTGAACTGTGTTTGAATTACTTCAGATTTTGTATAATGTGTTCGGGGATATTATCGCTGAAAGCATGCGTCTGACTACACACATTTCATATTTCAGAGCATTCGACTACCACTGCTCTTCCCACTTCGACAATAGCTGTAACCACTACAACTGCCGAGCCTACCTCTGGTGAGTTTTCGTCAATCCTCTGATATTACATTTTGCGGATCCTCTCCTGAGAATTCTATAGTATGCCCCATGCTCTATGTCTGGATGTGTTTCAAATGGAACACCAGATCTCGAAATCTATCACGTTTGTGCTGACCATATCTACTTGCGTAGTAGGTTAATCACATGTTAAGTCGGTGACTGACTAAATGTTTCTTTTTTCAAATCCTCCTCGCGGAGACCGTCGAAAATGAACTGTGTTTGAATTACTTGAGATTTTGTATAATGTGTTCGGGGATATTGTCGTTGAAAGCATGCGTCTGACTACACACATTTCATATTTCAGAGCATTCGACTACCACTGCTCTTCCCACTTCGACAATAGCTGTAACCACTACAACTGCCGAGCCTACCTCTGGTGAGTTTTCGTCAATCCTCTGATATTGCATTTTGCAGAGCCTCTCCTGAGAATTCTATAGTATGCCCCATGCTCTTTGTCTGGATGTGTTTCAAATGGAACACCAGATCTCGAAATCTATCTCGATTGTGCTGACCATATCTACTTGCGTAGTAGGTTAATCACATTTTAAGTCGGTGACTGACTAAATGTCTCTTTTTTCAAATCCTCCTCGCGGAGACCGTCGAAAGTGAACTGTGTTTGAATTACTTCAGATTTTGTATAATGTGTTCGGGGATATTGTCGTTGAAAGCATGCGTCTGACTACACACATTTCATATTTCAGAGCATTCGACTACCACTGCTCTTCCCACTTCGACAATAGCTGTAACCACTACAACTGCCGAGCCTACCTCTGGTGAGTTTTCGTCAATCCTCTGATATTGCATTTTGCAGAGCCTCTCCTGAGAATTCTATAGTATGCCCCATGCTCTTTGTCTGGATGTGTTTCAAATGGAACACCAGATCTCGAAATCTATCTCGATTGTGCTGACCATATCTACTTGCGTAGTAGGTTAATCACATTTTAAGTCGGTGATTGACTAAATGTTTCTTTTTTCAAAGCTTCCTCGATGAGAACGTCGAAAGTGAACTGTGTTTGAATTACTTTAGATTTTGTATAATGTGTTCGGGGATATTATCGCTGAAAGCATGCGTCTGACTACACACATTTCATATTTCAGAGCATTCGACTACCACTGCTCTTCCCACTTCGACAATAGCTGTAACCACTACAACTGCCGAGCCTACCTCTGGTGAGTTTTCGTCAATCCTCTGATATTGCATTTTGCAGAGCCTCTCCTGAGAATTCTATAGTATGCCCCATGCTCTATGTCTGGATGTGTTTCAAATGGAACACCAGATCTCGAAATCTATCTCGATTGTGCTGACCATATCTACTTGCGCAGTAGGTAAATCACATTTTAAGTCGGTGAATGACTAAATGTCTCTTTTTTCAAATCCTCCTCGCGGAGACCGTCGAAAGTGAACTGTGTTTGAATAACTTCAGATTTTGTATAATGTGTTCGGGGATATTGTCGTTGAAAGCATGCGTCTGACTACACACATTTCATATTTCAGAGCATTCGACTACCACTGCTCTTCCCACTTCGACAATAGCTGTAACCACTACAACTGCCGAGCCTACCTCTGGTGAGTTTTCGTCAATCCTCTGATATTGCATTTTGCAGAGCCTCTCCTGAGAATTCTATAGTATGCCCCATGCTCTTTGTCTGGATGTGTTTCAAATGGAACACCAGATCTCGAAATCTATCTCGATTTTGTTGACCATATCTACTTGCGTAGTTGGTTAATCACATTTTAAGTCGGTGACTGACTAAATGTCTCTTTTTTCAAAGCTTCCTCGCGAAGACCGTCGAAAGTGAACTGTGTTTGAATTACTTCAGATTTTGTATAATGTGTTCGGGGATATTGTCGTTGAAAGCATGCGTCTGACTACACACATTTCATATTTCAGAGCATTCGACTACCACTGCTCTTCCCACTTCGACAATAGCTGTAACCACTACAACTGCCGAGCCTACCTCTGGTGAGTTTTCGTCAATCCTCTGATATTGCATTTTGCAGAGCCTCTCCTGAGAATTCTATAGTATGCCCCATGCTCTTTGTCTAGATGTGTTTCAAATGGAACACCAGATCTCGAAATCTATCTCGATTGTGCTGACCACATCTACTTGCGTAGTAGATTAATCACATTTTAAGTCGGTGACTGACTAAATGTTTCTTTTTTCAAATCCTCCTCGCCATGACGGTCGAAAGTGAACTGTGTTTGAATTACTTCAGATTTTGTATAATGTGTTCGGGGATATTGTCGTTGAAAGCATGCGTCTGACTACACACATTTCATATTTCAGAGCATTCGACTACCACTGCTCTTCCCACTTCGACAATAGCTGTAACCACTACAACTGCCGAGCCTACCTCTGGTGAGTTTTCGTCAATCCTCTGATATTGCATTTTGCAGAGCCTCTCCTGAGAATTCTATAGTATGCCCCATGCTCTTTGTCTGGATGTGTTTCAAATGAAACACCAGATCTCGAAATCTATCTCGATTGTGCTGACCATATCTACTTGCGTAGTAGGTAAATCACATTTTAAGTCGCTGACTGACTAAATGTTTCTTTTTTCAAATCCTCCTCGCGGAGACGGTCGAAAGTGAACTGTGTTTGAATTACTTCAGATTTTCTATAATGTGTTCGGGGATATTGTCGTTGAAAGCATGCGTCTGACTACACACATTTCATATTTCAGAGCATTCGACTACCACTGCTCTTCCCACTTCGACAATAGCTGTAACCACTACAACTGCCGAGCCTACCTCTGGTGAGTTTTCGTCAATCCTCTGATATTGCATTTTGCAGAGCCTCTCCTGAGAATTCTATAGTATGCCCCATGCTCTTTGTCTGGATGTGTTTCAAATGGAACACCAGATCTCGAAATCTATCTCGATTGTGCTGACCACATCTACTTGCGTAGTAGGTAAATCACATTTTAAGTCGGTGACTGACTAAATGTTTCTTTTTTCAAATCCTCCTCGCGGAGACCGTCGAAAGTGAACTGTGTTTGAATTACTTCAGATTTTGTATAATGTGTTCGGGGATATTGTCGTTGAAAGCATGCGTCTGACTACACACATTTCATATTTCAGAGCATTCGACTACCACTGCTCTTCCCACTTCGACAATAGCTGTAACCACTACAACTGCCGAGCCTACCTCTGGTGAGTTTTCGTCAATCCTCTGATATTGCATTTTGCAGAGCCTCTCCTGAGAATTCTATAGTATGCCCCATGCTCTTTGTCTGGATGTGTTTCAAATGGAACACCAGATCTCGAAATCTATCTCGATTGTGCTGACCATATCTACTTGCGTAGTAGGTTAATCACATTTTAAGTCGGTGACTGACTAAATGTTTCTTTTTTCAAAGTTCCTCGAGGAGACCGTCGAAAGTGAACTGTGTTTGAATTACTTCAGATTTTGTATAATGTGTTCGGGGATATTGTCGTTGAAAGCATGTGTCTGACTACACACATTTCATATTTCAGAGCATTCGACTACCACTGCTCTTCCCACTTCGACAATAGCTGTAACCACTACAACTGCCGAGCCTACCTCTGGTGAGTTTTCGTCAATCCTCTGATATTGCATTTTGCAGAGCCTCTCCTGAGAATTCTATAGTATGCCCCATGCTCTTTGTCTGGATGTGTTTCAAATGGAACACCAGATCTCGAAATCTATCTCGATTGTGCTGACCACATCTACTTGCGTAGTAGGTTAATCACATTTTAAGTCGGTGACTGACTAAATGTTTCTTTTTTCAAATCCTCCTCGCGGAGACCGTCGAAAGTGAACTGTGTTTGAATTACTTCAGATTTTGTATAATGTGTTCGGGGATATTGTCGTTGAAAGCATGCGTCTGACTACACACATTTCATATTTCAGAGCATTCGACTACCACTGCTCTTCCCACTTCGACAATAGCTGTAACCACTACAACTGCCGAGCCTACCTCTGGTGAGTTTTCGTCAATCCTCTGATATTGCATTTTGCAGAGCCTCTCCTGAGAATTCTATAGTATGCCCCATGCTCTTTGTCTGGATGTGTTTCAAATGGAACACCAGATCTCGAAATCTATCTCGATTGTGCTGACCATATCTACTTGCGTAGTAGGGTAATCACATTTTAAGTCGGTGACTGACTAAATGTTTCTTTTTTCAAATCCTCCTCGCGGAGACGGTCGAAAGTGAACTGTGTTTGAATTACTTCAGATTTTGTATAATGTGTTCGGGGATATTGTCGTTGAAAGCATGCGTCTGACTACACACATTTCATATTTCAGAGCATTCGACTACCACTGCTCTTCCCACTTCGACAATAGCTGTAACCACTACAACTGCCGAGCCTACCTCTGGTGAGTTTTTGTCAATCCTCTGATATTGCATTTTGCAGAGCCTCTCCTGAGAATTCTATAGTATGCCCCATGCTCTTTGTCTGGATGTGTTTCAAATGGAACACCAGATCTCGAAATCTATCTCGATTGTGCTGACCATATCTACTTGCGTAGTAGGTTAATCACATTTTAAGTCGGTGACTGACTAAATGTTTCTTTTTTCAAATCCTCCTCGCGGAGACCGTCGAAAGTGAACTGTGTTTGAATTACTTCAGATTTTGTATAATGTGTTCGGGGATATTGTCGTTGAAAGCATGCGTCTGACTACACACATTTCATATTTCAGAGCATTCGACTACCACTGCTCTTCCCACTTCGACAATAGCTGTAACCACTACAACTGCCGAGCCTACCTCTGGTGAGTTTTCGTCAATCCTCTGATATTGCATTTTGCAGAGCCTCTCCTGAGAATTCTATAGTATGCCCCATGCTCTTTGTCTGGATGTGTTTCAAATGGAACACCAGATCTCGAAATCTATCTCGATTGTGCTGACCACATCTACTTGCGTAGTAGGTTAATCACATTTTAAGTCGGTGACTGACTAAATGTTTCTTTTTTCAAATCCTCCTCGCGGAGACCGTCGAAAGTGAACTGTGTTTGAATAACTTCAGATTTTGTATAATGTGTTCGGGGATATTGTCGTTGAAAGCATGCGTCTGACTACACACATTTCATATTTCAGAGCATTCGACTACCACTGCTCTTCCCACTTCGACAATAGCTGTAACCACTACAACTGCCGAGCCTACCTCTGGTGAGTTTTTGTCAATCCTCTGATATTGCATTTTGCAGAGCCTCTCCTGAGAATTCTATAGTATGCCGCATGCTCTTTGTCTGGATGTGTTTCAAATGGAACACCAGATCTCGAAATCTATCTCGATTGTGCTGACCATATCTACTTGCGTAGTAGGTTAATCACATTTTAAGTCGGTGACTGACTAAATGTTTCTTTTTTCAAATCCTCCTCGCGGAGACCGTCGAAAGTGAACTGTGTTTGAATTACTTCAGATTTTGTATAATGTGTTCGGGGATATTGTCGTTGAAAGCATGCGTCTGACTACACACATTTCATATTTCAGAGCATTCGACTACCACTGCTCTTCCCACTTCGACAATAGCTGTAACCACTACAACTGCCGAGCCTACCTCTGGTGAGTTTTCGTCAATCCTCTGATATTGCATTTTGCAGAGCCTCTCCTGAGAATTCTATAGTATGCCCCATGCTCTATGTCTGGATGTGTTTCAAATGGAACACCAGATCTCGAAATCTATCACGTTTGTGCTGACCATATCTACTTGCGTAGTAGGTTAATCACATGTTAAGTCGGTGACTGACTAAATGTTTCTTTTTTCAAATCCTCCTCGCGGAGACCGTCGAAAGTGAACTGTGTTTGAATAACTTCAGATTTTGTATAATGTGTTCGGGGATATTGTCGTTGAAAGCATGCGTCTGACTACACACATTTCATATTTCAGAGCATTCGACTACCACTGCTCTTCCCACTTCGACAATAGCTGTAACCACTACAACTGCCGAGCCTACTTCTGGTGAGTTTTTGTCAATCCTCTGATATTGCATTTTGCAGAGCCTCTCCTGAGAATTCTATAGTATGCCCCATGCTCTTTGTCTGGATGTGTTTCAAATGGAACACCAGATCTCGAAATCTATCTCGATTGTGCTGACCACATCTACTTGCGTAGTAGGTAAATCACATTTTAAGTCGGTGAATGACTAAATGTCTCTTTTTTCAAATCCTCCTCGCGGAGACCGTCGAAAGTGAACTGTGTTTGAATAACTTCAGATTTTGTATAATGTGTTCGGGGATATTGTCGTTGAAAGCATGCGTCTGACTACACACATTTCATATTTCAGAGCATTCGACTACCACTGCTCTTCCCACTTCGACAATAGCTGTAACCACTACAACTGCCGAGCCTACTTCTGGTGAGTTTTTGTCAATCCTCTGATATTGCATTTTGCAGAGCCTCTCCTGAGAATTCTATAGTATGCCCCATGCTCTTTGTCTAGATGTGTTTCAAATGGAACACCAGATCTCGAAATCTATCTCGATTGTGCTGACCACATCTACTTGCGTAGTAGATTAATCACATTTTAAGTCGGTGACTGACTAAATGTTTCTTTTTTCAAATCCTCCTCGCCATGACGGTCGAAAGTGAACTGTGTTTGAATTACTTCAGATTTTGTATAATGTGTTCGGGGATATTGTCGTTGAAAGCATGCGTCTGACTACACACATTTCATATTTCAGAGCATTCGACTACCACTGCTCTTCCCACTTCGACAATAGCTGTAACCACTACAACTGCCGAGCCTACTTCTGGTGAGTTTTTGTCAATCCTCTGATATTACATTTTGCGGATCCTCTCCTGAGAATTCTATAGTATGGCCCATGCTCTTTGTCTACATGTGTTTCAAATGGAACACCAGATCTCGAAATCTATCTCGATTGTGCTGACCACCTCTACTTGCGTAGTAGGCTAATCACATTTTAAGTCGGTGACTGACTAAATGTTTCTTTTTTCAAATCCTCCTCGCGGAGACCGTCGAAAGTGAAATGTGTTTGAATTACTTCAGATTTTGTATAATGTGTTCGGGGATATTGTCGTTGAAAGCATGCGTCTGACTACACACATTTCATATTTCAGAGCATTCGACTACCACTGCTCTTCCCACTTCGACAATAGCTGTAACCACTACAACTGCCGAGCCTACTTCTGGTGAGTTTCCGTCAATCCTCTGATATTGCATTTTGCAGACCCTCTCCTGAGAATTCTATAGTATGCCCCATGCTCTATGTCTGGATGTGTTTCAAATGGAACACCAGATCTCGAAATCTATCTCGATTGTGCTGACCACATCTACTTGCGTAGTAGGTTAATCACATTTTAAGTCGGTGACTGACTAAATGTTTCTTTTTTCAAATCCTCCTCGCGGAGACCGTCGAAAGTGAACTGTGTTTGAATAACTTCAGATTTTGTATAATGTGTTCGGGGATATTGTCGTTGAAAGCATGCGTCTGACTACACACATTTCATATTTCAGAGCATTCGACTACCACTGCTCTTCCCACTTCGACAATAGCTGTAACCACTACAACTGCCGAGCCTACCTCTGGTGAGTTTTCGTCAATCCTCTGATATTGCATTTTGCAGAGCCTCTCCTGAGAATTCTATAGTATGCCCCATGCTCTTTGTCTGGATGTGTTTCAAATGGAACACCAGATCTCGAAATCTATCTCGATTGTGCTGACCACATCTACTTGCGTAGTAGGTTAATCACATGTTAAGTCGGTGACTGACTAAATGTTTCTTTTTTCAAATCCTCCTCGCGGAGACCGTCGAAAGTGAACTGTGTTTGAATTACTTCAGATTTTGTATAATGTGTTCGGGGATATTGTCGTTGAAAGCATGCGTCTGACTACACACATTTCATATTTCAGAGCATTCGACTACCACTGCTCTTCCCACTTCGACAATAGCTGTAACCACTACAACTGCCGAGCCTACCTCTGGTGAGTTTTCGTCAATCCTCTGATATTGCATTTTGCAGAGCCTCTCCTGAGAATTCTATAGTATGCCCCATGCTCTTTGTCTAGATGTGTTTCAAATGGAACACCAGATCTCGAAATCTATCTCGATTGTGCTGACCACATCTACTTGCGTAGTAGATTAATCACATTTTAAGTCGGTGACTGACTAAATGTTTCTTTTTTCAAATCCTCCTCGCCATGACGGTCGAAAGTGAACTGTGTTTGAATTACTTCAGATTTTGTATAATGTGTTCGGGGATATTGTCGTTGAAAGCATGCGTCTGACTACACACATTTCATATTTCAGAGCATTCGACTACCACTGCTCTTCCCACTTCGCCAATAGCTGTAACCACTACAACTGCCGAGCCTACCTCTGGTGAGTTTCCGTCAATCCTCTGATATTACATTTTGCAGAGCCTCTCCTGAGAATTCTATAGTATGCCCCATGCTCTATGTCTGGATGTGTTTCAAATGGAACACCAGATCTCGAAATCTATCTCGATTGTGCTGACCACATCTACTTGCGTAGTAGGTAAATCACATTTTAAGTCGGTGACTGACTAAATGTTTCTTTTTTCAAATCCTCCTCGCGGAGACGGTCGAAAGTGAACTGTGTTTGAATTACTTCAGATTTTGTATAATGTGTTCGGGGATATTGTCGTTGAAAGCATGCGTCTGACTACACACATTTCATATTTCAGAGCATTCGACTACCACTGCTCTTCCCACTTCGACAATAGCTGTAACCACTACAGCTGCCGAGCCTACGTCTGGCGAGTTTTTGTCAATCCTCTGATATTGCATTTTGCATAGACTCGCCGAGAATTCTATAGTATGCCGCATGCTCTTTGTCTACATGTGTTTCAAATGGAACACCAGATCTCGAAATCTATCTCGATTGTGCTGACCACCTCTACTTGCGTAGTAGGTTAATCACATGTTAAGTCGCTGAATGACTAAATGTCTCTTTTTTCAAATCCTCCTCGCGGAGACCGTCGAAAGTGAACTCTGTTTGAATAACTTCAGATTTTGTATAATGTGTTCGGGGATATTGTCGTTGAAAGCATGCGTCTGACTACACACATTTCATATTTCAGAGCATTCGACTACCACTGCTCTTCCCACTTCGACAATAGCTGTAACCACTACAACTGCCGAGCCTACTTCTGGTGAGTTTTCGTCAATCCTCTGATATTGCATTTTGAAGAGTCTCTCCTGAGAGTTCTATAGTATGTCCCATGCTCTATGTCTGGATGTGTTTCAAATGGAACACCAGATCTCGAAATCTATCTCGATTGTGCTGACCACCTCTACTTGCGTAGTAGGTTAATCACATTTTAAGTCGGTGACTGACTAAATGTTTCTTTTTTCAAATCCTCCTCGCGGAGACCGTCGAAAGTGAACTGTGTTTGAATAACTTCAGATTTTGTATAATGTGTTCGGGGATATTGTCGTTGAAAGCATGCGTCTGACTACACACATTTCATATTTCAGAGCATTCGACTACCACTGCTCTTCCCACTTCGACAATAGCTGTAACCACTACAACTGCCGAGCCTACTTCTGGTGAGTTTTTGTCAATCCTCTGATATTGCATTTTGCAGAGCCTCTCCTGAGAGTTCTATAGTATGTCCCATGCTCTTTGTCTGTATGTGTTTCAAATGGAAGACCAGATCTCGAAATCTATCTCGATTGTGCTGACCACATCTACTTGCGTAGTAGGTAAATCACATTTTAAGTCGGTGACTGACTAAATGTCTCTTTTTTCAAATCTTCCTCGCGGAGACCGTCGAAAGTGAACTGTGTTTGAATAACTTCAGATTTTGTATAATGTGTTCGGGGATATTGTCGTTGAAAGCATGCGTCTGACTACACACATTTCATATTTCAGAGCATTCGACTACCACTGCTCTTCCCACTTCGACAATAGCTGTAACCACTACAACTGCCGAGCCTACGTCTGGTGAGTTTTCGTCAATCCTCTGATATTACATTTTGCAGAGCCTCTCCTGAGAATTCTATAGTATGCCCCATGCTCTTTGTCTAGATGTGTTTCAAATGGAACACCAGATCTCGAAATCTATCTCGATTGTGCTGACCACATCTACTTGCGTAGTAGATTAATCACATTTTAAGTCGGTGACTGACTAAATGTTTCTTTTTTCAAATCCTCCTCGCGGAGACCGTCGAAAGTGAACTGTGTTTGAATTACTTCAGATTTTGTATAATGTGTTCGGGGATATTGTCGTTGAAAGCATGCGTCTGACTACACACATTTCATATTTCAGAGCATTCGACTACCACTGCTCTTCCCACTTCGACAATAGCTGTAACCACTACAACTGCCGAGCCTACCTCTGGTGAGTTTTCGTCAATCCTCTGATATTACATTTTGCAGAGCCTCTCCTGAGAATTCTATAGTATGTCACATGCTCTTTGTCTGGATGTGTTTCAAATGGAACACCAGATCTCGAAATCTATCTCGATTGTGCTGACCACATCTACTTGCGTAGTAGGTTAATCACATGTTAAGTCGGTGACTGACTAAATGTTTCTTTTTTCAAATCCTCCTCGCGGAGACCGTCGAAAGTGAAATGTGTTTGAATTACTTCAGATTTTGTATAATGTGCTCGGGGATATTGTCGTTGAAAGCATGCGTCTGACTACACACATTTCATATTTCAGAGCATTCGACTACCACTGCTCTTCCCACTTCGACAATAGCTGTAACCACTACAACTGCCGAGCCTACGTCTGGTGAGTTTCCGTCAATCCTCTGATATTGCATCTTGCAGGGCCTCTCCTGAGTGTTCTATAGTACGCACCATGCTCTTTGTCTACATGTGTTTCAAATTGAACACCAGATCTCGAAATCTATCTCGATTGTGCTGACCACCTCTACTTGCGTAGTAGGTTAATCACATGTTAAGTCGGTGACTGACTAGATGTTTCTTTTTTCAAATCCTCCTCGCGGAGACCGTCGAAAGTGAAATGTGTTTGAATTACTTCAGATTTTGTATAATGTGTTCGGGGATGTTGTCGTTGAAAGCATGCGTCTGACTACACACATTTCATATTTCAGAGCATTCGACTACCACTGCTCTTCCCACTTCGACAATAGCTGTAACCACTACAACTGCCGAGCCTACGTCTGGTGAGTTTCCGTCAATCCTCTGATATTGCATCTCGCAGGGCTTCTCCTGAGAGTTCTATAGTATGCCCCATGCTCTTTGTCTACATGTGTTTCAAATGGAACACCAGATCTCGAAATCTATCTCGATTGTGCTGACCACCTCTACTTGCGTAGTAGGTTAATCACATGTTAAGTCGGTGACTGACTAAATGTTTCTTTTTTCAAATCCTCCTCGCGGAGACCGTCGAAAGTGAACTGTGTTTGAATAACTTCAGATTTTGTATAATGTGTTCGGGGATATTGTCGTTGAAAGCATGCGTCTGACTACACACATTTCATATTTCAGAGCATTCGACTACCACTGCTCTTCCCACTTCGACAATAGCTGTAACCACTACAACTGCCGAGCCTACGTCTGGTGAGTTTCCGTCAATCCTCTGATATTGCATTTTGCAGAGCCTCTCCTGCGAATTCTATAGTATGCCCCATGCTCTTTGTCTGGATGTGTTTCAAATGGGACACCAGATCTCAAAATCTATCTCGATTGTGCTGACCACATCTACTTGCGTAGTAGGTTAATCACATTTTAAGTCGGTGACTGACTAAATGTTTCTTTTTTCAAATCCTCCTCGCGGAGACCGTCGAAAGTGAACTGTGTTTGAATAACTTCAGATTTTGTATAATGTGTTCGGGGATATTGTCGTTGAAAGCATGCGTCTGACTACACACATTTCATATTTCAGAGCATTCGACTACCACTGCTCTTCCCACTTCGACAATAGCTGTTACCACTACAACTGCCGAGCCTACGTCTGGTGAGTTTTCGTCAATCCTCTGATATTGCATTTTGCAGAGCCTCTCCTGAGAGTTCTATAGTATGCCCCATGCTCTATGTCTGGATGTGTTTCAAATGGAACACCAGATCTCGAAATCTATCTCGATTGTGCTGACCACGTCTACTTGCATAGTAGGCTAATCACATTTTAAGTCGGTGACTGACTAAATGTTTCTTTTTTCAAATCCTCCTCGCGGAGACCGTCGAAAGTGAACTGTGTTTGAATTACTTCAGATTTTGTATAATGTGTTCGGGGATATTGTCGTTGAAAGCATGCGTCTGACTACACACATTTCATATTTCAGAGCATTCGACTACCACTGCTCTTCCCACTTCGACAATAGCTGTAACCACTACAACTGCCGAGCCTACGTCTGGTGAGTTTTCGTCAATCCTCTGATATTACATTTTGCATAGACTCGCCTGAGAATTCTATAGTATGCCCCATGCTCTTTGTCTACATGTGTTTCAAATGGAACACCAGATCTCGAAATCTATCTCGATTGTGCTGACCATATCTACTTGCGTAGTAGGTTAATCACATTTTAAGTCGGTGACTGACTAAATGTTTCTTTTTTCAAAGCTTCCTCGCGGAGACCGTCGAAAGTGAACTGTGTTTGAATTACTTCAGATTTTGTATAATGTGTTCGGGGATATTGTCGTTGAAAGCATGCGTCTGACTACACACATTTCATATTTCAGAGCATTCGACTACCACTGCTCTTCCCACTTCGACAATAGCTGTAACCACTACAACTGCCGAGCCTACGTCTGGTGAGTTTTCGTCAATCCTCTGATATTACATTTTGCAGAGCCTCTCCTGAGAATTCTATAGTATGCCCCATGCTCTATGTCTGGATGTGTTTCAAATGGAACACCAGATCTCGAAATCTATCTCGATTGTGCTGACCACATCTACTTGCGTATTAGGTTAATCACATTTTAAGTCGGTGACTGACTAAATGTTTCTTTTTTCAAATCCTCCTCGCGGAGACCGTCGAAAGTGAACTGTGTTTGAATAACTTCAGATTTTGTATAATGTGTTCGGGGATATTGTCGTTGAAAGCATGCGACTCACTACACACATTTCATATTTCAGAGCATTCGACTACCACTGCTCTTCCCACTTCGACAATAGCTGTAACCACTACAACTGCCGAGCCTACGTCTGGTGAATTTTCGTCAATCCTCTGATATTGCATTTTGCAGGGCCTCTCCTGAGAATTCTATAGTATGCCCCATGCTCTTTGTCTACATGTGTTTCAAATGGGACAGCAGATCTCGAAATCTATCTCGATTGTGCTGACCACATCTACTTGCGTATTAGGTTAATCACATTTTAAGTCGGTGACTGACTAAATGTTTCTTTTTTCAAATCCTCCTCGCGGAGACCGTCGAAAGTGAACTGTGTTTGAATTACTTCAGATTTTGTATAATGTGTTCGGGGATATTGTCGTTGAAAGCATGCGTCTCACTACACACATTTCATATTTCAGAGCATTCGACTACCACTGCTCTTCCCACTTCGACAATAGCTGTAACCACTACAACTGCCGAGCCTACGTCTGGTGAGTTTCCGTCAATCCTCTGATATTACATTTTGCAGAGCCTCTCCTGAGAATTCTATAGTACGCACCATGCTCTTTGTCTGGATGTGTTTCAAATGGAACACCAGATCTCGAAATCTATCTCGATTGTGCTGACCACATCTACTTGCGTAGTAGGTTAATCACATTTTAAGTCGGTGACTGACTAAATGTTTCTTTTTTCAAATCTTCCTCGCGGAGACGGTCGAAAGTGAACTGTGTTTGAATTACTTCAGATTTTGTACAATGTGCTCGGGGATATTGTCGTTGAAAGCATGCGTCTGACTACACACATTTCATATTTCAGAGCATTCGACTACCACTGCTCTTCCCACTTCGACAATAGCTGTAACCACTACAACTGCCGAGCCTACGTCTGGTGAGTTTCCGTCAATCCTCTGATATTGCATTTTGCAGAGCCTCTCCTGAGAATTCTATAGTATGTCACATGCTCTTTGTCTGGATGTGTTTCAAATGGAACACCAGATCTCGAAATCTATCTCGATTGTGCTGACCACATCTACTTGCGTAGTAGGCGAATCACATGTTAAGTCGGTGACTGACTAAATGTTTCTTTTTTCAAATCCTCCTCGCGGAGACCGTCGAAAGTGAACTGTGTTTGAATAACTTCAGATTTTGTATAATGTGTTCGGGGATATTGTCGTTGAAAGCATGCGTCTGACTACACACATTTCATATTTCAGAGCATTCGACTACCACTGCTCTTCCCACTTCGACAATAGCTGTAACCACTACAACTGCCGAGCCTACGTCTGGTGAGTTTCCGTCAATCCTCTGATATTGCATTTTGCACAGCTTCTCCTGAGAATTTTATAGTATGTCCCATGCTCTTTGTCTGGATGTGTTTCAAATGGAACACCAGATCTCGAAATCTATCTCGATTGTGCTGACCACATCTACTTGCGTAGTAGGTTAATCACATTTTAAGTCGGTGACTGACTAAATGTTTCTTTTTTCAAATCTTCCTCGCGGAGACGGTCGAAAGTGAACTGTGTTTGAATTACTTCAGATTTTGTACAATGTGCTCGGGGATATTGTCGTTGAAAGCATGCGTCTGACTACACACATTTCATATTTCAGAGCATTCGACTACCACTGCTCTTCCCACTTCGACAATAGCTGTAACCACTACAACTGCCGAGCCTACTTCTGGTGAGTTTCCGTCAATCCTCTGATATTGCATTTTGCAGAGCCTCTCCTGAGAGTTCTATAGTATGTCCCATGCTCTTTTTCTGGATGTGTTTCAAATGGAACACCAGATCTCGAAATCTATCTCGATTGTGCTGACCACATCTACTTGCGTAGTAGGCGAATCACATGTTAAGTCGGTGACTGACTAAATGTTTCTTTTTTCAAATCCTCCTCGCGGAGACCGTCGAAAGTGAACTGTGTTTGAATAACTTCAGATTTTGTATAATGTGTTCGGGGATATTGTCGTTGAAAGCATGCGTCTGACTACACACATTTCATATTTCAGAGCATTCGACTACCACTGCTCTTCCCACTTCGACAATAGCTGTAACCACTACAACTGCCGAGCCTACGTCTGGTGAGTTTCCGTCAATCCTCTGATATTGCATTTTGCACAGCTTCTCCTGAGAATTTTATAGTATGTCCCATGCTCTTTGTCTGGATGTGTTTCAAATGGAACACCAGATCTCGAAATCTATCTCGATTGTGCTGACCACATCTACTTGCGTAGTAGGTTAATCACATTTTAAGTCGGTGACTGACTAAATGTTTCTTTTTTCAAATCCTCCTCGCGGAGACCGTCGAAAGTGAACTGTGTTTGAATAACTTCAGATTTTGTATAATGTGCTCGGGGATATTGTCGTTGAAAGCATGCGTCTCACTACACACATTTCATATTTCAGAGCATTCGACTACCACTGCTCTTCCCACTTCGACAATAGCTGTAACCACTGCAACTGCCGAGCCTACGTCTGGTGAGTTTTCGTCAATCCTCTGATATTGCATTTTGCAGAGCCTCACCTGAGAGTTCGATAGTATGTCCCATGCTCTTTGTCTACATGTGTTTCAAATGGAACACCAGATCACGAAATCCATCTCGATTGTGCTGACCACATCTACTTGCGTAGTAGGCTAATCACATTTTAAGTCGGTGACTGACTAAATGTTTCTTTTTTCAAATCCTCCTCGCGGAGACCGTCGAAAGTGAACTGTGTTTGCATTTCTTCAGATTTTGTATAATGTGCTCGGGGATATTGTCGTTGAAAGCATGCGTCTGACTACACACATTTCATATTTCAGAGCATTCGACTACCACTGCTCTTCCCACTTCGACAATAGCTGTAACCACTGCAACTGCCGAGCCTACTTCTGGTGAGTTTTCGTCAATCCTCTGATATTGCATTTTGCAGAGCCTCTCCTGAGAGTTCTATAGTATGTCCCATGCTCTTTGTCTGGATGTGTTTCAAATGGAACACCAGATCTCGAAATCTATCTCGATTGTGCTGACCACATCTACTTGCGTATTAGGTTAATCACATTTTAAGTCGGTGACTGACTAAATGTTTCTTTTTTCAAATCCTCCTCGCGGAGACCGTCGAAAGTGAACTGTGTTTGAATTACTTCAGATTTTGTATAATGTGCTCGGGGATATTGTCGTTGAAAGCATGCGTCTGACTACACACATTTCATATTTCAGAGCATTCGACTACCACTGCTCTTCCCACTTCGACAATAGCTGTAACCACTACAACTGCCGAGCCTACGTCTGGTGAGTTTCCGTCAATCCTCTGATATTGCATCTTGCAGAGCCTCACCTGAGAATTTTATAGTATGTCCCATGCTCTTTGTCTGGATGTGTTTCAAATGGAACACCAGATCTCGAAATCTATCTCGATTGTGCTGACCACATCTACTTGCGTATTAGGTTAATCACATTTTAAGTCGGTGACTGACTAAATGTTTCTTTTTTCAAATCCTCCTCGCGGAGACCGTCGAAAGTGAACTGTGTTTGAATAACTTCAGATTTTGTATAATGTGCTCGGGGATATTGTCGTTGAAAGCATGCGTCTGACTACACACATTTCATATTTCAGAGCATTCGACTACCACTGCTCTTCCCACTTCGACAATAGCTGTAACCACTGCAACTGCCGAGCCTACGTCTGGTGAGTTTTCGTCAATCCTCTGATATTGCATTTTGCAGAGCCTCACCTGAGAGTTCTATAGTATGTCCCATGCTCTTTGTCTACATGTGTTTCAAATGGAACACCAGATCTCGAAATCCATCTCGATTGTGCTGACCACATCTACTTGCGTAGTAGGCTAATCACATTTTAAGTCGGTGACTGACTAAATGTTTCTTTTTTCAAATCCTCCTCGCGGAGACCGTCGAAAGTGAAATGTGTTTGCATTTCTTCAGATTTTGTATAATTTGCTCGCGGATATTGTCGTTGAAAGCATGCGTCTCACTACACACATTTCATATTTCAGAGCATTCGACTACCACTGCTCTTCCCACTTCGACAATAGCTGTAACCACTGCAACTGCCGAGCCTACGTCTGGTGAGTTTTCGTCAATCCTCTGATATTGCATTTTGCAGAGCCTCTCCTGAGAGTTCTATAGTATGTCCCATGCTCTTTGTCTGGATGTGTTTCAAATGGAACACCAGATCTCGAAATCTATCTCGATTGTGCTGACCACATCTACTTGCGTATTAGGTTAATCACATTTTAAGTCGGTGACTGACTAAATGTTTCTTTTTTCAAATCCTCCTCGCGGAGACCGTCGAAAGTGAACTGTGTTTGAATTACTTCAGATTTTGTATAATGTGCTCGTGGATATTGTCGTTGAAAGCATGCGTCTCACTACACACATTTCATATTTCAGAGCATTCGACTACCACTGCTCTTCCCACTTCGACAATAGCTGTAACCACTACAACTGCCGAGCCTACGTCTGGTGAGTTTCCGTCAATCCTCTGATATTGCATTTTGCAGAGCCTCTCCTGAGAATTTTATAGTATGTCCCATGCTCTTTGTCTGGATGTGTTTCAAATGGAACACCAGATCTCGAAATCTATCTCGATTGTGCTGACCACATCTACTTGCGTATTAGGTTAATCACATTTTAAGTCGGTGACTGACTAAATGTTTCTTTTTTCAAATCCTCCTCGCGGAGACCGTCGAAAGTGAACTGTGTTTGAATAACTTCAGATTTTGTATAATGTGCTCGCGGATATTGTCGTTGAAAGCATGCGTCTCACTACACACATTTCATATTTCAGAGCATTCGACTACCACTGCTCTTCCCACTTCGACAATAGCTGTAACCACTGCAACTGCCGAGCCTACGTCTGGTGAGTTTTCGTCAATCCTCTGATATTGCATTTTGCAGAGCCTCACCTGAGAGTTCTATAGTATGCCCCATGCTCTTTGTCTGGATGTGTTTCAAATGGAACACCAGATCTCGAAATCCATCTCGATTGTGCTGACCACATCTACTTGCGTAGTAGGCTAATCACATTTTAAGTCGGTGACTGACTAAATGTTTCTTTTTTCAAATCCTCCTCGCGGAGACCGTCGAAAGTGAACTCTGTTTGCATTTCTTCAGATTTTGTATAATTTGCTCGCGGATATTGTCGTTGAAAGCATGCGTCTCACTACACACATTTCATATTTCAGAGCATTCGACTACCACTGCTCTTCCCACTTCGACAATAGCTGTAACCACTACAACTGCCGAGCCTACGTCTGGTGAGTTTTCGTCAATCCTCTGATATTGCATTTTGCAGAGCCTCTCCTGAGAGTTCTATAGTATGTCCCATGCTCTTTGTCTGGATGTGTTTCAAATGGAACACCAGATCTCGAAATCTATCTCGATTGTGCTGACCACATCTACTTGCGTATTAGGTTAATCACATTTTAAGTCGGTGACTGACTAAATGTTTCTTTTTTCAAATCCTCCTCGCGGAGACCGTCGAAAGTGAACTGTGTTTGAATAACTTCAGATTTTGTATAATGTGTTCGGGGATATTGTCGTTGAAAGCATGCGTCTCACTACACACATTTCATATTTCAGAGCATTCGACTACCACTGCTCTTCCCACTTCGACAATAGCTGTAACCACTGCAACTGCCGAGCCTACGTCTGGTGAGTTTTCGTCAATCCTCTGATATTGCATTTTGCAGAGCCTCTCCTGAGAGTTCTATAGTATGTCCCATGCTCTTTGTCTGGATGTGTTTCAAATGGAACACCAGATCTCGAAATCTATCTCGATTGTGCTGACCACATCTACTTGCGTATTAGGTTAATCACATTTTAAGTCGGTGACTGACTAAATGTTTCTTTTTTCAAATCCTCCTCGCGGAGACCGTCGAAAGTGAACTGTGTTTGAATAACTTCAGATTTTGTATAATGTGCTCGGGGATATTGTCGTTGAAAGCATGCTTCTCACTACACACATTTCATATTTCAGAGCATTCGACTACCACTGCTCTTCCCACTTCGACAATAGCTGTAACCACTACAACTGCCGAGCCTACGTCTGGTGAGTTTTCGTCAATCCTCTGATATTGCATTTTGCAGAGCCTCACCTGAGAGTTCTATAGTATGCCCCATGCTCTATGTCTGGATGTGTTTCAAATGGAACACCAGATCTCGAAATCTATCTCGATTGTGCTGACCACATCTACTTGCGTAGTAGGTTAATCACATGTTAAGTCGGTGACTGACTAAATGTTTCTTTTTTCAAATCCTCCTCGCGGAGACCGTCGAAAGTGAACTGTGTTTGAATAACTTCAGATTTTGTATAATGTGTTCGGGGATATTGTCGTTGAAAGCATGCGTCTGACTACACACATTTCATATTTCAGAGCATTCGACTAACACTGCTCTTCCCACTTCGACAATAGCTGTAACCACTACAACTGCCGAGCCTACGTCTGGTGAGTTTCCGTCAATCCTCTGATATTGCATTTTGCAGAGCCTCTCCTGAAATTTCTATAGTATGCCCTATGCTCTTTGTCTGGATGTGTTTCAAATGGAACACCAGATCTCGAAATCTATCTCGATTGTGCTGACCACATCTACTTGCGTATTAGGTTAATCACATGTTAAGTCGGTGACTGACTAAATGTTTCTTTTTTCAAATCCTCCTCGCGGAGACGGTCGAAAGTGAACTGTGTTTGAATAACTTCAGATTTTGTATAATGTGCTCGCGGATATTGTCGTTGAAAGCATGCGTCTGACTACACACATTTCATATTTCAGAGCATTCGACTACCACTGCTCTTCCCACTTCGACAATAGCTGTAACCACTGCAACTGCCGAGCCTACGTCTGGTGAGTTCTCGTCAATCCTCTGATATTGCATTTTGCAGAGCCTCTCCTGAGAGTTCTATAGTATGTCCCATGCTCTATGTCTGGATGTGTTTCAAATGGAACACCAGATCTCGAAATCTATCTCGATTGTGCTGACCACATCTACTTGCGTAGTAGGTTAATCACATGTTAAGTCGGTGACTGACTAAATGTTTCTTTTTTCAAATCCTCCTCGCGGAGACCGTCGAAAGTGAACTGTGTTTGAATAACTTCAGATTTTGTATAATGTGTTCGGGGATATTGTCGTTGAAAGCATGCGTCTGACTACACACATTTCATATTTCAGAGCATTCGACTACCACTGCTCTTCCCACTTCGACAATAGCTGTAACCACTACAACTGCCGAGCCTACGTCTGGTGAGTTTCCGTCAATCCTCTGATATTGCATTTTGCAGAGCCTCTCCTGAAAATTCTATAGTATGCCCCATGCTCTTTGTCTGGATGTGTTTCAAATGGAACACCAGATCTCGAAATCTATCTCGATTGTGCTGACCACATCTACTTGCGTATTAGGTTAATCACATGTTAAGTCGGTGACTGACTAAATGTTTCTTTTTTCAAATCCTCCTCGCCATGACGGTCGTAAGTGAACTGTGTTTGAATAACTTCAGATTTTGTATAATGTGCTCGCGGATATTGTCGTTGAAAGCATGCGTCTGACTACACACATTTCATATTTCAGAGCATTCGACTACCACTGCTCTTCCCACTTCGACAATAGCTGTAACCACTGCAACTGCCGAGCCTACGTCTGGTGAGTTCTCGTCAATCCTCTGATATTGCATTTTGCAGAGCCTCTCCTGAGAGTTCTATAGTATGTCACATGCTCTTTGTCTGGATGTGTTTCAAATGGAACACCAGATCTCGAAATCTATCTCGATTGTGCTGACCACATCTACTTGCGTAGTAGGTTAATCACATGTTAAGTCGGTGACTGACTAAATGTTTCTTTTTTCAAATCCTCCTCGCGGAGACCGTCGAAAGTGAACTGTGTTTGAATAACTTCAGATTTTGTATAATGTGCTCGGGGATATTGTCGTTGAAAGCATGCGTCTCACTACACACATTTCATATTTCAGAGCATTCGACTACCACTGCTCTTCCCACTTCGACAATAGCTGTAACCACTACAACTGCCGAGCCTACGTCTGGTGAGTTTTCGTCAATCCTCTGATATTGCATTTTGCAGAGCCTCACCTGAGAATTCTATAGTATGCCCCATGCTCTATGTCTGGATGTGTTTCAAATGGAACACCAGATCTCGAAATCTATCTCGATTGTGCTGACCACATCTACTTGCGTAGTAGGTTAATCACATGTTAAGTCGGTGACTGACTAAATGTTTCTTTTTTCAAATCCTCCTCGCGGAGACCGTCGAAAGTGAACTGTGTTTGAATAACTTCAGATTTTGTATAATGTGCTCGGGGATATTGTCGTTGAAAGCATGCGTCTGACTACACACATTTCATATTTCAGAGCATTCGACTACCACTGCTCTTCCCACTTCGACAATAGCTGTAACCACTACAACTGCCGAGCCTACGTCTGGTGAGTTTTCGTCAATCCTCTGATATTGCATTTTGCAGAGCCTCACCTGAGAATTCTATAGTATGCCCCATGCTCTATGTCTGGATGTGTTTCAAATGGAACACCAGATCTCGAAATCTATCTCGATTGTGCTGACCACATCTACTTGCGTAGTAGGTTAATCACATGTTAAGTCGGTGACTGACTAAATGTTTCTTTTTTCAAATCCTCCTCGCGGAGACCGTCGAAAGTGAACTGTGTTTGAATAACTTCAGATTTTGTATAATGTGTTCGGGGATATTGTCGTTGAAAGCATGCGTCTGACTACACACATTTCATATTTCAGAGCATTCGACTACCACTGCTCTTCCCACTTCGACAATAGCTGTAACCACTACAACTGCCGAGCCTACGTCTGGTGAGTTTCCGTCAATCCTCTGATATTGCATTTTGCAGAGCCTCTCCTGAGAATTCTATAGTACGCACCATGCTCTATGTCTGGATGTGTTTCAAATGGAACACCAGATCTCGAAATCTATCTCGATTGTGCTGACCACATCTACTTGCGTATTAGGTTAATCACATGTTAAGTCGGTGACTGACTAAATGTTTCTTTTTTCAAATCCTCCTCGCCATGACGGTCGAAAGTGAACTGTGTTTGAATAACTTCAGATTTTGTATAATGTGCTCGCGGATATTGTCGTTGAAAGCATGCGTCTGACTACACACATTTCATATTTCAGAGCATTCGACTACCACTGCTCTTCCCACTTCGACAATAGCTGTAACCACTGCAACTGCCGAGCCTACGTCTGGTGAGTTCTCGTCAATCCTCTGATATTGCATTTTGCAGAGCCTCACCTGAGAATTCTATAGTATGCCCCATGCTCTATGTCTGGATGTGTTTCAAATGGAACACCAGATCTCGAAATCTATCTCGATTGTGCTGACCACATCTACTTGCGTAGTAGGTAAATCACATTTTAAGTCGGTGAATGACTAAATGTCTCTTTTTTCAAATCCTCCTCGCGGAGACCGTCGAAAGTGAACTGTGTTTGAATAACTTCAGATTTTGTATAATGTGTTCGGGGATATTGTCGTTGAAAGCATGCGTCTGACTACACACATTTCATATTTCAGAGCATTCGACTACCACTGCTCTTCCCACTTCGACAATAGCTGTTACCACTACAACTGCCGAGCCTACGTCTGGTGAGTTTTCGTCAATCCTCTGATATTGCATTTTGCAGAGCCTCTCCTGAGAATTCTATAGTATGCCCCATGCTCTTTGTCTGGATGTGTTTCAAATGGAACACCAGATCTCGAAATCTATCTCGATTGTGCTGACCACATCTACTTGCGTATTAGGTTAATCACATGTTAAGTCGGTGACTGACTAAATGTTTCTTTTTTCAAATCCTCCTCGCGGAGACGGTCGAAAGTGAACTGTGTTTGAATTTCTTCAGATTTTGTATAATGTGCTCGGGGATGTTGTCGTTGAAAGCATGCGTCTGTCTACACACATTTCATATTTCAGAGCATTCGACTACCACTGCTCTTCCCACTTCGACAATAGCTGTAACCACTACAACTGCCGAGCCTACGTCTGGTGAGTTTCCGTCAATCCTCTGATATTGCATTTTGCAGAGCCTCTCCTGAGAGTTCTATAGTATGTCCCATGCTCTTTGTCTGGATGTGTTTCAAATGGAACACCAGATCTCGAAATCTATCTCGATTGTGCTGACCACATCTACTTGCGTAGTAGGCTAATCACATTTTAAGTCGGTGACTGACTAAATGTTTCTTTTTTCAAATCCTCCTCGCGGAGACCGTCGAAAGTGAACTGTGTTTGAATAACTTCAGATTTTGTATAATGTGTTCGGGGATATTGTCGTTGAAAGCATGCGTCTGACTACACACATTTCATATTTCAGAGCATTCGACTACCACTGCTCTTCCCACTTCGACAATAGCTGTAACCACTACAACTGCCGAGCCTACGTCTGGTGAGTTTTCGTCAATCCTCTGATATTGCATTTTGCAGAGCCTCTCCTGAAAATTCTATAGTATGCCCCATGCTCTATGTCTGGATGTGTTTCAAATGGAACACCAGATCTCGAAATCTATCTCGATTGTGCTGACCACATCTACTTGCGTAGTAGGTTAATCACATGTTAAGTCGGTGACTGACTAAATGTTTCTTTTTTCAAATTCTCCTCGCGGAGACGGTCGAAAGTGAACTGTGTTTGAATAACTTCAGATTTTGTATAATGTGTTCGGGGATATTGTCGTTGAAAGCATGCGTCTGACTACACATTTCATATTTCAGAGCATTCGACTACCACTGCTCTTCCCACTTCGACAATAGCTGTAACCACTACAACTGCCGAGCCTACGTCTGGTGAGTTTCCGTCAATCCTCTGATATTACATTTTGCAGAGCCTCTCCTGAGAATTCTATAGTATGCCCCATGCTCTTTGTCTGGATGTGTTTCAAATGGAAGACCAGATCTCGAAATCTATCTCGATTGTGCTGACCATATCTACTTGCGTAGTAGGTTAATCACATTTTAAGTCGGTGACTGACTAAATGTTTCTTTTTTCAAAGCTTCCTCGCGGAGACCGTCGAAAGTGAACTGTGTTTGAATTACTTCGGATTTTGTATAATGTGCTCGGAGATATTGTCGTTGAAAGCATGCGTCTGACTACACACATTTCATATTTCAGAGCATTCGACTACCACTGCTCTTCCCACTTCGACAATAGCTGTAACCACTACAACTGCCGAGCCTACCTCTGGTGAGTTTCCGTCAATCCTCTGATGTTACATTTTGCATAGACTCGCCTGAGAATTCTATAGTATGCCCCATGCTCTTTGTCTACATGTGTTTCAAATGGAAGACCAGGGGCCTGTTTCATAAAATTAAGCGGTCTGATATGTATCAGTATTATTTTCAGCAGTGAAATATAAAGCACTGCTTTAAGATGCGTTTCATAAAAATTAATTTTCCGACTGAAGATTAAGCAGTCTAAATTAATCAGTGATACATATAGCGTTTCATAAAGATTTCGGACTGATGAAAACACTGATGTATATCAGTGTGATTGAGTGATTAAAACAATTGTGGATAATTCTTCGTAAATAAAATAATTTTTGACAGCATAGAGTAAATATGTAGGTAGAGTGTCGACTTAAAAAAGTATCTGTATACAGTGAAAATTTTTATATGAAAAGATTCAGTATTTTTCGGAGATTACGTTCCTGCGGTCTAAAACATTATTTGAGCAGCTTTGAAAAACCTCTATATTTGCCAATTTAATCACTACCGATATGACTCCCCGTTGTAAGAAGTATGAAACAAGTTGGATATCAAAAGGAATGAATATTCGCTAACAAGCATCGCAACTAAGCGGAAATTGTGCTGATGATCAAGAAAATGTAATGAACGGCATTATAATGGAAGTCTTCATAAAAAGTTGAGATTTTATTATGCTGTCGTGGCTGAAATTTCATATTCTTGATTCAATTTTCATCGGCATGAATTTATGATTGAGTAAATTCATGTTTCACTTCTTGAATCTGAATAGTGATGTGCACCCATTTACATCTTTCAAAGTTAATTGAGATCATTGTCTTTGATTCTGTTATTTTGATCTACCAGCTGCTTGAGATAAGATCGCGCTTAAAAAGATTCTCGTGTGGTTCAGCATGAAAGCAATGGGGTCATCGAGTTGCTAATTTAACAAACAGTACCGCTCCGAGGCTGTCATGACACGGACAATCTGTAAAATAATCTCATTTCCATCTGCTTTATACTGTCATAATCAGTCAATTCCGTTGTAATTTCTTCAAACTGCACAAATGCGCATATCTCACATTTGGAGACAGTTCCAACTGTATTCACCTCGAGTTCATTTAATAAAATCGAAAGTGTATATACATTGGGGATTTAATAAATGCAGAGTTTCCACTCTACCTAATATACCTACTCTATGTTTGACAGTAATTGAAATAATAATTAGAGAAGTCAATCTGAGGCAAATGGTGGAATATTTGAGAATCTTTTTTTCTAGCTGTTATCGATGTATGTAAAAGTCAATACCTCAACGTCTTATAATATTGAAATGATTTCATGACATGCCGTACCTCATTACACGAAAAAAATCGAAGCCCTCAAAGCAACCCTTTATAATTTTGCTGTTACCGGACGTTTTATCGTCACAGCATTGCCACTTTTCAAAGGAAGAATTTTTCATTAAACAGTATCCAAATTTACCATTCTGACAAATAGTTTGTTACTGACAGTAAAATTGAAAATCAAAAGCCGTTTTCCCATTTTTAAGTTGTATTTGCAATCATTTCTCCGATATTTTAAGTTTCTATAACTTTCTCGATGATCATTCACAGATTTATCAACCTCAAGATGTTGATAGAAATTTTCACATTTCTATCAGTGAATTTCCATATTTTCAAATTTCGTGCGCTACTCATACTTCTTTGTGAAACGCAATTCTTTTCCAGACTGCTTAAAATACTGATTTTAGGCAGTGTGGGACTGATGATATAAATCACTGCTTAATATTTGGTTTTGTGAAACGCTGTTAAATTCGACTGCTTTCAATCACTGATTTAAATCACTGCTTTATATTTTTTTTATTATTTACATGTGTTTATTTTATTACCTATCTTGATTGTGCTGACCACATCTACTTGCGTAGTAGGTTAATCACATTTAAGTCGGTGACTGTCTAAATATTTCTTTTCTCAAAGCCTCCTCGCGGAGACCGTCGAAAGTGAACTGTGTTTGAATAACTTCAGATTTTGTATAATGTGTTCGGGGATATTGTCGTTGAAAGCATGCGTCTGACTACACACATTTTATATTTCAGAGCATTCGACTACCACTGCTCTTCCCACTTCGAAAATAGATGTAACCACTACAAGTGCCGAGCCTACGTCTGGTGAGTTTTCGTCAATCCTCTGATATTGTTTTTTGCAGAGCCTCACCTGAGAATTCTATAGTATGCCCCATGCTCTTTGTCTGGATGTGTTTCAAATGGAACACCAGATCTCGAAATCTATCTCGATTGTGCTGACCACGTCTACTTGCGTAGTAGGTTAATCACATGTTAAGTCGGTGACTGACTAAATGTTTCTTTTTTCAAATCCTCCTCGCGGAGACGGTCGAAAGTGAACTGTGTTTGAATAACTTCAGATTTTGTATAATGTGTTCGGGGATATTGTCGTTGAAAGCATGCGTCTGACTACACATTTCATATTTCAGAGCATTCGACTACCACTGCTCTTCCCACTCCGACAATAGCTGTAACCACTACAACTGCCGAGCCTACGTCTGGTGAGTTTCCGTCAATCCTCTGATATTGCATTTTGCAGAGCCTCTCCTGAGAATTCTATAGTATGCCCCATGCTCTTTGTCTGGATGTGTTTCAAATGGAACACCAGATCTCGAAATCTATCTCGATTGTGCTGACCACATCTACTTGCGTAGTAGGCGAATCACATGTTAAATCAGTGACTGACTTGATAAATGTCTCTTTTTTCAAAGCTTTCTCTCGGAAACCGTTGAAAGTGAACTGTGTGAACACAGTGAGCACTCGCCTACTCTTCTACTGATTATTACTTAAGTCTTGGAAGCAGTATCAAGTTACAATGTTCATGGTAGAGAACATTGACTTGAGAATCCTATAATTCTTTCTATTCTGAGTATACATGTTCACAAATGTTTTTCATGAAGCAATCATATACGAGATATTATAATGTGAAATAGACTGTTTGTAGGTTTAGGGTGCCAGATCAAACCAAAATCGAGATTTGTTGAGCACTATAGGAGGTGGAACCGAAAGCAAGATCCTACTCGATTTTTTTCTAATAAATTCGTTTAAATACATGATGCAAAGAGCTCAATGTTGAAGTTAGGGAACGTGTGCCATCTATTTATAATGTTCATGTTGCTGCACCAGCAGTTGCTCTTTATCATCTGTCATAATTTGTGGTGATCGGTATATCCAATCCCAAATGCTCATAAATATTGGAATTCATTTGCTTAAAAAACAACTACCACGATTTGCTGCAATGAAATGATATGAGAAATTGATAATTTCGAATTTACATCATCCGCTGTCATGAAAATGTAAGTTTAAACAAAACGACGGATCCCAGAAAAATCTCCAAAAATATTGAAAATAGTGGCATAATTTTGCAGAGTATTTGTAAAAGATTCCTATCCTTACAATGCCGCCGTAGGACAACGATGAGAACTGCGCTTTTTCACATACACAAGTGGCAACGTCGAAGATCTTACTTATTTCTTTAAAACCTAGTGTCTTTGCAATAGTGTGTACGTGGTCATTTGATATTATGATAGTCAGGGAAATTAACATAAAAACTTTGACCCTCATTCGGACTCAACGACGGCCAGTCCTTCGCCTACTTTAGATACATCTACCGGATCTGAATCTGCAACTGCTCCTAGCAACTTTCCATCAAAATTCAGACATGTTGGTTGCACGTGGGATGATGCAGGATATCGTGTTTCAACCACTGACGAAGGTCCTCCATAGACCGAAATACTTGGTGCAATAGAGTCTTCCCCATCAAACACAGCAGTTTTTGGTTCCGGAGCAGAGTATTCGACATGCGGCGACAATTTCGTCGACGCTATTTCTATTGTCAAACTTAATTAACATGCAAAGAATGCAACGTAAACTAGTTTTCAGGAAGAATCGCTGAATGGAACATCAATCACAAATGCGGAACTAGATAGAATGAGGCACACTATCCTTCAGCACGTCAATAGAAGCGAATCACTATTAATTTTAATCGCAGCAGTTGATCAGAAATTCATTTGAAGCCACAAAACTGAAATTATCCATTTCTGCAAAGATTCAGATGCGTCGGAAAAATGTGCACATCATTTCAACATGCTGCAAAATTGCTTCAGATTTTGTATAATGTGTTCGGGGATATTGTCATTAAAAGTATGCGTCTCACTACACACATTTCATATTTCAGAGCATTCGACTACCACTGCTCTTCCCACTTCGACAATACCTGTAACCACTACAACTGCCGAGCCTACGAATCCTCGTGACCTGGTGCATCAAGCTGTCGCAGTCCCCATCTTAGAGAAGAATTCATTCTCCTGGAGTTAGCTTTTTGGCTGCTTTATCGGGTTGTCTGATGAATTTTAATCACATTCGTCGAATCTGCCCGCCTTTTACAACGTAATTGTGCCGGCGTGACCATCGTCACTTGTACTGCTCTGGAATAGAAATCTAACAAGTGCAGTGCAGTACACCATATCAAAAAGTGAATTTCTAAGATTGAGAGCAACATCTGCAAGTCAAGTTACAACCGCGAATGCGTGGTCTGTTGGCTTTGTGGTGTGACCATAGATTCTAAGGTCTTGTGGTCGAATCTTTTTGGATTCTAACGGTCATCAAATCCTTTTACTACATGAGGAATACCTTCTTCGTATTCTATCTTATATTGAGTTGGAGAAATTTCATCATGCCTGTTCCTTTCAATGAGCTTCAAGATTTCAGGAAGAAATTTGAAAGCCAGCTATGTGTTGCGCAAATTAACGTCAACTCTGTCAGAAAGGAGGAAGACCGGCCTCTTTTAACGTTAAAGAAAGACTATCTACACAAATTAAAACTAGATATTCTTTGCATACAGGAGACAAAGCTAGATGGCAGTACTTCGGATGCTGAGCTTCTTACACCTGGTTACCGCATCTACCGAGAAGGAAGAAAGAAGCGAGGTGGAATCCTAATCTATACACGGGAAACTTTGCCGATCGCAAGAATACCCTGTATTTCTCAAGGCAGAAATTTTCAAGCCGTAGAATGTGTCATGTTGCACATCAACTCTACAGTCTCTAATTTCGTACTGGTATGTTTATATCGCAGACCTTCGATTCCTCTTTCTACTGCTCGTGCAGAAATCAGTAGCATTCTAACAATTGCTAGTTCAATTGAATCAAATATTGTGGTTATTGGAGATTTGAATCTTTGTGTGATTGGAACTCATCAGAAGTAAAAAATGAGGATCTGATGGAAGATCTTTGTGATCAATTTGGTGTGAATTACATTATAAAGGAAGTAACAAGACCTCAAAGTGCCTCGTGCCTTGATCAAATTCTAACAAATGAGGACTTCATACTTGACGTCAGAGTTCATGAGCCTGGCCTCTCTGATCATTACATGATAGTGTCAATTTTAAATTTTACCGCCCTGTGATGGAAAAGCGCACGTTCAGGTGCAGGTCTTTCAAGAGATTTAACCCAGAAAAGTTCTTGGTGGATCTACAGGAAGCTATGCCAGTATTTGATGTAGTATTTTCGATTCAATTGATGATATGTACAATTTCGTGCGCTTGGTATACACCAAAATATTGGACCAACATGCGCCCATGAAAGCAATCAGATTTCGACAAAATTAGATACCATGGTTCAACGGAAAGATTGCCTTCGAAAGAAAGCAGAAACACTACTGGTTGAATAGAACTCCCATTGACAACAGAATTGGCAAACGAAATCAAACTTCCTATGCATGGGAACGCAAGACATTCTGGCAAAGAGAAGAGAGAAGACTTAGTAGAAAAGCGGCAGCAGAATTCTTTGCCGAAAAATGCAATTCAGATAACAGCAGTGATTTCTACAGAACATTCGAAGTGTATTTGCACAGCAAAAAAGTGAAAGATTCAACGAAAATAATATTGAAGGACAACTCAGAATACAATGTATGTGATAGTGAAGTGGCAACTAAACTCGGAAACCACTTTGTGAGCACTGGTTTGAATGTTGATGCATGTTCGTTACGTGAGCAACAGTTTGCAGACTTTGATGATCATTTAAGCATCAATCTTATAGCCAAGCAGAATCCGAACCCACCAGCATTCAGCTTCGCGAGAACAAGTTCAATGGAAGTTGAATCATCCATTCAATGCTTGAATAGCTCAAAAGCAGTTGGGATTGATGATATACCAAGCAGGGCAATTAAGCTATCAGCTCATGTCATAAGCTGGGTGATTGCTCATGTCTTCAATGAGATGGTTTCAAGATTCGAATTTCCAATTGATCTGAAGAATGGACTGTGGACGCCTGTCTTTAAGAGTGGAGAAAGAACTGATGTGACTAGATATAGGGCTGTGACGATTTTGCCACACTTTGCAAAGGTTGAAGAGACAATCATGACTAACCAATTCTCAGCACATATTCTACCATTGCTTTCGCCATATCAGTTTGCGTACAAGAAAAATCATAGCACTGAGACTGCACTGCTGTATATTGTTGAGTCACTAAAGCTTGCTGTCGATTCAAAGCAAATTGTCGGGGTTATTTCTTTGGATCTGTCTGCAGCATTTGATAGCATACCACATGAGCTGCTTCTGAAAAAGCTGCAAAAATATGGAATGTCAAATGAAGCGGTAAGCTTAATGAGATCGTATTTAGTGAATCGCCAAAATCGTGTGAAAGTGAATGACAAGATTTCACAGGAGTCGTTCATGACAAGATCAGGCATACCCCAAGGGTCAAGATGGGGTCCACTCATTTGGAATGTGTTTTTGAATGATTTGCTTCCTATGATACGAACATATGGTGCTGATGTCATTGCATATGCTGACGATATCACAATTTGGGTAAAAGGTGCCAATGACACCAACGTCCAAAACAAACTGGACACTTTGCTACCTGCCATATATAAATGGTTTCGAGAAAATGGACTCAAGCCTAACCCGCAAAAATTTCAATGTCTTGGATTGGGCTCTACGAGTGACAATTTAAGATTTAGATCTGATGTATCAAGCTGCTGGGCATGTACATAGACAAAGCATTCACATTTGAGAAGCATGTAAAGCATACTACAAGGCTTATTGCATGGAAGCTAACCGGAATCAAGAGACTCAAACAGTCTGTGAGCCGAAAAGTGAGATGGCGACTAATACAGACATATGTACTACCTCACTTTCATTACTCTTCATCTTTTTGTGTCTTTATTTCAAACAGATATAAGCTAAAATTGCTGACAATGTATAACCGATGTCTGCGTGCATGTGACAGATTGAAATGCATTGAACCACATATTGAACTTTCATTGAATGATTATGAATTGAATATCCTTTGGCATGTCAAGTTATTTCGAATCATGCAATCTATTTGCAAGACATTGACTGCTCATGAACAATCAGTGGATTTGAGACATTTCCTTGCTATGTTCCAATTTCATCCTGGCTATGCACCTGTAGTTTTCAAGAAATGTTTCAGCTATGCAAGAATCCTAGACGCAATGTCCTCATACAGCCGAAAGTTCAAACAGTGAAATACGGACAACGATCGATGCGATTCTATGGTGCAAGCTTTTGGAACAAAATGCCCCCTGAAATTCGTGGATTGAAATCTTCCTCTGAAATTGTGACGAACTACATCGAGACCTTCTTGCGGAAGCAAAGTGGCATTGTAAATTAATTTCTTTAACTTTTTTACTTGATCATTTTATGTTCGTATTTTGTTGTGTGATGCTGTAGTAGGCGAGTCACATGCACGTCACGTGTAGTGAGTATGTAATAAATTGAATTGAATTGAATTGGCAATAGCTGTAACCACTACAACTGCCGAGCCTACGTCTGGTGAGTTTTCGTCAATCCTCTGATATTGCATTTTGCAGAGCCTCTCCTGAGAATTCTATAGTATGCCCCATGCTCTTTGTCTGGATGTGTTTCAAATGGAAGACCAGATCTCGAAATCTATCTCGATTGTGCTGACCACATCTACTTGGGTAGTATGCTAATCATATTTTAAGTCGGTGACTGGTAGTGAGGGTTTGATCCTGTCAATTGACAGAGTCGCGTAGGTGGCTCGTAACTCAGTTGGTTAGAGCACAGGTCTAGTTGACCTTGGTCGTAGGTTCGAATCCCTCCAGCCACACATCTTTTGCATGGCAATCTGATCTATGGTGTATTTAATCTCATTGTTGTTAATTGCATTCACGACATGGTTTAAGATGCTTTGGTGGACAATCGATTCCCGCTACTTGCCTCAATGGCGGCGGTTACAATTTTGACGTGTTATTTATTCATTTATTATTATTGCTAGTGGCGTCTTCTCCGTACCTGCGAGGCCTTCGGCGCATCCTAAATAATAATTTACCAGCATTTATGAAAATGAAAAGTGTCATCATTCATTATATTTCATTTAAATTCGATTACTTCTCTTGGTAGCTGTCGTCTCAAAATCACACGCTGAACCTTAGAGTGAACAGTTTTGCTGCGCGTGCACGAACCACAGCTGTTTTCTTCTAACGATTAGACACATATGCTAGTCGTGTGCTCAGACGGAGCGAAAGAGAGTTGTGTGCGTGTGAGGCAGTAAGCGCACGTGCCCTCGTCAATATTGGCTTTCCCGATAGACATAATGGTTTGCCTTCTCGAATTTTTGGAATGAAATTCTACGCAATTCTTGATCGAGGCGCGGTACCTAAATATAGTAAGGGAAGCGCAACCCAAATTGTTCCTATCCTTCCTTTCTCGTCGGAGAGACCAGTACGTCAACAATAGCAGCTGACTGACGTTCAGATAAGACTGTGATCAGATGATGAGCGTTCGCCAATGATTGCAGAGTAATCTGACTCGAACACCCAGATTCGATAGAATTCCATGATTTGTTTTTGCGTGATTGATGTGACGCTATGTTTAGTACTGTAGATGAGCTCATAATCACGCCTTTTGTCCTAAGGGAATATACTGAAAAGATTACAGTCGTAAAGCAAGGTAGGCCAACACCTGATTTAAAAATTGAAAGTACTCACAGAGACAAAAATAAGAAATACACAAGACATTTTAATGCATCAAAGTTCAAACACATAAGTGGCTGACCAGCCGTGAGAAACGCAAGGAACTGTTTCCCTTCCTCCTTTTTTCTCGAGAAAATGTGGTCTGGACAGAGAGGGGCTATAGTGATCTCAGCTCCTTGAGTAAGGTGTTTAGGCGATATGAGCAATCAACTTCTCATGTGCACATTCACTTGGCATTAAAAGATGTTCGGGAAATTGTTATTAAAACTTCATCTTTTATGAAAATTAATGTTATAACATAAAAAAAGTCTGGCATAGAAATAGTATTCCAATGCCGAGCGAAGGCCTATGGTCTGGGAGCACGCGACGCCACTGATTATTGCCTTGACAACTGATGTGTGGTAGTGAGGGTTTGATCCTGCCAATTGACAGAGTCGCGTAGGTGGCTCGTAACTCAGTTGGTTAGAGCACAGGTCTAGTTGACCTTGGTCGTAGGTTCGAATCCCTCCAGCCGCACATCTTTTGCATGGCAATCTGATCTATCGTGTATTTAATCTCATTGTTGTTAATTGCATTCACGACATGGCTTAAGATGCTTTGGTGGACAATTGATCCCCGCTACTTGCCTTAATGTTCCCTCCCGTTATATTTGCCCAAACAGCATTACACGGAATAGCAAACGGACCTTTACACGAAAGACATAAGTCACAGGCCTTTGCCGCCACAGATACATGAAACAACGTTAACCGTGACGCAGAAAAGGAACTATTTATACTTTTTTGGTAAATCGATACAAAAGTGACGTCACGAAATGCACCAAACGAACACGAGAATACAAGTTATGGAAAACGATAGAGTTTGTGGAGAGTTTGGTAATGCAGAGGAACTGACAACCAGAAGGATGTTCTGTTGCTCCGCGACACTGGATCGGCCGGTTGAATGCTCGAAGGAATGTGGACGATACGGAGAGCTTTTCGGATAAGCCAGGCCTTCGTAAAGAACAGAAGTTGTGATTTCTTGGCCCACGACTGAAGCGCTGCGACGTCGGTCATAATGAAATCGCCCGGAAGGGCCCGATTAGCTGTCCGCAGCATTGCCATAAGCTCATTCACGAATTGGTGGTGTCGTGGAGTTTCGTAGAACCATGCCTGGGTCTGCTTCACAATTGCTTGTGCGGTTGATGTAGCGTCACAAAACCAGTAGTTCGAAGCTGGTGGAGGAAGATCGAAATCGGAGCACAATTGTGACGTGTTATTTATTCATTGATTATTATTGCCTTGACAACTGATGTGTGGTGGTGATGGTTTGATCCTGCCAATTGACAGAGTCGCGTAAGTGGCTCGTAGCTCAGTTGGTTAGAGCACAGGTCTAGTTAACCTTGGTCGTAGGTTCGAATCCTACCAGCCGCACATCTTTTGCATGGCAATCTGATCTATCGTGTATTTAATCTCATTGTTGTTAATTGCCTGTGGTCATCCTCACTGTCCGAAAACCTAGATCTGTACTGCTTCCGATGTACCAAAAAAACAATTTTTATTGATGTGTCCAACTTTTTTACAATAATTGCAAACAGGTCTGCCGTTGTTTGAAAGGAAAAATGAACTTCACGATCATGTTGAACTGACGGAGAACGAGAGTTCCGAGCTTTGGAACGAGACGGTCGAGGACTAGTAGTCAAAGAGAGAACTTCCATGGACTTTGTCACACCTGCTGTTCTTATTTGCTCAGCCTTTATGTTACCGCTTTCATGTGCAAAGGCCAACTGAATAGCCTTATCTACTGTCAGTTTGTTTTCTGACAACAGTCTAGTCCTTAACTGATCAGACGTCAATCCAAGGATGAACTGATCTCTAATATTATGATTGTATATGCTATCTGTTTTCGCATCGTCAAACTCACATAATCTGCCTTGTCCATGCAAATCATTCACAAAAGACATAACGTTGTCTTCTTGGACCGTCTTACGAAACTGATATCTCTCATAGGTCAGATTCTTTTTTTGGAATAAAATGTGATTTCAAAGCATCTCGCAAGTTTTCATATGGATATTTAGAAACATCATAAGACAAGCCAGAAATGATTTTCAATGCATCCCCGCCGATGCAGTTCAAAAGAAGAGCGTGTTTCTGTGGCGAGTCTAAAGCCGTACCTATCTGAACGACAGTTAAATAATTTTCAAAAGTCAGCAGCCACTCTTCGAAATCCTTAGGATTGCCTGTTACGTTCAGGTCCTTTGGGGATTTACCTATGAACGATGCCATTAAAACTAACGGATTAATGATAATTATAATTCATGAGCAAATAAATCAAAAATCCTGATCGCAACGCCAAATGTGACGCTAAGCCGTATAGGTACATGATAAGACAGGCAAAACAAGCTTGAGTCAAGCGTGATGCGAAACTGACGTATATTTAAAACTGAATGAACTCAAACAAACATATAATGTTCATAGATATATCACAGGGATATTGTCGTTGAATGTATGCGTCTGACTACACACATGTCATATTTCAGAGCATTCGACTACCACTGCTCTTCCCACTTCGACAATATCTGTAACCACAACAACTGCCGAGCCTACCTCTGGTGAGTTTTCGTTAATCCTCTGATATTACATTTTGCAGAGACTCGCCTGAGAATTCTATAGTATGCCCCATGCTCTTTGTCTACATGTGTTTCAAATGGAACACCAGATCTCGAAATCCATCTCGATTGTGCTGACCACATCTACTTGCGTAATAGGCTAATAACATATTAAGTCGGTGACTGACTAAATGTCTCTTTTTTCAAATCCTCCTCGCGGAGACCGTCGAAAGTGAACTTTGTGAACGGAGTGATCTCTCGCCTACTCTTCTACTGATTTTTACTTAAGTCTTGGAAGGCAAGCTACAATGTTCATTGTAGAGATCACTGACTTGAGAATCCTATAATTTCTTTCTATTCTGAGTATACATGTTCACAAATGTTTTTCATGAAGTAATGATATACTAGTTATTATAATGTGCAGTATACTGTTTGTAGGTTTAGGGTGCGAGATCGAACCATAATCGAGATTTGTTGAGCACTATAGGAGGTGGAACCGAAACAAGATCCTACTCGATTTTTTTCTAATAAATTCGTTTAAATACATGATGTAAAGGGCTCAATGTTGAAGTTGAAGAACGTATGCCATCTGTTTTAGGATGTTCATGTTGCTGCTCCAGCCAGGGTTGCCAGACGCCGCTATTTCAGGGGACAGTCCGCTGTTTGGGCTGTCTGTCCGCTTTACTCTAGAGTCCTCTAGCCGATAATAGTTATGTCCGTCTTTTTAAAAATAGCGCATCATTGTAAGCCTAGGGTGTGTTGACGTCAACTGAAGCGTAATAATGAGAAGTGAATGGTTGATTCGACTGCTCTATCATTCTCCTCGTGTTCGATGCTTAAAATGCGCATCAGACGTCCGGTGGCGCACACTGGTTAAGTTAATGTGACATTTCCTGGCAATCGTTTTCCTCAACTCGAAATATGAATGCAAAGAATTTTGCTCAGTGATTGTGGGACACCTGGTAGAAAGTGATTGTTATGTACTTAGATGATATTTTATAAATCTACTCAATATTTTGTGATCTCAGATTACTAAAAGTAATTGATTACATCAGAAAACTGTAAGATAAATCGATCCTGAGCATTTCGCACAAACTTTACTATTCAAAAGTACAATGTCGATTGATGAAGCATATCTAGTCCAACAAAACTCGAACTTCGAAAGTCATATTTGGCTCTATAGCAAAATATCAAAGTTTCATGTATAATATCTATCAAAGGGAACAATTTCTTACCGCACATCAACTTAACGTTTTCAAATGCTATTGTACCGTAAATGCTACTTTTCGATACTACTCATATAATATAGACATCATATATTGAAAAAATGTTCAAAATCAAAATTGGCCAATTTATGCCACTTCAACTATCGGTTACCTGATAAAATATCTTCTACAAGTAATTCAGCATGCTTCTGAGTTTCGGTATCAATTTGGAGTTAAAAAATGGCATACAGAAAAAAGCTAGCCCGCTTGAAAACAGCCGTTTTTGGCATTTTTTGAAAAAACACGATTTTTGAATACCTGGTGTAGCCCTCTGTATTCTGGTTACCGCTTAAGATAACAGATATGAAACACACTGATATAGAGCAACACAATTGTCATGGTTATTACGGGTAACAGGAATACATAAAGTTGTGAGATTAGTTTAAATTTCTTGTTTTTTTTCGCGGACCCAGTTTCTTTAACATCTTTGAAGCCATGTAGCTCCGTTCTGCATGCCAGTTACCGGTTGAAATTCATACAGGAATTCCTTTACACCAAACTAATGCTGCATGCAAAGTTTGGTTGAGTAACGAACATGCAGAAAAAAGCTACAGCGGCGCAAAAATTCAAATTTTGAGAATTTCAAAAATTTGGAAAACATTAAATTTCTAAAAATAGCTATAGATCCCGCTATATTCAAAATTGGAAGCTACTATTTTGGATTTGGTGTTATCTGTGGTATAGCAAACATATATCCAAAAATCAGCGAAATCTGAGACTTGGTGTCACAAAATTTTCCAAAAATTGGTTGAATCGTCGTGGAATGACCCATATCTATTAGCAGGCTGATATTTCACAAGTAGCATCGATCACTGTGCTTGTACACACTCTATGTTATAGCCTTTTTTGCTTTGAAAAAATGATTCATAGGTGTGCAGTGCGAGGTCTATGCATCAAAATCACCGCAGTCAACAAATTCTAAACCACCGTACACTAGCAGATTAGCACGGGCCTATGTGAATCTCACTTAAAACACTAGAACGTCCATTTCGTCATTTTCGACGAAATTCATTTTCATTTAAAAAAATGATAGATAAAATGAGGTAACCTGGAAGCTAGATTAAATGATATCGTTTTTTAGATAATTATGCTTAATATATGCATGTTTAGTTAGTTATCCGTTACATAATTTTTTCACAATCACCTTGAAAAAAAACGATTACCTACAGCTCCCGCCATTGATATCCGGACAAAACTAAAATTTCGGCATTTTCTACCTTTTGTTTGAAATAAAGCTGTATACGAATAATTTGATCACTTTAGAAGACATTATTTGCATTAATGTGTAATAAACACTTGTTAGTGATGTGGTAAACGCATAATGCCTACATTGGCATAGATATCTCACCAAAAACCGATATGTGCTACAATTAAGGTCTATTAGTTTTGCTTGCTAAAATGATGATACACGCTTTTTCTCATCCCGAAATTCACTGCAGCAATATAACGGTACACGCTGATCGGAAGATGCTTAGTATTGGCTCGCTACGACCAATCAGCACACAGCGTGCTGAATCATACAATAGACATTCATAGTGCACAGTAGACGAGAGCCGTAGTGTCCTTGTTTCAAAGCAAATCTCTCTTGTCTTGATAGTGACTTCTCCATTATTAAAATGCCGAAGAGAGGTAAAGAGCTGTCGCCTCGCAAGCGAGCAACTGCCGTTTCTTTATTGAATGAAGGATATACTGTCAGAGCTGTTGCCCACCAAAAACAGGTATCGCCAAGTCAACAGTTGGTGACCTCAAGAAGAGATGGCAACGAAATCCTAAGGTTTACGGTTCTCCAAAGAAGCGGAATGGTGCAACGAAAAAAAATTCTTCAACAACTGATCGTCTCATTCTTCGTGAGTGCATGAAGCACAGGTTTTCAAGCGCTGCTGCTATTCGCAGAATGCTCGGTGATGTTGTGGCGAATGTCAGCATAAGGACCATTCAACGTCGCCTTAATCAAGCCGGACTGAAGGCTAGACGCCCAGCTCAAAAGGCATTTGTTAATGCCTATCAACGACGACGACGTGTTCCGAAGAAGTATCTCTCTAAGGATGAAGATTATTGGAAAAGAGTGATTTTTACCGATGAAAGCACGTTCGACATCTACAGAAATCGCGGTAGCATCAAGGTTTGGAGACGCCAGGGTGAGCGATACTCTCATGAGTGCATTCTTCCAACGATCAAACACCCTCCGATTGTGATGATAAGGGGCGCGTTTTCTTATAATGGTGTCGGACGCTTCCAGATTTTGAGAGAGGTGAGAAGGTGAATCAAACAGTGTATAAACAGTTTCTTGAGCGAGAGCTTCGCATGACAATGGATGAACTGCATCCCAACACCAAAGCAGTGTTTCAAGACGACAACGCACCTTGTCATAGAGCAAAGAGCATACTGCGATATCTTGACGAGCATGATATCCCTCACATCAGAGACTGGCCTGGTCAGAGCCCCGATATCAACCCCACTGAGAATTTGTGGGCAGATATCGGGACCGATAATCAGAAGAAAGCTCCAACAAACCGCCAGGAACTGATAGCAGCCATCGTCAGTGCTTGGTACAGATGCATTACCCCCTCCCGCTGCCAAGCGTTGGCTATGAGTGTCCCGAGACGTCTCAGAAATGTTGAAAGAAACAAAGGTTTCCCCACAAAGTACTAGAATGATCATTGATGACGATTTCCCATGTCCTATTTTCGTTTTTTGCCTCATGATGTGTACTGTAAAAGATTTTGTATTACCAGAAGTAGTGTTTTCTTGGTCAGTATTGAAGATCGGGCATTAACTCATTAATCAAAGTAAAAGAAAAGCAGTAGCTAAATTATGCCATAATAATGAACAAACCATAGAACAATCAATAATACGCATACAGGATTGACATAGATCAGCTAACTTACTCTACATTTCAATAATATGACGATTTCTCTGAAAAATCGTTTTTGTCCGGATATCAATGGCGGGAGCTGTACAGCGGCCATTTCGTCAAATTTGGCGAAACATTATTATTTACATGAAAATGTTGGTCTTGGATCCGCCACTAAAGTAAACATTATCGCTTTTCATGCGTGCGTTTGTATGACTCATCTCAGACAGCAGTAGCATTCGATCACACCTTCCTGTGCGTCGTGTCATTCATTCAGACAGTCAGTATTATAAACCGTCATTCAAACAAACATTTGCGCGAAAGCTGCAATGGCTCAACGTCCGAAGAGAAATGCTGCGATAAATGCTTTGGAATCTTTATGGCAAATTGATATTATTGACTCCGACGGCAACGAATCTAATGACGATCGTGATAGTGACACTGACGTTATTACACCGAATATCGGTACCACTAGTCAAGAGCATGGACTGAGTGATGAAGAAGAAAACTCATCCGACGCAGAGATATCTTCCGACGTAGAAGTCCCAACTAATAGTTCAGTTGATGCAGAATGGAGACCTCTTGTGTGCGGAAAAAATAACGCCTTTGGTCGAACGAGAAATCGTAATATTTTTTTTCAAAATACAGGCATTTCGAATTTGACTAAGAGAAAGATCTCATGCGAATTGGATGCCTTTGAATGTTTTATAGACGTTCGTGTGAAGAAAATTATACTCGAGTCTACGAGGCAATATAGAATCGATAATGGAATACTTGAAACATTTACCATCGAAGATCTTAAAAGATACATTGCAATAGAAATCGGTAGAGGAGTCTATGGGAAGGATCACTCTAGAGACTTGCTGTGGTCCCATAATTTCGGAATTCCTATCTTTGGAAGAATAATGAGCAGAAACAAATACGAAACAATAAAGCGATGTCTACGATTTGATCAAAAGTCCACTAGATCATCCAGAATTTGTGATGACCCATTTACCCATATACGGGAAGTGTATGAATTGATACGGATGCTTGTAAACGGTCCTTTACGCCAGGCTTTTCTGTGTGCATCTACGAGCAATTGATGCCATTGAAAACACGGTGTAAATTCATTGTCTTTATGCCAAACAAGCCAGACAAATTTGGATTGAAATTTTGGCTTTTTGTGGACAATGAGACAAAGTACATTTATAATATTTTGCCATATTTAGGAGCATCTGAGAAAGACCAACGACAAAGTATGAGACTTGCTGATTATGTCGTGAAAAATCTAATGCAACCACTGCAAGGAAAAGCCTACAATATCACATGTGATAACTTTTTTACCAGCATTGATCTGGCAAAGTCTCTTCTGAAGTCAAATACAACAATGGTTGGCACTCTGCGATCAAATTCAAAGAACATACCTCCGGGCTTGAAAAGTTTTGAACTTTCTGAGCATGAAACGGCATTCTCCTATTGTGACTCTGATGAAATGTTGCTTTTGAAATACCAAGCGAAGAAAAAGAAAAATGTTTTCTTATTGTCAACAATGCATGTCAATCCACTGTGTGATGATACTATCAAACGAAAACCCTATCCTATTCTATTCTATAATAAATAGAAGGTAGGCGTTGACACAGCTGATGCCATGTTGAGACTATATACTATGCGGTGCGCATCAAGGAGATGGCCAGTGTCTGTTTGGCACAATTTGCTTGACATTGCACTATTGAATTCGTGGATCTGCTTCAAACAAGCAACAGGCTCAAATATTCGTCGGAAACGATTTCTTATGAATGTAATGGAGCAATTATCTTTTACAAGGAATGCAACAATTTCTCAAGAATTAGTTCCTTCACAAGATAATCCACGGAAACGCAAGTGCTATATTGTTATGTGCAAAAACAAGGGATCTGCGAGGTGCAGGTTGTGTTCAAAATTTTTATGTGGTAGACAGTGTACCAGCGAAATTGAAAAGGTGATTTGACTGTTTGCACTTCTTGCAATGTTTGATTCGTAAAGTCTTTTGATTGCTTTTCGCATTGTGTGAGTATCGATACTACGTACATTATATATACTCATTGACAAAATTTTTGAAACATTTGCTTCTTTAACTTCTTTTTAATTTTTGACTGGTATATATACATGTATGTATGATACCTTGATAATTTACAATCGTCACAATCTCCACCAAGTCGCTAGCACAGAAAAACAACGCATGTAGCGGATTCAACTTTGATAGCGCGTGTGCCCCTCTAGCTCCAATACATTCAGTTATCCGAGATTGCATGGATTCACAAAGTTTCTGAATGAAGGATGTTTCAAGGAAAAGCCACTGCTCTGTCAGTCTTTCAGAGAGAATCTTCAGGGACACTGGTGGCTCGTCCCAGACTTGTTCAATGGGTGACAAGTCAGGTGAGCGTGCAAGCCAGTCAAGGGTTTGAATGTTCAATCTCCTAACAGTGTCAATGACACCCGAGGAGCGATGTGGTCTTGCGTTGTCGTCTTGGAAGACGAGATCCTCTACCCTGACCACTGGGTCAACAACAGGAAGCACAATTTCATTGAGATACCTCTCTCCAGTCAACGTGCCTTTGATGATGACTGCTGTCGTTCGTCGGCCATGCCAAATGCCACCCCACAGCATAACACTTCCACCACCATATCTGTCGTATTCTTTAATACAGCATGGGGCAAAGCGGTCACCTGGAAGACGATGCACTCTGACGCGACCGTCATTGAAATCCAGAATGAATCTCGATTCATCGGTCCACAAGACTTTCTGCCAGTGATGGGCATTCCATGATCGATGGGCATCACACCAGGCAACTCGTCTTCTGCGGTGCTCAAAACTCAATGGAATTAGGACAGCTGGTCGTCCCGATTGAATTCCAGCTTCTCGCAATCTTCGGCAAGCCGTTCGAACGCTAGTCTATATTTGAGGCACTCTTCCAGTGTACGACTAGCTTTGGGACTGACATCAAATCTATTACCGGCTCTTTGCAAGCTAAAACTAAACGTGCGTCTGTCCTTCCTGCAGGACTTTCTATTTCTGGTCGGACCAGATCCCTTCTTCTTTTTAACATCTCCTTTGCTTTCCAATTGGACACCCGACCACCTCCAAACAACGACTCTCGATAGTTGCAGCTCTTCGGCAACACTCGACACAACTTCTACCACAACGAATCATTTCCAATAGCCATACCTCTGGTAAACTGATTATGTGCCATTTTATTTTACAAAAGCTGGATTTCAGTTCACGTTTATGTTCAATTTGTAAAAGCAATTGTGACAGTTGTATCGATATCAAAATTTGAAATTTGACCACCATAGATCTTTCTCCATTCTCTAATGTGTTGAATGGTAATACATAGAAAGCGAGATATTGCATCATACCTGAGAAAAAAATGAAACAAACTTCAATTCAAGCCAATGATAGTTAGTTTCATTAATTATGTCAATGAGTATACCTTGTAATGGATAAAAACGTCTAAAATTATCTGCTTGATATAAAAATGTTGGTTTTCGTTGTATCACAAATACATAGATAATAATTATGTACATATAAAATATATACATAGATAACATTGATAAATATAATAGAACTATAAAATAAAGTATAAATTAATAAATTACGTAATAAGAAACAATAAGATAACTTTTGGTGTGAAAAATATAAGTTAACACATAGAAAATTAGATTTCGTCAAAATTGACGAAATGGCCGTTTAAGGTAGGAAAATATACCGGACGTCCTAGTGTTAAGTGTCCCCTAGAAAATTTTAAAAGTTGAATGAAGCAAATGCAGAGTCTAATATAGCAGTGAACATATGGACGAGATACTAGAATGAGACGCGCTTCATCCAGCGGCCGTAAAATTATGAGTTCGGGCTTAAAGTTAGGCCTAATTGAGAATTTATAGTTGCTCAAAACACTGATTTGACCTACGTCCACATGACTCCTTCAGAGCTTATGATGATCACCCACTTTTTCATAATTAAGGGTCGCGTCCGATTTTCATGAAAAATGTAAGTTTAAACAAAACACGGCGGATACCAGAAAAAAATCTCCCCAAAATATTGGAAAATAAATAGCATAATTTTGTTGAGTAATTTGTAAAAGATTCCTATCACTCACAATACCGCCGTAGGACAACGATGGGAACTGCGCTTTTTTCACACTTTATAAGCCATGGTCTTTGCAATAGTGTGTACGTGGTCATCTGATATTATGATAGTACAGGCGGAAATCAAAATCAAAACTGGTTGACCTTTCAAATATCGTTGTAATGCCAGTCGACTTCCATCGTTCATTCAGGTTTCAAACCACAGACCAGTCCTCCGTCCACTTCAACTGCATCTACCGGAACCTTGAAATCTACAACGTGCCTCCTAGTAAGTTTCCATCAAAAGTCTTCTAAGCATGGTTGGTTGCAGTGGGGATCAAAACAACGCGCGGATAATACACGCGTTTCCCTATGTGTGCTCTTCATGTAGCCTTATCATTGCCTTTATTAATTTATCATTCTGTTTTCAATCTAGAGACATTAATCACCATAATATTTACCATTACCAGGCCGCCCATGTTGCCGAATCTATCATTATTTATTTAAATCATCATTTCCATATTTCACAAACTTTCTCTACAAACATTTCTTGTTTGAGCATTGTTGTGGGAGGTTTTTCCTCTCATATTTTCATTGGTTTAAGGAAAACAATTTATTGATCATTTCATACACATTCATATTACCATTTATATGATTTTTCATTCATCTACTAATTATTTTACCAGTTACATCATTATCATTATTCTAAATCAACATTACATGTTTACACATCTCACAACATTTCACAATCATTTTGCCAATCATTTTTTTTTATCATAATTGGCTCATTTTTCATGTAACTTAACCTCATTAGGTGATAATATCATTTTTCAATTCATTGGAGATACCAAATCCTCAAATCTCACATTAGGGATACATTTATATTCTCTCCATTTTTTTATGAATACTATAAAATTCTTAAATATGAAGCATTCATACTCATTCATTTTTGTGGTTTATCATTACCTGCCCTTTTGCATTCTAATTATTAACACTAGGGTGTTTTACATCGAATTTATTAGATGTTAAGTTTTCATTTTCAGTTTCATTAGCTCATTCTCCGCATACAAGGCAATAATAAAATTTATAATAATCTACACAATACTATAACATTTTTCTGGTTATATTACCTTATTTTTTTTCATCATTATTTTTTTCTAAAGACTTCATTCTTATCATTCTATTTTTTACAAAGATACAATAAATTGATCATTATTAAATGATTTCCTTTTGTAGTTCTTTTCATTTACCGCACATTCAGGTACTGTGTTTATTTGTCCATTAACGTTTAATTATTATTTTACTACCAGTCATTTTTGCATTCCATTTTAACGTTTACTTATTTAATTTTTAACATTTAGTTAATCATTACATACAGAATTACATATTCACCAATTAGTTCCTTGACTCAGAGCCGTATTTCTTTCACCCTCCTCCATTTTCACACGCGGTCATTTGACAACGTGGGGGGTTGGGGTATCTCACACTTAATTCGGTAGATCTTATTATTCTCATCTTTTTAATATAACAATTCACATTATCGTTTTATACATTAATCTACAATTATTTAAAACCATTCATTTATCTCCAGTCATTTCTTATGTCCTAATGTAGATACCAAACGATTCACAATTTTTTAGTTAATCATTATTCGCGATTATATATGAGGGTGGAATTTTAGGTTGGTCAACGTCCCCCATGGACTTTACATTTGGGTTTCGGTTCTACCTTGTATCATTCATTTCTATAATTTCCCTAACGATTAATCATTGTAGGAAATTCTGAGCTTAGCTCCACTTCATTAGACACTCCCCCATTCATGGGACTCTTGGATTATATAGCATTGTTTTTTTTGCACATTACATTTATTGTAATGATCATCTAATGAGCGTTATTTTCTGATTTTTACTACATTATTAAGAACTTTTATCATTCCCGGCTTTATTGGTCATTACATTTCATTATAGTCATTTTACATTTTTTTATCGGACACAATTTTGTTTGTTATGCATTAATATCTCCCTTGTTCTATTCTTAATTAAATTATAAAGTACATATTTTCATTAATCAAATTTTCTTTTTTTCAATTGTAATTCTTAGGGTATCAGTTTACATTGTACTATATTCACCGTTAAAAACATGCATTGCTCCCATTCTTGCCCCCAAATATTTACATTAATCATACGCTCATTTTTAGTCATTATCATCGGGGAAGCAATTAATTATTATTCCATTACATTATGGAGTGGCCCATTCATTCTTTATTTACTTCATTTCCCTTTGGTCCAATTATTGCAATTTCGGGATTTAGGGGTTATTTTATCATTTTACCATCTAGGAATACATTTATCATTTTTGTATTTGGTTGTACTTTTTCCATTCATTTAACCCAATTTCCACTCTTCATTTCCTCATTTACATCCATTATTTTCCTCATTCGGTTCTGCCTCTACTCATTGTGAGATCTATTATCATTCCTTTTACATTCTCCATTAACGCGAGGTTTTTGTTCACTCGAGTTTTATAAATTCCCACTGAATTCTAAATCATTCCTACCATTTTAATTGCATATTTAAGTGCTTAAATTCCCCCGTTGTCTTGGGGTTATTAATCATCTATACAATTATTATTTTTTGTAAATTATTAGCCTTACAGAATCTATCATTCCTTCGAATATCACTTGGACACAAGCCATTCTCTTCATTGATTCATTAATGTTATTCGGCCTTCATTCATTTAGGGGCCATTTTGAACTTTTTATCATATTTTTCTGATCATTCAATTTATTTTTATTGGTTCGGCCCTACTAAACATCTTGATTTTCGCCTATTAATTTACATTTATCATTTTAATTTGTTCTTTTAATGGAGGAGTTATCATTTTTACATTATTCATTAACATTCTTTATCATTCTCCATTAACATCATTCATCATTCCAATTCATGGAACCTATTTATTACTCCATTAATGGATGTATCATTATTCACAATACAGATTTTTTATTCTCTTTTATATACTCATTTTTGTCCTATTTATTTGTTATTATTCTCATTTACATTGTAATCTGAGCGGAGTCATTTTCAAGATTTCGTTAAATTGCTTTCTGGGCTCGATTTTTCCTATTTTCCTATTAATCAATTTGAACTTTTTTTCATATATATACATTTTTCGGGCATTATACATTGCTCTTTTTTAACAATTTTGATTTTATTGAGATTTTACTTTAGACATCTACTATCTTATTCTTATTTATTTGCATTGCCGCATTATCACCTCTGCCCTTTTACCTCCTCTACTATCTATTTCCAGTGTTTGAGATATTGATCTCATTTTCCCGTATTTTCCTTAATGTATTGCATCAATATTATCCGATGCCCAGTCATTGGCTAAAAATGGTTTCAGATGTTCGTATATTTATTCGGGTCTGTCAGTCTTGACAGGCGCTTTATGTGTTTTCAGATGCGTCGAGGGTATTATCAAACTGGGTTTTAGCATTGTTAGCTGTCGACATTGTTTATTCATTTACCTAGTAATTTAGGATCTTTTGCATTGTAATTCAAACTTGGGGAATCTCTAGCAGTGTTCGAGAAAAACTTATACCCAGTTTTTTTAACGGGTATTATAACATTATATAATCAGGTTCATTTAATTACATTCTAGTTGCAAATGGTTTGTTATTTACACATTTGTCATTCGTTTCATGTATTCAATCATTCATTGGAAACATTGTTGCGTACTTAGTCTGGAATTAACGACCTAATATTCCTAATTTATCTTTGTAACATTTCAAAATTCTAATATGCATTAATTATACATATTGCATTACTCAATTAGTTTCTACTTTTAAAATTATTAATGGTTTATTTCAATTCATTCACATGCTTCTTCATTTTACATGCCCCGGGATTACACCTAATTAATCATTATTCTGTTTTTCTACATCATTGTTACCATTTAAATTAATTACTTCATTTTTTCTACATTTCAAGTACCTGGGCCATCCTAGGTTTTATATTCCATCATTTTAAATTTCATTTTACACTACTTGTGGATCATTGGCTTCATACATTATTTATTCATTCCGATTTAGACTTCATTTTTGGCGGGATTTTTTTGAAGTTTCTTTGGGGCATCATTTATTTTCTATCATTTCATTTGGTACATTTTTGGCATTTTCCTTTTAAGTACCATTGCAAGTACCTTAAATCAATTCAAACAACGTTTTTGTCTCTATTTCAATAGTGCATTTCGTGTGATCATTGCATTGTTGCATTGTTGTTGATCATTATATTCTAATTAGTTTTTTTCACATCATTTCATTTGTTTATCATTTGATTCTTGTTATAATCGGAGTCACAATTCTCATTCATTTAATTTGCGTTGGGGGATCTTTTAGCATTGATATCATGCATGAGTCATTATTCACAGCTGTTTCGGCACTATACTTATTCGGTTGTGCACATTGATTTAGATCATATTATTTGTTTTTATTTGCTTTTTCGTTCATTGTAAAGTTTTTATTTTTAATGACCATACGTAGGTGTGTAATGTTCTAAGTTTTGTTAGTTAGTTTTATGTTTGTTCCATCATTTTAGGATTATTGGATTTCATCAGTGCATTTATTTTTTGATTTTACATCATTTTTCATTATATAATTATTTTCATTCGACATTATCATATATCATTTAGGGGAATGGCATTTTTCCCGTGGTACTTTCGTCATTCTTATCAATTGTTGGAGTTACATGTTTTTTGTTTGCATTATGAATTTATTTCTCATGTATTCATTCTTCAGGAGCATTCATTTATTTTTTTTTAATTAAATCATGCTCACATTTCTTAGACATTAGTACCCACCAATCATTACCCATTTCTATAGAAATAGTTTTCAGTCCTCAATTCCCTGTTTTCGCATTCATATTCATTGAATCATTCTTTCTGGTTGTAATCCCAGATCTGTTATTTGCCCTTGTTATTCCAATTGTACAGCGCATTCTATTCTATTGGGCAAGCTTATTACATGTTGTGCGCTGATCATTTACCATGGTTCTCTAAGATAGTCACCCATTTCATTCATTTATCATTTTTACGAGCGCAGTGTATTCGTTCTCATTACCTATCATCATTTGTATCATATGAAATCCTACATTGGTTCATGCGAATATCTATTGGTACCTTAGATCATTAAGGATTTTATGAGATCATTGATCATATAACCATGAATATTTTAATAAATTCACATCTTCCTTATATTATCAATCATTGTAATAGCTTTGTAAATTCCACGTGCAATATCTTCTTATTCTGTTTCATTTGACATTAGGCATCACATATTATAAGTACATCGTCTTATCCTTACCCTTATTTGTCCAGTGCATTATTCACTTAACTGTTATATTGCATTGTTGAGTTTCATTTTTGTATTGATGTATCATCCTTCTTTTTATTCTCTAAAAGTAATCATAGACATCATTCTTTTCAATTTTAACACTTAGCCAATATACTCACTTTAGTGTTTCTAAAATCAATCTACCCATTTCATTTTTCCAGGGTACTCAATGCGTAATTTTTTTATTAATTCATTACTTCTCACCTTCCCTAGCGTAGGGGAGCCTATAAATCACTTACATGCCCACTATCTATTATCATTTCTGTAATGATATATTGCTTTGTCAATTCATTAAACCCAAATTTGCTCCTTAGTTAGCCGTAGATCATATTGGTACTTGTATAAGTATTCGGACACCTTGTGTTCCTCTAAAATCACTTATTTGTGCATTAATAATCTGGGTCAAAATCTTAGCCTCTTAATAAATTGTAGGTAGATATGTAATATTACCTTCCGTTACCTATTCACGGCATTGACAAAATCGATCATAGCAATCATTCCGGTTTTAGCAAATTCATCATTTTTAATTTTAATAAAAATTAGTACATATATCTCTAAGGTTTATACGCTCAATTTCAGTACATTGAATTGGTTTTTTTTTTCGTTAGTTTACTATCTATTTCTTTTAGAAACAACCCTCCAAGAAGGATTATGAACATGAAATATCCCTTATCGGCATTTCCGTTGGTGAATTTGGTATATTTCATTAATTTTGAGGAGTATAAATATTTAATGCATTTTGGACTGCTACCATTGTATTCTAGTTTTTTATTCAAATTGTTTTCATTACTCCTCCATTGGGTTTTCATTACTTCTGATTTACATTGGGAGGTGGGGGGGGGGAATAAGCATGTTTCCGATAGGAGTATTGTATTCTTTGGATTTTATTAGAAGGTCCATGGATTTGCGGGCTTTCCATTCCATTATTGTATTACATTGTTTATGTTTTTTATTTCGTAGCACATTTTGTTTGAGGTGGGTTTTACGTTAGGTATCATTTTATCTCTGGATATGTTCATTCTTTTTCTTTTTATCTATGGGGGGGAGTACGGCGTCTATAGATGTAGTCAGGAAGCATTTTTGGATTGATTCATCATTGGGCAATTATCCAAATTGTTCATTCCATTCGCCATTTAATATCGATATACATTACTGGCTCAGTTACCATTTTTATCATTCATTGTATTCTTTACTCTTTGCATTCTTATTTTTACCGTATTATGGCTAAGATATTTTTTAGTGTCATTCTATTTAGATTTTACTCATTCATGAAAAATTCGGGTTTTTTAATCATTACCCTTTATTTCTCAGTAATCATATGCAAACCCTTTAACCTTGGGGTTATTTGGAATGATTAATCATTAATGGGGTGAGTATTAATTAGCATTTTTTTTTGGAATCTTCATGGAATAGGGGGTTGGCGAAGCCATGCAACCTGATTGATGTGTAATTATTATAGGTTATAACAGTATCTGCATTGCACAGTGCCGTTCCATTAACTCATTTAACTGCATTTAATTTGAATGTCCTTATCATTATATGGATATACATTAAACAACTATGTAAAAAGGTCTTTATATCATGTGTGCAGCCATGACCATTCTGTTATATCGTGTGGATTACATAAGATGCTCTCATTTAATTTTATGGTTATGTATCAGCATAGCTTATTATAGTTGGGGACCATATTATTTTGCTACACATTATAAGTTATTTTATAACATCTCTTCCATGCATGTTAGCGAATTCGGGCATTGAATTCAACAGTTTTGTTATGTTACGCATTACAGTACAACATTTTTGGGACAAAACGTTAAGCATGGGGGGGGGGGGGGGGGGTTTAATATTATTGCAGGTTGCAATTGGCTTTTTCAGCAAGCGATTAAGGGTAGAAGATGGCTTTATTTTTTTATTTATATTCAAGATAGCTAGAAACATACTCCCAAACACCTTGTAAGCTCATATATAATTGGCTTCAAATTGGTACGATCATATTAGCTACGCCCTTAGTTGTTCATTTTATCTTTCTGCAATAAGTTATCTAAGTTAATACTCAACACTCTTTTAACTCACTGATTATCATAGACATCTTTTATTTCCCAGCTTCTATATCCGTATATGACGTTCTATCAGTAGAGTCCATACTGATTTAGTCGCCTTATGAAGCGTTACTTAGGGCAGGTACCTATGGAATGAACGAACACTCCTTATTAACTAGACCGCCCCAAACCATACAAATGATTCACACATCCATCTTCCCTTTCGGCCACGCCTAAAGACTAACCGGCTTCTTAACATCATTTTTATCATTCGTCATCAATACAGAAAATGAAAGTCAATTATCATGTTATTCTTCCATTATTGGATTATTGCGGTTAAAACACAAACCAGCAAATAGGCATACCGTTAGTACCATGGTGCCATCCCATCTCTGGCGGGAAATCTTTTATACTATCCAATAAAAAAATGTGCCATACCATTATAATAATATTTCGTTTCAATCGCTTTTTTAACTCTCCTAATATTCAAAAATCGTAACTATTCTCATTAATTATTGCAGTCCAAACGCAAGCAATTGTCGTTAACATCATTTTGACTCATCGTCCATTAAGATATGCTTCATCGTTTCTTATACGTTAATCCATTGACTGTGGTTTCTTTTCCCCATATTTACTCGCTTTTAATACATGTCATTAATTTAATTTCCATTTTTTGTACCTCCATTGACATTTAATCATAATCTTTATTCATTACATTACCGATCATTATCTCATCATATCATCCTTATCATTACTTGTTACTTGAGTGCTTAAGTACACGAAACAGTATTAGTAATTCATTAGCATTCTTGAGTAATCTACAAAAAAGTTTTTTTTCCATTTTTTTAATTCTTTTTTTTCGCAGTCGTTCTCCCATACATTACAATTTAGAATGGGAGGATAGTCATTATGACTTCCACACACATTACAATTATTAGATTCGTTGTCCAAAAACTCATAATAAATACTTACTTGCTCCAAACTTTCCGCTCATTATTCTGCAATATCCTACCAATCCCTCTATAACACACATTCCTTAAAATATTTCACAGTGATAAAAGCCGTCGCTTTGGACTAACCCATTCTCCCAAAAGGACATCAAATTGTTTTTCCTAACATTACCCTATCTCATATTTAATTTCAGACCAAAAGTTACACTTCATATTGGGGCGCAAATATTAGAAATGATTTTATGCATCTGAAAAATTGATGGATCGCAATATATCATTTTCCATTTTTCCACCAACGCTACTTTAATATGCATCATAAATGTATGTCTTTGCCATTAATAGTACACCCGTTGAAATTTACCATGGAATTACTACATAGCTTTAAACGTAACATCTTAATTTATTTCATTCTACATTAATCATCTTAGCACATTATCATTCATTACCTTAACTATTCCTTTTTTATTTAATCAACACCTGATTAATTTTTTCCCCTTATTAATCCTTATTTCTTAATAAACCTGGGTCCTTCGTACTTTTATCCATTCTTAAATCGTGAGGCATTTACATATTGTTCTACCCACTTTCCGTAACAATATAATATATGTAACAATTACATTCATATGGCATTACTACTTACATGATTCGTGGTCTCCCCTTTTCACTAGGACTCGGATGATATGCTTTTCTATTTCAGCGAAATATGCTTTCTGCTTTTTCAAAATATGCTTGAAATAAGCTTTATGTATGTGTGTAGATGAAAACTACACAATACACTGCAATAATGACCTATGTATTCAAACTAATACATTCAATTAAATTCACTGTAGCCAAGGTGCTTATACGATTTTCGAGGTCCGGAACAAGTGTCTCAAAACATTCACGCTCGTACTTGACATTGTATGCTCCATTTCAGAATGACAACTGAAGTTACATCCAATACAATAATTTCATCACAGCCAACAACGCCGGAGAAAATGGTTGGACTATGTGGGAGCTGCAGATCATTGGTGAAAGAATTCGATATGTATTTGAAGTGTGATAAGTGCTGTGACTTTTTCCACCTAAATTGTACTCTTCTCCCGAATTACGAACTGGTAAAATATGTCAAGCTTACTAAAAGAAAATATACATGTCAAGCTTGTATAGCAAAACTTTATGATGCTGAACTACAGAACATATTACAATCCACATCAAAACACAAAACAGAACAACATGACATCACAACACGAACACAGAACACGCAAACAGACAAGCAAGCAAACGACACACAAATTATCAACACTGAACTTGAGAAAGAAAGGAAGAGACATCAAGCCGAAAGACAAGATCTTCTGAAAACCATTAATACTTTTGAAGTAGAATTGAAGGAACAAGACGAGAAAAATAAGAGCTATGCACGCAAAGATAGACGAGCTTCAACAAGCGAATGAAGAATTAGTATGTCTTGAAATGAAGATCAATCAAAAAGACGAAGAAATATCAATGAAAAATCATCAGATTGAAGAATTGAAAGCAAACGCGAGAAGAGATGAAAGAAGAATATTTGGAGTAAGGGATGAGAGTAATGAAAGTGGAACTGAAGCTGATCAAGACGAAATAAAGAAAGATGTGAGTGAAATATTGAAGAAAATCGGCAACATTAAAAAGGAGATCAGAAAAAACTCTGAATTCAGACGACAGCAAGAAGAACTACAACTTTCACAAGCGCAGCAACAACCGCAAGTACAACAACATCATCAACAACAACAACAGCAACAACAAGGGCAGCAACAACATTGGCATCCGAGAAGATTAACATGCTTCCACTGTGGGAGAGTTGGTCACCACATTCGAAATTGTTACCACGCTCCATGGAACCGAAACAGAAATCGCAATAACAACCACTATCGAAACAGATACAACTACAATAACAGAAGAACTTATGAAAATAGAAGACCAAGACACAATGATGAAAGATACGATGAAAGAAGACACGATAATTACAATAACAGGTATGAAAATGAAAGAAATCAAGAAAATCGAAGATACTATGAAAGAGAAGGAAGAATACAAGATGAAGAGCGATTTACGGTGTCAAGAAGAGAAGATGCAAACGGACACACTCAATATAAACCAAGACGCTTACTACAGCCAAGCAACAGACAACACACACCAATCAGACCGTATGTTTGACACAGAGATAGAAGGAGAGGATGATGAGCCAAGCATAGATAACAGAAACGAATTGAAAATAAGTTATATCAATATAAACGGCCTAAATAATTATAAAGTCAAGAATACTGATATGATCAAGGATATGGACAACGCAGATATAATCTGTTTTTCTGAAACACATTTAAAAAATGAATGTAATTATCCACTGATTGAAAGCTATTCAGGTCAACATACAACAGGAAACAAATCAACAGAATTGGGAAGAAATATCAAAGGCATATCAATATACATAAAATATGCAATTGAAAATTTGAAAATAGAAAAAATTGTCAGTGATGAAGGAACAATAATAATAAATAAAATAACCCAAAAGTGAGAAAAATTATCAGACATTTATTTGCTGATATGCTATAGAAGTAACAAAGAATCAAAATATAAAGATAAAGAGTTTTACGAAAACATTAAGGATTGCATCATTGAATATAAGATCGAAAACATAATAATTATTGGTGACTTGAATGGACGAATTGGTTTAGAAAATGATAATGAAAAGTATGGATTTCCAAAGAGGAAGTCAGAGGACGTGATACTAAACTATGGAAATGACATCCTAACTTTTTGTAATGAAACCAATTTAATTATAGCGAACGGAAGATTTGAAAGTGCACGTTTCATACATACATACATACATACATACATACATATATATATATATATATATATATATATATATATATATATATATATATATATATATATATATAATATTATATATCATGTATACAGAACAATGTCGTCAGAAAATCTATGATTGATTACTTGATCATATCAGAATCCATCTTGAATATATTAACTGAATTTGAAATTGGTAATATACACCGATCATTCACATCTAAAAATAAAACTAAAATTAGTTTTTAACAAAGAAGTACGAAATCTGAATCCAAAGTCTTCATGCAAAAAGATATTTCCCTATAAATGGACACAAGAAAATTGCTTCAAATTTGACCGAAATATGTTTGACATCAACCGTTCAGCACTATCTAACAAATTAAATGTTAGTGCAATGAATGCGAATGAAATATACAAAGAAATCTTAAGAGTAAAAGGTGATGCATGTAATAGTAAAGTCAAAGTACATAAATCTAAATATTCTGAGAACATAACAAAACTAAGAAAAATTTACAGAATAGAAGTTAGAAAATACAAGAAAAATAAATCAATTGAGAATTTGAATGAACTTATGCTTTCAAAGAAAAAAGTACAAAAAGAAGTAAGACGTGAAAAACGCAAATTAAAAAAAGATAATCTTAAACAATTAATGATTGCTCAAGAAAATAATGATCATAAAGCATATTGGCATTTGTTAAACAATAAGAAGAAAACTCATATTTCCAGCATCTTGACCCTGCAGATTTCTTAATCGAACTAACAAAATTTAACAAACATTTACCTAATCATCATAATGATGTAAATACAGAACCTTTGCAACCCTCAAACATAATTTTTGATGAAATATTAGACGAAGATGTAACGATAAATGAAGTAAAGAAAAATTTGAGTAATGCCAAAAGTTGTAAGTCGAGTGGTCCCGATGAATTTGTATCAGAAATATTGAAAATATCTGAAAGCACATTGCCTATACTGCAGATACTATTCAAGCAACTCTTAAATAATAAAGATAAGATCCCATTTTCAGAAAGTTGGATAGTACCTACATACAAGAAAGGAAGGAAAAATGTTGCAAATAGCTATCGATCAATAAATTTGAGTTCCAATATAGAAAAATTGCTTACGAAAATTTTAAATGAGAGATTAAACTGGTGGCTTAAAGAAAATGACATTATTCACTACTGTCAAACGGGATTTCGAAAGGGAGGCTCACCATTAGAATATTTATGTTGTTAAAGAAATGTTGCAAGTCTATAAGAATGATAAACATCCAATATATATGTGTTTCATAGATCTATCGAAGGCTTTTGATTCAATTCCTAAGAAATTGATGATAGATAAGTTGCATGCATTACTTCCAAGCAGCAATTTTCTCCACCTGCTAGTAAAATTGCTAACTGAAAAGAAGTACAAAATATTATTTAATGGTGTAGAATCTGATGCATTTTGTCTACAAAATGGTTTGCCTCAAGGAGATAGTTTATCTCCCACCTTATTTTCGATATTCATGAATGACTTGGCCAAAGAAATTTATTCTAATATTGAACAAACAAATGCTGCGATAATCGGTGATCTCCATGTACCATGCTTAATAAACGCAGATGACATCTTATTGATGAGTAATGATAAAGACGGATTGATGAAACAAATAAATTTGGCACAAAAATTTTGTAATCTGAACGGGCTCGAAATAAACTACGATAAAACAAAAGTTATGATTCAAAATGATAGGCATGATTATGACTACATCAACATTGATTTTGATGATGATGTCAAACAGATCGAAGTAGTTAAAGAACATAAATACTTAGGATTTTGGATCTCACATAATACGAAGAAGCACCTAATTTCACTTGCTAAAAAAGGCAAACAAGCGGCATATTTAACAGCTAAAAAATTGAAAGAATTTGGAAGTATAAATGAAACAATAGTAAAAAATACTTTTGAAATGCTAACTCTATCCAAAATGCAATACGGTGGAGAATTTTGCTTTTATAACAAACTCTCAGAATTGAAATAAAATACAGTTTCAATTTTACAAACGTTTCTATCATTTATCAACTACAACAGCTAACTATTGTTTGATAGGTGAATTTGGATTGCTTCCTGTCGAATACTATTTTGACAAAGCTGCACTCAATCTTTGGAGCAAATTAATTTTTAGTGACAGCGGCAGCATAATGAAAACTTCCTTCGATCATATTTCAAGCAACTTATTCGATAACAAATATTTATATACTTGGTGTTGGAGAATAGGAAGGCTCCTCAAACAATTAAATTTATCCTTTTTGAATGACAATGTTACCAAATCAGATGTTCGCGTAAGAAGACATAAAAATATAGTGAAAAATATACTGAAAAATCATTTCAGAGCTGAATGGATAAATGATGCTAAGAGAAGTCAAACTGGAACTAATTATTTGGAATCAGCACAATTCGATTGTATAATTAAACATTATCTAACTCTTGACTTGAAACGAAGTGATCTTGGTCCACTGTTGAAAATGACAAGTGGGAATCACAATTTAGCGGTAAGAACAGGAAGTTACAGAAATAGAATAGAATACGAAGAACATAGAAATTTACAACATTATAACCTCTAGAATGGAAGTTAATCTTCATGCAATACACAATAGTGGCACAAAAATCGCACGCATTTTCACTTAGATGCAACTGTCAACGTCTTTATCATTGGACTAGAATCAGTCACATGTGTAAATCTAAGCTCTGAATTGGTCATTCATGCCACAACTTAGTTCCCCCGGATGTGCCGTGACCTTGAGTCAATTTCCATTCTGGTCAACTTCAGATAAACAGTTTATTTCTATGACGAAGAAAGAATATGTAACCTTTGTAATGATGGAACAATAGAAACTGTATTCCATTTCATTTGTGAATGCTCGATGTATGACGATATTAGGTCACAAATCTCTCCATTTCTTATCGATCTCACTAAGCAAGATTTCTATGGAATGCTGCAGAAAATAGATATTGGAGACGTAGTGAAATTAAGCAAATTCATTAAAGTAGCAAATGACATCAGAACAAATTCACAATTGCAATCTGACACTGTCGCGTGAACACTATTTATGCAATGAAATGCGAGATACTGCAATTTAGATTTCAGTCTATTCACTGTAGCCAAGGTGCTTATACGATACAAGTGTATACGTTTCGATACAAGTGTCTCGAAACATTCACGCTCGTACTTGACATTGTATGCTCCATTTCAGGTAAGATCCTTAGACATTTAAATTAGTTCGTATTGCATGTATGTATGATTTCATAAAATGCATGATGTTTTTTTTAATAAAAATCTTGTTCCGGACCTCTTACTAAATAGGATTTATTAATTAGAAGTGAATTGTTTTCGGATGCCATAAATAAGATAAAAAGTCAATGTGACATCCAGGGCTGTGGAGCCGATGCGCTATCTCATCGGCTCCGGCTCCACGACACTGATGTGAAAGGCTCCGGCTCGGCTCCTGCTCCGGCTCGGCTCCGGCTCCGGCTCCGACTTCAAATTCAGGTTCCATCTACGCTGGTTATCCTGGATCCGTTGAATGGGTTTTTTGGATAACGGTGTGGCCTTTCGAGGCTTGCTACAATCATCAAATTAGTTTTCATTAACAAACAACGACTTAAGTTAATAATAAAAATGATAATAGCCTAATATAATGACAAATAACATACTTGTCATATATTTTTGCATGAATTGACTATCTCTGAAAGATAAAATAAAGTTATAGCCAGGATTGGTTAAATTAGATAAAGATCTCCCGCACTGTCTAAATATACATTGGCCTAGCCTGCAACCAGTCTACTAGCCGAATAGTAGCATAAGCTTTTTAACAAAGCTTGAATATGAAACTGGATAGCGTATGCCTCTAAATAGCTTATAGGGCCTGTATCTACTCGAACATGGAAAGGGTATCGGCTATATAGCCAAATATACCGTATCAATAAAGATATCAATTGCTTTATTGAATATTAAAGTGTATATAGGCTAGCTTAGGTTGTTATTGTTATTTGTTATTGCCTTTATTCAATAGTCTGTTGGTCCATGAATAATATGATCGGTGGGTAGCCCACGACTCATCACCTGTAGAAATTGTAATTGATAGCCTCATTGCAGTGTAGGCTAGAAATGTACAATTGAAAATTATACTTAAAAAAATTAAAAATATCTAATTTAGGACAAGTTTTGTAATTCTATGCAGCATACTTAATAAGTTAAGGCCTAACTTATATTATGTTAATTTCGTTTTTTTCATTATGGCGTAAGGTTGCACAAAATAATTCATCAATGATTCATGTATATTATTATATTCATGTATAACACATTACCACTATTCCTCTGATGATGGTTAGGCTGATGAAACTGAACTCGGAGTATCACACAGTATGTTGCAGGGTGCTATGCATAATAAAAATTTGACTGCGAGCACCGAGCAGAAATCCCATCTACTTTGCTAGCTTTCGAATGCGCGTGCGGTTTAATGTCACAGACAATAGAAAGGGGAGGTCAAAAGGCGCCTTTATTGACAGCGTCTCAGTCTTTTTTTTATTGTTTACATATAAATCAGCATGATATCAGCATAAAGTGTTGACAGACGGAAAAAATAATAATGAAAATTCTTGAAATCCACAGGTCTATGACATTTGGGGAAATATTATTACACGATACGGCTCTTGTGCAGTCCTCTCCCCCATTTTATCTCTGGTCAAAAGATGCAGCACCATTGGATGTCCGTTTCAGCATCACCGGTTTGAGTGTATCAAACCATGAGCAGCATTCCATCACCATTCCGTGCTGTTGTAAAAATCTACGTGGGTAATTGCGATGTCATGGTCGCAAACTTCGTCAGCAAGTCAACATTGTAATTTGCCTTCGGGTTTTTCGCATTGAAATATACCCTTTGAATTTTGAAGTCAAAGGAAATTCATTGTGAATGAGATACCTTTAAAATAATAGGGCGCTACTAGAAGTGGCTGAGTCGCTTATTGCTATAGCCATGTGAGGACTTGTAGTCAGGTCATTCGTGTGAGTGTGAAGAGTTATCCCTCCAATCAAAATTGATCAAATTGAATAATCGATTGTTTTGAAAAATGTAGGTGGGGGGACTGCACAAGAGCTTACAATACAATCTAAGGAAATTGTCATTGTCACAGATGCCAGTAGCCATACCGACAGATGATAGCCTACATAGTAACCGTATTAGATTTAAGACATTGCGCAAGAAATGTAGCTATATTATCTTTGCTGACTGAACTGGAGATGTGTATATAAATGACTGGCGACTTGTCTCTAGGAATCTACAATCATCTAGTTAGCATGCATATAACAAGTCTTCAAATTAATGGATTTTGGAGAATACGTTGTCAATATGGAAATTAGTCTTACGAAACATATGCAATAAAAAAATATTACACATGTGTGTAAATATATAATAAATATAATACAAAAGAAGGCGGCAACTGCAAAGAAAGATATCGTGGAGGACAGATCATTGGTATACTTAAAAGACATATCTTTAGATTTCAAATGATTTAATTTTTTATGATGCCAATTAATAACTTTCAAAATTCTAGATTTATATCAAAGCTCAAACTATCGGAGCCGGAGCCGAATCACAATGAATCACTTTTCATTTGAAGCGCTATCTTAGAAGTCTTAATCGTGGTCAGTGTGTGACGTAGCCATGAACTCCGTTATCTAAGGAACCCTTTGCTAGTGAGTAGCAATAGAAAAAACAAACAATAGCTGCTAACAATTACCTCATTGATTGTCTAAGAATTAGTCTATGGAATATCAGAATATCAGAATATCAGAACGTTTATTTTTTCAATTGAAAGGTAGGCAAACACGAATCCAATGTCAAAGAATGTCATCTATTGCATCAATTAAATGTGTTGGAAAATTGATTCAAATAACTGAATATGTAGAAATCCGAAACTGTCTAATCTTTTGTTCTCTAATTTTTTGGTTTGCTTTTGTTTCGGTCCGGTTTTCGGTTAACCGACGGGCGCTAGAAATTATATTCTACTTTTCTTTAATCGTTCAAGGAAATTGTTCTGGCAGCGATCTGGACGATGCGATCTTATCGTTGCACGTACTGGGCGATTATTTTTCAAATTGTCTTTATAGTAATCGCTCAGTGTGACGTGTTTTTAAGTCGTGCTTTCTGTCTAATATACACGCTCAGCAGATAGTCTTGTGGACTTGTGGTTTTCATGTCAAATGCCGTGACGTCTAGCAGGGCGAAAAATATCTCGTAGTGGTTACATTTGTTGAGGTTTGATAAATTTGTCCAACGTTTGTAGCTCAGTGGAGATGTTCGCACAATTTTTGCCGCTTTGCAGGTTGTTGTATTGCCACGTGAATTTTGCTCACCTGCAATGAATTATTTTTATACCTTACTTACAACATGATTCTATCTAATTCCATTTTCATTTCACAGTTGTAAATGGACAATGGACAACCTGGGCTTTCTCGACTAGTTGCTCAGTCACATGTGAAACCGGAACTCGCCAGCGGACTAGAGGCTGTTCGAACCCCTCACCGTCTGGTGGCGGTTTGCAGTGCCTCAAATCGGACAATGTGAATCGAGCGCTAAGCGAAACTGCACAAGTGGCATGTTCAGGGTCGACTTGTCCAGGTAAGTCGTGATTTACTCGGTCAATGTTAATACTTCAGATACCGCTTTTAAAAGAAGTCATAGCTGATATCCACGCGATATTGGCCAAAAACTTTGAATTATTGTACATGTACATGTTTTTCTGAACATAGGCTGATCTTTTAGCACTTGAAAGCAGCACTGCATGATGCAAGCTACATAAATAGATAATAATATATGATAATATGAAGACAAAACTTGCATTCTGCCACGACTTTTACATCTGAAAGTAGAAAGACACATAATTAGGATATTTTTGCATTAAACAAGCTATTCTTATATTACACAAAGATATTATTATAAAGCACAAAGAATATGAGTTTGACCCACTGATAAGATGACGTAGATAACTAAATATTGGGAAAATGATGATTATTATAAACCCATATATGGATTGATATCATGCCTATCCGTTATCTTACATGCAGAATCCGTTATTTTACATACTTGAAAATTGCGAGGAGATAAACACTAAACAGTCAATTGGAATCTATCGGCTGAAGTTTCAATCCACAATTCAATGTCTCTGGCTTTTCACGAGGTCGGAAAAAGGCTTCGTCTGCATACTTTACTTCGCGAAAAGCCAGGGGCATTGATCACCTGTGGCAGATTCAATGAAATAATGTGCGATTTCTTCATGCACGCATCAACGAACATCTCACACAAAAACAGTCTTCAAGACAACAAGTATGTGCAGCGCCCCTGTTTTTCAGAGCGTAGAAAATTAACGTTGAAATTTCTTTAGATACAGTGCCACCATCCAAATAACGGCTAGCCGGAGATCTTTCAGATTTTCTGAAATGACTAGTGCAATTATCTAGATATCTGCCCCGAACTGCAACTCTTCAGATTTAAGTCATGAGCGTGCTCATGAGTCCAAGTACATAACTCCAACCAGATGCAGTTGATGATGTAAATAGTAAGCGCATGTATATTCACATTTGCAAATATGGATTTTCCTATTCATTATACAAAGCATGCAGCGGGTGGTTGCTTTTCAAACTGCATCGCAATAATGAATCACGCCAACAGAAGGAATTTGACATGCCATCAATAACTTATCTCGCCTATAAAATACTGCGAAAATTGTGTCGCAGAAATTGTTATTCATTATTTGTTGTTTGTGTGCTAGTCCTAAGTCCCTTAATAAAATCATTCTTGAAGAGAATGTGCCATGGAAGCTCATAGCTTAGCCATCAATGTCAAAGTGACATTAGCGTTATGATGGGCATGAATGCAAACCAATCAATTCGATTGTGCATCAACAAAGTCAAAAAAAATATCAAATCCAATAGGATACCAAAGACAAATGTCAGAAATCGGCTGCCCGAGCTCACTTCCCATTCTGAGTTCCCACCCTGATGACATCCAGAAATCAAGAATTACTGCATATATATTCATGCATTTTTATAACATTAGTACATTTTTGGTTGAGAAAAATTGCACTTCTTCATGTAACTCAAATTAATCTGTTTGCCGACTGATAACCAAAAAATAATCACTTTATAATTGTGCAATTATATTCATCTATTTCAATATCCCATTATAATTTCAGTTAACGGTAGCTGGACATCATACAGAGCGGTCACACAATGCTCTGTGACTTGTGGAGTTGGAACACGAACCGTTACTCGAACTTGCACCAATCCAGCACCTGTTGGAGGCGGTAGTCAGTGTCTAATGAAGGACGGAGTTACCCGCGCGCTAGCTGAAAACACAACTGCATTTTGTACATCAACTGCATGTCCAAGCAGCAGTAAGTGGATGACTAGTTAGTTATAGCAATTGATATTTATGATCTGTCTTGTTTGATTTATTAATGAAATAAACGCAGTACAAGAAAGTCATGGAAAGCAACACATGTAGATGTCTGTAACAACGTTCATGAACTCAGGGATGCATTCACTAACCTTTTTCAAAGGTGTAGTTTGGTCAATTTCCGGAACGAATTTTATTCTTGAATATTGAAGTTTTCAATCACTATGACGATTTCCTGTGACTGTCACACTCATCTGTTCGTTAGTTTGCCTGGAAATTCATGTCAAATGTTCATGATGACGTCACAGCTGCCGATTCCTGCTTACTGAGAAGCAGAGCGCCTTGCAATAGACAGGAGGTTCGCTGTGGTTGGCTAATAGAGGACCTTTGTAGTATGCAAGCAAATCTCTGGGATGTATCCGATGATAGCAAAATGAAGCACATGTGGCTGATCACGATTCAAAACACTCACGCCTACGAGAGGAAAAATAGGACAAATAATTGCTCGCTGTATATTTGCTGTCAGATTCTGAAATGTACATTTGCTGTATCATAGATATAGGATGACTACAAGAAGTATGCTGGTACTGCAAATCAACACAAAAAGGTGATTATCTGGAACATCAAACGTGAGACGAACTGGAGCAGCTTGACTCTCTTCACTTTCTGAAGAGTGATACATCACATAGTAGTAATCGAAATCCTTATCCATTTTATCCGAAGAAATCTCGAGACGAACTCGAGAATTAGTTGATATGCACCATCTCAAATTTGGCCCAACTTTCATTCAGTCTTTGTAGAACATGTACGTCCTTTAGGTAGAAAAAGTTAACTAATTTGCGTCTCATTTTCGCGCATGGTACAGCCATGGGTACAGTCTCCTTACTCAAGTGGAGTAGTGGCTGTCTGATTTTGCAATATTCTTTCAACATCACACTTTCTATATCTTAGATATTGTATTTTATCATTTGATTTGAAGAGTTCAGAATATGTGCTATTAGGATATTTTAGGATCGTGCGTTTTGTTTGTGCACATGTATGCACAGTATTGTGCCATTTTAGAGATTTTGCATGTGTTCAGGAACAGAAACAAGTGACTTCTTGTTAATGACTTTATATCTCGCATTTCCTACAATTCATTTTCTCCCTGTGCGTTGATCCTCTTGCGCCTAGCTGAATCGTCACCTAGCCTGGTAACAGTGGCGCATCAGATCACTGACAAGTGTGACGTCATCCGGTCACCTAAATTTGATGATTACGGATAATTGAGGATTCAGAAGTGCGTCAAAGTTCGCTAGATTGACTATTATGCAAAGAAGAAGCCATTGAGACAAGGTTGAAAATTTGACCGAACTACACCTTTTAAGTAGAGCAATGCCTCCCCACATCATGCTTTGACAGAAAGAGAAAAAAATTGAATCATATTGAAGCAGTTTTTACAATTATCTTGACATTTTGCAACTTTTGCTGCAGCAAGATGAAAATGCTCCTAGTGCTTGTGCTAGTGAGTAAATTTCATGTTTGACTTAATTTTGGCGATTTTACGCATTTTGTAGAGGCTCTCAGACATGAAATGCTGAATCATGTGACTCACTTCAACTTTTGTATCGAAGTTGATGTTCTGAACTCAATCATGTTTAAAATTTCATGGCATTCTGATAAAAAGTATATTTTCTGCAAAAGAAAATGCACGAAAATTTCCAAGTGTTTCACAATACACATATATTTCTTGAATTTTGCCATTGAATTCCAATGGGAATCCTTCAACCTTGCCTATAACCGAAAGCGACTGGTTGTGACACTCAAGAATTTGAGTGTCACAGCTAGTCGCTTTCGGTTATAGGTATTTTTGTATTCAGCGTTTCAAGATCTACAAATCCATGCTATTAAGCCCTTTGTACACGAATTTAGGAAGGTATCAGTAGCTCCCGTTCTATGTATATTCCTTCAAAAAACTAACGACGCACGAGAATTTTTTTTCATTCTCCTCTCCCTTCACTTTTTTTAAATTGAAATTGACCACGCACTGATTTTGTATTTTGATTCATGTGCACTCGTTTATGTCTGTTTGCTTCTTGCATGTTTTCTAACTAATTTGAAAATTAGCTAAGCATTTATTGACATACTGTTTTATTCAAAAATAATTTGCCAGAATACAAAGTTTGTTTGTCTAAACGTCACTAACAGTAATTCAGATAATTGGAGTCATTATATTATTTGACTTATATTAGTTACACTAGCGACATATGCTCCGTTGATTTGATTGAAAATGGAAATGAGGTATGTGCTGTTAGATATTTACTCCACTTTAATTTCATTCCAGTTACTGATGTCGAAAGGAATCATTTTGCCTTTTTGGATTTGCATGTGTCTGGGAATATTACACAAGCAGATGTAAGTGTTCTATATTATAATTTTCGATTAAAAGGTTTCTCAAAGTAGCCATCAATTGTCATCAATAATTTTACACTTTGCCGTTTCTGAATTGAAATCTATCTGATGAAAAATATCCAAGCATTTTAGCGACGAATTCGTAAACAGGAAATAGTAAACAAAAGGGTTCCAAGAAGTTCAACAACTTATCATCTTTGGAAGTTTAAAATTCTAATTAAAACGTTAAACGTTAACCAAAAGGTCAAAATACATGCACATTAGGTTAAGAAGATTCTACTCTATATGAAGTACATACTTTAAGCAATACAATGCAATCAATGCATAATATTGTATGAACAGTGGGAAGCTGCTGCTACTGAAAATACGCTAAGGAAAATACAATTAAGCAAGTCGCAAATCAAGATGTACAAAACGAGTCAAATCCGTCCAACTAAGGCTGTCGGAATTGTCGCTTCAAGTTATTCTAGTACCGGTATTTAAAGGGGAAGTACACTGTAAATCGCTGGATACGAAAATTAGATAAAAACACATACCAAGTTTACATACAATTTGAAACCAACATTTGATACGAGATTCTGGTATATATAAAGAAATCTGGTATGTTTTTCATACGAATGGCCATTTACTTTCGTATGTGATTGGTATGTAAACGATACGAACTATGCTAACTGTGATTGGCTGTTTTACGTTGAAATACGAATTCTTGGTATGTTTTATATACGAGACCCGATGCAAATTGGTATGTGTTTCGTATGTCTTTCGTATGAATAGCTTTATGTCATATGGCAAAAAATATGTTATACTACATACTACTTACAAATCACTTTTTTCCGGTAATACCAGTCGTGAATATTTCTTTGTGAAAGTGTGGTATTTAACTAGATTAGATTTATTGTGAAATTAGAGCCGCATGTCATCTTTGCAACTTGTCTTATAGCATTCACAAGACTCATAATTAGCTCATTTCCTTGAACTAAATTGATAAACATCATTTCAATAAAACGATGACTTTTCAGCAACCATGTTGACTTATATATCTCAAACATAACTATTTTTGCGTTCATGAATTATAATGTGTCTTTATTTTGGATTGATAATATGCTTAGTTCCAAAATTACATAATGCATGATTGTTGATGGTCAAATACTTAATTGATTATTTATGGAATGCCTCGGACTTACATGTATTAAAATCGAATTCAGTATTGTTAGTTTGACTATAAAATGTCATTATCTCACTACTTACAAAGCAGTAGTAGCATTAGTGTGATCTTTATTGACAAAAGGCCTTAAATCAACATACTTTGGACATGATTGATGCTTTCTTTTAACATTGTGCTGGTATGGCTTTAGTATGTAAAGCATACCACACTTGAAATAACATGCGAAAAGCATACAAATATATACCAAGATCATACAGAAATATACCAAAAAAATATCTTGGTATGCATCCTTCGTATGTGATTGGTATTGAGTGATTTACAGTGTACACTCCAAATAACATTTTGTCTCAAATCATCAAGCATTGCATGGTCAAAACGAATCCCTATTCACTTCACTCTTCCGCTTCTCAGTGAGAGCGCTGCGCTCATTTGTTGGTTGACTGTCTACGTCACACTGCTGAGGAAGGCTGGCGTAAGGCAGACAACAGCCATCAAGCAAGCGACGAACGCAACACGCTATCGTTGTCGTATCTCTTGTAATAGTGCGATCTCTCCTGCAAGGTCAAACTCCGAATTTCCTCATTTTATCATTAATTACGAAAATGCCTGAGTGTTGTGTTTTTGGCTGCAAACAGACGTCATACAATCGTACACAGATGCATGCATTCCGAAAAATGAGGAGTATAAGAAATTATGGATCAACGCATGCCGACGGAAAAACTGGGCTCCTACTAAAAATTCTTTCATTTGTACTCAACATTTTGATGAGTCTGCTTTCAATAAGACCTATTACGAACTTGAAGATGGACCTAGAACAACAAAGATATTGAAGGCGGATGCCATCCGAACTTTATTTCTACCGAATCGATCAAGTAATCCTATCGCTAGAAAATCAAATGCTATTTCTAAACTTGAACATTCAAGATATATTTCGGAAGTAATGAAATCATCGGCAAGCGTCGACGAAGATCATCCGACAACATCAATGGAGATGATTGATATGGATCATGAATCAGATGCTTCTTAGGATGCTTCAGATGATGACTTTCAGATAGGTAGCGTATCTTCCGACGATAGTTCTAATGAGGATGAATCTACATGGATTGATGAAGAGATGCTTAGTCCTAGCAGTGTGTGGGATGAGAAATGTTATTTGGTTTATCGTTCTAGCCTATTGCAACTTTTCAAATGGTGCTCAGAGTGTGGCTACCCGATTGATGAAACTTCTTTGGCAGACATACTGTTTTCTTGAATTGAAGGGAACAAATTTCTGAGATGGCTTGGACAACTTTGGGTGTTTTTATTCTTTGCATATAGCCTACTGCCTACGTATACAGTCTGATATATTCACAGATCAGAATACTATAATCCTTCAGCACGGTAATATGTCAGTACTGTAATGTGGCCTATCAATTAGCACTGGTGGTAATATATGCTGAAATTACAATGTTTTCCATTGCAAATTTATGCAATTCATAATACAGTAAATATTCTTCACCTTTTTTCTTTCGAAAATCTTTCATGCTCCATAATGGGGATCACTCGAAAGATCACAGCTGAACAGAAGAAAGCAATACCATCGATTACCAACCTTTTGTTTTGTTCATCTCGCTCTTTGCTCTGTCATTCACATCAGCCAAGCGCCACGCCACCCATTCACGTACGTCAGGCACCAGCAGTGTGACGTAGACAGTCAACCAACAAATGAGCGCAGCGCTCTCACGGAGAAGCAGAAGAGTGAAATGAATAGGGATTCGTTTCGACTATGCAATGCTTGATGATTTGAGACAAAATGTTATTTGGAGTGTACCTCCCCTTTAACGTTATTTACTATCCTAGCGCTCATGGACCTGGTCCTTCTTACCAATGGATAAAGACGATCAGGTCTGCTAGTCATCATGCTGTATCAACTTGTCAAAATACTGAGTGATGCCAGACGTGACACATTTCATTGATCCCGAGTGAAATGAAGTTGTGAAATGAAGATCTGATGAAAAGATTAATAATGAGAAATTCAATCCTTAAGAGGACTGATGAAACGTTCCCTACAGGTTAAAACCCCCCTTAGCGGGACCCATCACAAAGACAGTCTCAATCCGGAGTTAATTCGCTGTATGAAAGCCGTGACAATAAGTGAAAAATAAAGTAAAAATTGCCATCAAATCAATCTTTGATAATCAGTTATTCAAAGCATAATAAACATTAAAATAAATGATTGTCTAGCATTTGCTTGGCTGAGTAGCAACCGAATTTCAATCTAACTTCCCAATCCCAATGCTTTTCTAAACTGTCTCTGAGCGGTCTGCATAAGTTATAATCTGAGTAGCCTTTTGTCAAGCAAACTTTTGTTTCTGTATATTATAAATTGCATGTTCTGGCTAGCATTGATAGTTTTGATTTAAACATTCCATTCAGCTTGGATTTCAACATCCTCTTTATCCTCTCCTTGTATTCACCATCTGCATTGCTTTTTGCTTTAACGTTCAAGTTATCTTGCTGTTGAGGTGTACCCAAGCATTTGGAACTTTAGTTGCTGACGTCTGGCATGTTCAATGCGTTAGCTTCTAGGGCATCGGTTCAAGCGATATTTCCGCGCCGTATAATATTAATTCCGAATCCTGAATATTGATGTCGTCCCTGAATATTCGTTTTGATGAGACCTATTCACCTATTGCTGTATTACCTACTGTGAGCCAAGGTATCCCTCCATTAGGTCATTGACTTCATGATCTATTCGGTCATGACTATGTTAATTTTATACATATTCATGCACTTTTAAAGCCATAAGTGCGGCATTGAATCAGATGATTAACGATGATCAATCCATGCCATTTGTCAAATTAATATTGCGCCTCTTATTGTTCGATTGATAACTAGCACTTCCTTTGTGTCCCTGCATCCCTGACCGTATCTATCCCTTTCTGTTATTTATTGGTGACATTCCTAACTCATAGATGCTCATTTATCTTCTTGGCCATTGTCCCTGTCGATAATTTCCACATTGTAGGGAGGCAAGTGAACTGCTTGAAATAATCTGTTGTTTTTGAAAAATATGTTTCGTATTTCTTCCGTTGATAGCCTCAGAGCACCTCTTCTGTAGTAACTCTGTTGATCTTATTGTCGCAATGTCCAGTTTGCAGAACAGAGGGAACGCTTATTCGATAGGGTAAAAAATAAACGACATGCAGGCTCGTTTTTGGGATTTTCGATCCCGCACATTCTTCAATGTGTGAATAATGTATAATCGCTGAGTTGTTTACTCTTTATAAAGGGATTGAAATGCGTTTTCCACCTGAGGTCTTCAGTACAAACCACTCCCAGGAGCTTCATTTCATTGCGGCAGTTCATTTCAGGAAAGTTACTTGTCAAAATACCTTTGATCTCTTGATTTTTTGATGCCACAAGCATCTTCGTTTTCGAAGCATTTAGCTTTAGACCGTCTGCTATCGACCAAGCTTTAATTTGATTTATTTCATTGCTCATCTTGTCACTGGCTTCCTCTGTTGCTTATTTATAGAATAGAATAGAATATCTTTATTCGTCTCACTTGATGAAAATCGGTGAACACGTGACAATTGAAGAAAAAAGGTACAACATTTGATCAAAGTTTACAATATTTGATAAAACTCTCGCTAAATCTCTTGGTTTTGGCAAAGGGGGGTAACAAAGCTTGTCTACAACGAGTTTGGCGTTTACTTTCGTTAATAGTGAACATTTTTCTCAAAGGATGTGCCGGAAAGGCACTAACAGAACGCATCAGTTTCAAGCAAATTGAGTCTGCTGCTTCTGACAAAGATGGAAAATCAGTTGAGGACCCCATGATTCGAAAAACACGACGTTCAATTGCAAGCAACTTGGAAAAAAGACACTTAGGAGCATTGCACAATACCGGATAGCTGAATAGAATAAGAGATCGTATAAAAGCGCAATAAGCTAAAAACAGATGCTTTTCACTACAACCAGATCTGCGCAAATTAATGATAACAAAAATCCTTTTGCAAGCTTTGCTAACAACAGACTTGATATGGTCATTCCATCTCATATCCTCACGAAACACAACACCTACGAATGACATGCACTTCACAGTATTCATGACACCAGCATCAGGCAAGCTGATACTGGACAGAGTCATCTTCATAATAGAAATATTCATAACATTGCACTTAGAAAAATTCAACGGCAAAGCCACAGATCTGGACCAACTGACAATATGATCGAATTCAGCCTGTAAACAATCATCTCGGATGAAGTGCAGAACAGAAACGTCATCAGCATATTTGATATACACACCATTGGAGCAGACCGGCGCGAGACTATTAAAAGCCAAGCAAAATAAAACTAGCCCCAACACTCTTCCCTGCGGCACCCCGCTGGTTACATCAGCCCAACAAGATGTGGAATCGTTCATGACAGCGCGTTGCTTTCTGGAAGAAAACTTGATACAATATTACGTAAATATCTTGGCAACAGAAAGGAATCACAAGCTCTCAAAATGTATCCATGACATAGTTTATGAAACGCCTTTGAGAAGTCTTAAGGCCAAAACACCGACAGATCCTGAAGCTTTATCTAGAAACTGAACAATTTTATGATACGCAAGAACAGATGCGCATGTAGTACCAGATCCGGGCCGAGGAATGTATGCGAACTGAAGAGGATCAATTACATGCTTAACAATAGACAGAATAAATTTCACACACAACAATTTCTCAAAAACTTTTGAGATTGATGGCAAAATTGAGATGGTCGAAAATCATACAAATTCTTGGGCTATTTACACTTGGGCACAGGTATCACATTGGCATACTTAAAGCATTCAGGAAAATAACCAATAGATAAACATCTGTTAAACAAATGTGTTACAGCATCACATAAAAAATCAGCACAGTTACGTAGTACCCAAGAAGGCACACCATCAACCCCACCAGCCTTATTGGGAAGACGACGAAGAAATGGGTACACATCCATAGAGGAAAGAATAGGAACATATGCTGAATCTGAGGACACATCGGCGTATACAGAATCATCATAGCTCTGACTCTGAAAATTTGACGCGAAGTATTTGCAGAAATCTTCAGCAGAGAACTGCAAGTTGTCAGATCGTGATGTGGAGTATCGTCCGATGGCACGAAGTGAAGACCAGAACTTACGAGGATTTTGAGCATTAGCTGATGATGCAGCAAACTCTACTTTGAGTTCTCTGGTATGGATAATAACTTCCTCGCGCAAACGAAGATACTTCTCATGCTGGTTGTTGTGATAAGATCGGTATCGATCGTCTATCAACACTTTCAGGGATGGTTTCATCCACTTGGGCTCCGTAGGTCTTATACGAATCGTGCACAAAGGAAAATATGCCGCATAAATGCGAGATATAGTTCCAAGAAACAAGAAGCAGCTGCGTCGAGATCAGGAATTTGCTCAAGGAGCAAGAGCCAATTGAAGCTGGAGATTGACTGATGAAACCTGGCAAGGTTGGAACGGGAGAACTTCCGTACTTTGATCTTCTTTGTCAAATTGGGTTTGAGAGATGATGGTCTCCAAACAACTACTTTGTGATCAGATCTGCCGACAGGAGGAGCAAACACAGGCTTGATGTGCTTCGCGAAATTGGTAAGAATCTGATCAAGACAATGCTCACCTCTAGTGGGACTCTTAACAACAGGAACAAGCTGTGTAAGATCAGTATAGTCGGAGAGATGTTCACGAAGGTGATTAAAATCTCCACATAAGATAAGGCGAAGGTCACAACCATAAATCAACAGATTGTGGTCGATGATTTCAGTTATCCGAGAAATCGCGTCTTGGTGATTGGATGAATCACTCCAGAAAGGATGATATAAAGAAATCATCAGATGAAATTCTTTCACATAAGGGACGAGAAACTCAGCTAGGCAAGACGATGAAGATGGAATATCCTCCAAGTTGATCGCAGTACACGACAAGCCACTGCCGAATCAGGATGGCTGTCATTCAACCATGATTCCGTGAAGACGCACAAATCCGGATTCTTTTCACCGAGAAGTAGACAACACTTCATCCATCTTGTTAAACACCGACCTGACATTCGTAAGAATTAACGAGGGATAAGAATTGTGAGGCCTTGATCGTCTCAACTTGATGGTACGAGGAACCGGAACAAGATATCTCTGCCTGCGACTATCTTCATCAGTCTTCCTGCACCTCGTTACTCTTTGTTCTGTTTTCGCTAACATAATCGATTTTCCGAAGAGCACACGGACGTTGACATTTCTTGGCTGGGCTTGAATTACCCACAGGGAAGAGAGAGAAGCCGCGAGCGGGAATCCATCTCTGAGGCAGGAGAATCCCGTCTCTATAACGACGTGTGATATGCACCGGAATAGGATTTCCTCGGTCTTCAACATTAGGGAAAAGTAACGATGGCTGTGTTGTATGCGCAGAATTGTGTGAATGCATGTGTGCATGTGACGCATTCGAGGGAGGCTCTTCATGGACCAAAGAAGCACGGTGCGGAGGAGAAAACTGATCCGAGTTGGGAAAGTCCGGAGAGGAAAGGGAGGAGACGTTGGACTGCCAAGATTGCCGACGCGGGACTCCGTGAAACCATAGCACGCGCTTTATCGGTCGCTTCAGTAATGGTGCAATGGCGCGAAGTTCTAACAGGACTTCTCTTGTGTATGAAAGGCGTGAGGCCATCGACGTTGATAAAACATAGTTGATAGACGTTGATAAAACAGGCAGAGCGAGTAAGAGAAATAGGAGGCGAGTACTAAAACGTTCGGATACAGAGGCAGCTGGAGAACACAACGGACAGCAAGCAAACGATTCGGCGAAAGGGATAACAAGCAGGCGAAGAGGATGGGAGGGCTACCATCATGCACCGTCATGCATTCGTAAGGTATTCGTTATCATATTACCCAGGGGTCTACGAGAGGATATCCAAGATTCTTGGTGGACTTGGAAGGAGAGTGACTGGCAGACCGGTTTGCAGGTTGGCTGACCGATTGGTAAGAAAGCGTCAGGAGGAGAGAGTACATTTGGGTGTTGTGTACCAAATAAGGTGTATGGGATGCCAGTGGACATACGTTGGCGAGTCTGGAAGAACTTTGGAGCAGCGGTTCAAGGAGCACAAAAGAATGGTGAGGAACATGAATGTCGAATGCTCAGAAATAGCTGCACATGTTATGAAGACGGGTCACACGATGGACTGGGAGGCGGCGACTACACTGGGCAGGGAGCAGTCATGGTATAAGAAGAGAATATTCAAGGAGGCATGGTGGACAAAGAAGCTCGGTTCCTCAAACAGAGTGAAGTGTGTGGTGGATGACCCATGAACACGATTAGTCTCTAAGTGATTTTGCTTCTGTATCATTTTTAGACATTCTTTCATATTACTATTATTTTAGTCAGTAGAAGTCACTATTTGCTTCTTATATTTTAGAAAGGTCATTTTAATGTCTAGTGCACGTGAACTGAAGGTCACGTTTTACCTCTCATTTATGTACTGTGAATTGTTATCAAGGCAGCATTTGATGTGCCAGTTTGCGTGAACAGGACCGAAGCACCGGTCGAAACTTGTCGCTGAATTAAATACGACTACACCGGTCAATCATGGTTTTCCCTCCGTTGCTTGAATTAGATTTAGGTGCATTAATTCAAATCCTCATTCGAAATTGTTTAAATGTTGTTTTGACCTTGAATTGCTTCACATATGTGCTCCATGCTTTGCAACCACTAGGGTTCAACATTGTGATGCGATCTTGCTTGCCAGACGTCTTAGCAGCATTGCATGAATTTTTCTCTATTTTCAGTTTGGATTTCTTCAATTGTCTCTTGGCCCATGAAATGCATTTATACTTTCTTTGGTTTTGTTTGGAATGTCTTATTAATGCGGTATTTGTCCCTTCAATCTTAATATCTCTTCAGACGATGACTGACTGCTATTAATTAAGCTTTGCTTGGCGTCCTCGAATACTTGCATGCTTCTTGATTTCATATGGTATATGCGCATCATAGTTTGGAATGTTCCCCTATTGTTGTGCTTGACAGCTTTCAGCCCGTTCACTTCAGTTCACATAATAATATTATATACTTAAAACAATTATTATCTACATTGCATTAATACATATGTATTCCATTTTTTAAGCAGAGCACATGAATCGTATATTCTGTCTAACCCTTTTCTGTCAGTTTTTCAGTGAAATAGAACCAGAATTTAGAAGCATAGTGGTGGCCAGACTGAATGAGTATTGTCAGGGCGACGCTAATTCTTGCTGCCGCAGAGGATTAATATGGAAGAGGTATGTACATAATTGCGCTCGTATTCGATTATCTCAACCTTATCTTGATACTTTCATCAACAGGCGAATTAGACGTTTTCTTCGGTTTATAAATGTCAGCAATTTCCAATTAGTAGATGCTCAATTTCTTCCAACTAAGATTGAAGTCGGGTTTGCCATTAACCCAAACGCATCCAACCCCCTATGTGATGATTTAGCTGCTTCCAGAAGAAAGCGTGCTACCACATACAGCTCAGCATCACTTTCATCAACTCTTATCTTGTCGACCTTTTCTGCAACTTTTTTGTAAGTCATTTTTTATCACTGTTTTCACTGCCGTTGTTGATGTAGTGGGCTGTAACTACCGGAATTGGAGAACAGTATGAATAACCCTAGCTAAAAGCAGCAATTACTGGAGCACCGCACGATTAAAACCACATCGATACTGCAAAAGCGTTTATATACTCGTGCATGTTAATTGGTCTTACTTCAATTCATGAAGTTAAACCGAAGACAGATTAATTAACTAAAGACTGGTAATAATAGGTTTGACACTCTGATAGCGATGGCTAATTAAGCATAAAGCGGTATAAACCATAAAGGGTTTGCTACTATTGTCGTTTCGTACATGATTCCCTTGTTAATGATGCTTTATCTTCTGTAATATTTGGAAGTTTAATTATAACTTTTTCATAGTGTTTCACTAGGACTTATTAATTGCATTTTCTCATTAATTAATTCGCTGATTAAAAGTGCCGTTCTACTATTAGTAATTTGATCAATCATTATGATTCTTCACCCCCAGGTAGTGATGAAAATTTTCCATGGAAAATTTCGGAAAATATTGGAAAATTTTGGAAAAAATCGGAAAAAATTGGAAAATTTTGGAAAATTTTGAAAGTTCTAATTTTTTGTGATAGGCCCTCTGCTTTGACCGCTTCTACAGCCGAGGCAGCTAAACACCAATAGCATGGGTCTAAAAGTGGTGATCTTGATCATCATTTTGATTAAACCGATTTTGAAAAATGAAAAAATTTGAATTTTTGTGACATAATTTTTACGTTTTCTATCACAGCCGATCGAGGCATGCATAGACACATCAATAGAATTGTTCCAAAACTCTTGATTTCATCATATCATTTCGATTAAAACAATCGTGGCAATACGAATCCCGTCCGCGGATTTTTTAGCATTCCTTTGCCACCAGTGGCCAGTGGCATTTTTAATATTATAACACAGACATCTTTTGGGACAACGCGAATTTTTTTCCTTTACGATAGGGGTATAATTTCATGCAATGTGAAAGATCTGGAGCAAAAAGAATGCACTTTATTTGGGAGCTTGTTTATGGCTTTAAAGTTAAGCTCTATCATGCAGCCTTGATTGCAATGATACAAATTCTCCATGTGTTGATGAACATGTGAAGCACAGGCACACAGTCCAACACAGCATTATGCATGAGCGACGATATATTGGAAGATAAGACTATAAAGTCGTGAGATATTTGGAAACTAAAGATATCTGTGATGAGTATAAGAAAATCTATATGATAGCTTCTAACTTCTGGGGTAATGTCCGATATCTTCGTGGAGGACAAACTACACATCCTCCATTTCTAGCTCAGATGGTTCAGATAGTTCCAAATCGATTTCAGATCTGTGAATTTCAGACTTTTCCAGATGAATTGGAGATTCTCCAGTTGAATCTAAGATCCTTTCAAAGTTGCGCTTCTGAAAAATATCTGAAATTCAATTAGAGAAATCGGAAATCCATTTAATATCTGATATTCAGTTGGAAAGATCTGAAATAGACATGGTGCAGTTGGTTCCAAAAGTTAACATGCAGGGATGATAGAGAAGTTTTCGGACTTTGAATGTTACATAGTCTTTTCAAACGACTGCAACAAGTCTCCAAAACAAAGGAAAAAACGTCAATCACCGAAAAAAAAATTTCAGAATTTTCCATTGGAAAATTTTCCGGAAAATTTTCCATTTGCATCCCTACCCCCAGGGGCTTTTTCCCAGAATTTACCGTCTGTAGGACAAGGCTAATTCTAGCTGAATTATAATACTAAGAGCTAGGATTCATATTCTGAAAAACCATTCTATTTTTTTTGTATGATGCATAGGACCTACAACTTCATACATGCATGGAGATGACTTCTTTTCTGTCCGACAGGAATAATCTCACGTCATCAATAAATGATCGACTGCTAGCGGCAGGAATCAACGTCACCATTACAAGCATTGCCCTTGCTCGATCTTTACCACCATCATTTAAAGTAAGCAGCATCATCCAGTTGTGAATTTATTTTGAAAACTGCATAAAGCGGCATGCGTAGAATAACACGCAGCAGCATTGAAGTCTCAAGCACTTGGCGGATTTGGCTACTACTTTGTACCAGCGTTCTTAATGTTGGTGCATTTGGGTTGAATTAAACATACATGCAATTAACACGATGATGTGTCAAACCTCAAATGTTACCGCCAAGCAAAAGACGTTTATTTCGGCATGCCTATCCAATTAAACAGAGACACTCCAAAGAGTAGGATATATCGAAATGCAATTAGTCACAAGTGAACCTATCTAAGTTCTGATGACTCTTTGTGACATTAAAGAAGCTTGCGATTGATCAAGAATTTTCCATAACATGTGAAAATGTGGCAAAATGAAATTCAATTTCTTTCTTCCATCGAAATGACGTAAATGTAGTTGCAGTGTGCTTTATGCATTTTATTCGATGGTAGGGTCAATCGTTCATTTGTTTCGATGCATAGTCTACATGCAAGAACTTGACGTGCTGCATGATCTATCCTTTATATTAAGTTCCGGAAAGTTCGGTTTGGTGTGTGTAGGACATACTGTTTGTAAGGCAAAGCGTCACTCTTGAATAGAAGTAATTTCTGATGGATCCTAGGCAAGGGACTGACTTGTCTAGTGACTGACTTGTCTATGGGTAAGCCTACCGAAGAATATGTGTATATATGAAGATCTATCGCGCTAATCCTTTTCATTTGATATGCAAAATTAGTTTTGCGGTTATTTGTTGAAACTAAGAATGTATTTTCAATAACCTTTAATATGATGTGTAACATGAATACAGACTAATGTAAATATATCGGATTTGTTGTTGTACGTGTTTTCAAAGTGAGGTTGCTATGAGAATGTGTAAGCATACTTCTTTTGATCAGCAATTTTTGAGTTTTAGAAATTAGATTTTTAATCTATAGCAATTAAAACATACAAAATTGGTCATAATTAAGCTTATGGTAATAACTTTTATCGTAAATTTCTCTTTACATTTTCAGGCTAAAATCACTGAATCGCCAGATTGGATAATACCTGTGGCTGTCGTTCTCTCTTTACTGGTGGTCGCTGCGATTATTGCGATCCTAGTATATTTCTTGGTGTAAGTATTCAGGAATACTATCTCAATTAGTTAATGAATTGCTAAATTGACGATGTTGTGACATTTCATATCGATTGAATTTTCAGGATTGCAAAGTGAGTTTGAACATGATTTCCGCACTTGCTTTCAACGTAATAATGCTCAATAACAACCTAATAACAAGTTAATAAATCATAATCTATCAATCAATCAGTAGTGCGTGTCAAGAGGCTGTCATTGGCGACAATCAGGTGTTCTTCTCGTCTCTTGCACATTCTTATGATGGTCGTGGCTCTCCTGCCCTTGCCTGCATCGTCTGATTTATGGACCATGCTTTATATTCATAGAGAAGTACCGACCACACGTAACACCTAAGTAGTCAGACTCTCGTTTCCACGCATATGTTACGTGAAGCAAGCACCCGCTCCATCTTCTTATATGCCGTCTTTCCCCATACCAATCCGCCGCTTGATATCTTCGTCACACCTTGCATCCGACGTGCGATGACCGGAAGTGAGACACCTGCTCCAGGACCACACCTTTTACGAGGATATTGATGCGCGGGGTGTTGCGCTTCTTTGAAAACACCATTAGAAAGGATTTCTTGCGAATTGATGTCGAGTCGTTTCGCTTCACTTTCGTTTGTCACTTTATCGACGATAGCCTCTAGTTTTTCCTAGTGTCAGCAGAAAGTACCGTATCGTCCGCGCATCGCAAATTATTCATATTGTCATCTCCAACTCTAATACCATCCATTTCTTTAACGTTTCTCATGATCATCTCTGTGTATAACGAGAAGAAATGAGGAGACAGAACACAACCCTGTCGAACACCCATTTCCACAGTAGTGTAATCGGTTAAAACTCCATCTATCTTCACTGCTGCCTGTTGATTCCAGTACAAGTTCGCTACTAATTGGATGTCCTGCCCATCAACATCTAGAGATTTACGTAGGGCCATCAAAGGCTAGTGTAGTACTTTGTCGAAGGCCTTTACATAGTCTACGAAACAAACGAAAAGATCTCGTTGCACTTCGATACATCTTTCAGCCAACCTTCTCAGCACAAATGATACATTCCGCGTGCCTTTATCTGGTGCAGAGCCACTATAATTTATAGAAAGCGCGAATTACTAGAAATTGCTACTCGTAAAATTTTACTTGAAATAGGAACAATTTTTGCTTGAAACATTAAGCTATTATCCCTGATCAGAGATCTTTCACATAAACTACAAGCTGAATTTACTGAAGAGTGAGGGTCAAGCTGCACATATGATCGGAAGGTCCCCTCTGCTGTTGATAGCAAAACTCAATGTTCGGAATTGTGCGAGCATTAAGCGCATGATGATGATGTCCGACGAACTTCGAAAGCGCTCGCGGAAATCCAAACATTTCCCGGTGGTAAAAATTGATCGGAAAATGCTCGGATTCAAAGCGTTTTCTCGATTCAGCATCGAGAAATCGTTCAATCGTGAAATCGTGCAATTTCCGATCAATTCATAATCGAAAAGTGAGCGATTTCTAGTCCATCGACCGATATCGAATTGTCGCCCTATTTCCGATGCTTCTCATATCGATATCATGTCTATAAGTCGTTCATTTGCCGATATCGAATTGTCGCCCTATTTCCGATGCTTCTCATATCGATATTATGTCTATAAGTCGTTCATTTGCCGATATCGAATTGTCGCCCTATTTCCGATGCTTCTCATATCGATATTATGTCTATAAGTCGTTCATTTGCCGATATCGAATTGTCGCCCTATTTCCGATGCTTCTCATATCGATATTATGTCTATAAGTCGTTCATTTGCCGATATCGAATTGTCGCCCTATTTCCGATGCTTCTCATATCGATATTATGTCTATAAGTCGTTCATTTGCCGATATCGAATTGTCGCTTAATTTCCGATGATATATCGATATCAAGTCTCACAGTGAAAAACGTACATGGTAACAGTGAAGTCCCATCATTGCTCATGGATATTGCGTGGGCGATCGTCATCCCACCATCAGACCATATGGGCGTTTGATGGGATCTGACATGGAATTCCCATAACATTTGCCCATCATTTTATCATCTTATCCCACTTAAATTCATAAATGTATAGTAATGTCTCGATAATGCGATTGGTCTCTTTCCAAACTCAAATTCATAGGTTTAATTTGTATGACGGAAAATTCACTCATTCTCTCATCAATTATTCTCCTCTTCCTATTCCCATTGTCTTCATAAATCCCAACTCAGACATCCCAATTCCTTCTGCTGCTATCCCAATTTCTTTCATCTCTATCCTCCAGTTCCACGATCCTCTCCTCTCGATCCCCTTTTCTCTTTTCTTTCACTCCGTGTCTTTTTTATTTTCCACTCATTCTTCTTCACATCCCTCTCCTTTTTTCTCCTTTTCCCCTTGTTCGCTCTAATCTCTCTTATATTCTCATCTATGCATTTGGATACATTCGATGCGATGTAAAAAAATGTAGTCTCAAAAAAACGACAGTGTGTTTTTGCATTGCAAACTGTCACTTAAATCTCACAAGAAAGAAATTCGCATTTCACAATTAAGTCTTCAAATGAAATAAATTATCTTTTTGTATGCTTGCGTGTTTTTCTATCAACTCTGCAGCTTTCCCTTTCCGAATGATTTCATTACCTTGGATGACAACCTAAGTAGCTATTATAAAAGATATTCATTTTGCTTTCAGTAGTATCTTCGTATCTGAAATCTGCGCAAGTGATGTGATTTTGAAAGCTTTTACACAGACAGGTTCCGTTGCGCAATCTCCCCGCCCTTCTCGCTTTAGCAGACTAATTCCATCCCGCTCCATGCTTCGGCAGCATTTGTCTTTGTCCGGATTCGCCTGCCGACAGCTACAGATGGATCGATGACGCTGACTCTCACTTGCAGTCACACAAGCGAGCAACGCACATGATGATATGATGCTGCGTCAAATATAGCAGTGATCCGGCACTAATGTTGTGGACTTTACGCACGCCACTGCTATCCTTCATCTGTCTTCAGAGACCAGCGTGTCTCAGTATTGCCTATTTTATCGTGCACAATATCAAATTTAGTGACACATCGATTAAATTATGCAACATGGTAAAGAATTCCTTGAAAGAAGGCAACCTTTCATCCGATAGCTTCAATTGGAGATTGATACATCTATCAAGTGAAAATCGGTAGAAATCAGCAGAGCAGAACAATCTGTATTATCTCCATAGTCAATGTCGTTTGGTTTCTCAACTTAGTGTTTCGAGTTCAATGCTTCTCATGTTCTTGTGTCGATTACTTTCGTCGCAACATGTAAGTATCAGCATGCTAATTCATATTTTAATATGTGATTAAATGAAATAAGAACTTTATGCATACCGGTACGAGTATCGTCAAAAGAATTCATTCAGATGTTTACAATCGAAAATCCCTAGAATCATTGCTGTCATCTTCGTAAAGTTGATGATTTGCATCAGCTCAACATATTTCAGTAACTCAGCGCAAGGAGCAAGGGATTTCAAGAATATTCATGAAAGTGATTCAAAATGTACAAAGAAATCAGAAATCACGCATATAGAATAACACTATTATTTTGGATCACTACCATAAACATTCTTGTAATCCTTTGCCCATGAAGATAGCGCTGAGCTATTGAAATATATCGAGCTGATGTAAAATAGATCAACTTGACTTTTCCTAAAACAACACTAAAGCAGTCGATGCACCTAGAATGATTAATTTAGGTGTAATGTGAATTTCTTTCTTTGTTCAGTTGTCATCAAGATAAGAATTATGGTCTAATGTATTTCTAATTTGAAATGCTGTGATGCAGTAGCTTAATTGAATGCGTTGTCGATCTAAATCACATATTAAAGAGAACTTTTGAAAAAGCACAGACTCCTTCCATGTATTCCATAGGCCTACAAAATTCGGAGGTTTAAACCTATCATACATCGTGATATTACAAATGTTGTTCCCTAGCACATATGTTCTGTGATTTTCTTGACGATTTAACTGAAACTAATTTCACCAATTATAATGGATTGACAATTTTTTATTTTGCATATATCAATAATAGTTTTCATGCACTCTTACCTAATTGCTATATAGGCCTACAATGTACATGCATTTTTATTTATTCACAATTAATGATATGTTAAAACATGAAAATAAATATCTTATATTCCTCATTCAATTACGAGTACATACCACCGGCTGTTGCCATTTTAGATTGATCAATTTGTGCGGAGTATCTTCGAAGCTTGTGCCTGAATATGCTTGAACATCGAGTTTGGCAGGCGGTTGTTTCTGGACTAGGAAAACCAGACAAAGTAAGTAAAACTTTCGGCTAGATTGTGTGAATTATTCTTAACTTAAACATCATGCATCAAATCAAATTTTCTCCGCTCTTTTTACTGGATTCTTCATTAATTAATTATACATTTTTTTCCAAAGATATGTAGGCTATACATAAATTGACTTCAGGCATGCGAAGGATGTGATTGCATGGGTAGTAGGTCTACTCAAACCAATTTTTAAATAAAAATACTATACAATAGAAAAATGATTTGATAATTAGATAGCCTAATTTCCTTTCTCTTCAATTGTAATTGCGAAGTATTTTTTAATATTTCTGCTATAGAAATGAAAACTAAAGATGTATGCCTTCATTTATTTGCGAAATGGAAATTGCAGCATTTAGACAACATTTTATATTATGAAATAATGTGATAAACATTTTGATTTGCCCTAGGGTTCAGACTTAAATAACAGGGCTTTTTAATGGCTTCATCATGTATCCAAACATAAAAAATGTGTATTCTATGTTTCAACACCATTTATCACATAATTCACATGATGAGAGATTTTCAAGGATATCTTGAAGAAAAGTTATTCGTAGCTAGAAAATCCTAATTTTTCTAAAAAAATACCTATGACTTTCACAAGAATAAAGAACACGAAATTTTTGACTCAACGTTGATACTGTGATGTGACATATTACTCCCCAAGATTAGGTTGTTTTGATTGGCCTTGTGCATATTCTATGACATTCTACATTGCATTTTCACATGTACAGTGTATACGGTACATGTCTATATTCTCGTTACCAATATTAGGTTTAAACAATCTTGATATTTTTGTAAATGTTGCTTTGTCAGTCTCGCTAAAGAATCTCGACAGGTTGCGTCAAAAATCTCGCATTTTTTTAGTTCCTGTAACAGCCAGAGGCTATTTCAAAAATAATAAAAAGTGCAGATGAAATATTATTTGAAACTCTCGATTCTGTGATGGCCTACGTGATCAATGATAAATGTAGGCCTATTATTTATGTTATAAATATAATTATTCAATCATATTCATAAATTCAAGATAAATAATTTCCAAATAATTGAAAATAAAGAAGTCACTCCCTTCTATTTACGACTTTTTATTCCAATAAGTTAAAAAGAAGCACCCGACGCGTTTCGTCCGAAGACAGTCTCAAGGGTGGCGTACAAATGTAGAAGGATCCTTAAATACTGATTAGGCATAGTTGTGGCAACTCATTAAACTTGTTCATGACGTCTATTAAGTTTTGGCATTTTCATCGCTATGAAGCGTGCTTCAGCCATTAATCGCATTAAATTGTTGAATAAGGGTCTCACAGCTAAAGTCAGTTATTTCCATCTCTCTATCAGCATGAAATTTTAGATGATGCTCGCTCAAAGCACTTTTAGAATCTCTGTTGCGAATACTACGTTCGTGTTCTTGATAGCGCAACTTGAAAGGTCGACAACTTTGTCCAACATGGAGGTCATTGCACCAAAAGTAATTAAAACAATAAACTAGATATCTGCTTTTGCAGTTGTATTTAGGACCAATGGCGCTACACACATACATCAGAACTGCGATCATCAATGTATTTTATACTGTTTTTGAGAAAATTATTTTTTACTATATTTGGAAGCCAACTATCTCTATGTAGAGTTATGCCTGAATGACATGTCTTACTAAACCATTTGTATTTAAGGTTGCCATTCACTGATATGCTTAGGTCTAGAAAGTTAATATAATTATCCCTAGGGACTTCTATAGTGAACTGAATGTTCTTGTCAATCGAGTTAAACACTTCAATTATGTTAGAAAAAATTTTCACATCCTTGTAAAACGGATCCATGATGATATCATCAATGTACCGCTTGTAGCATTCTTGTAATCAGCTTTGTAATATTCTTTTTGTTAATTGTTAATTATAATAAAGTCTGAAAATTCAATGCAAAGTAAAAACACAGTACATTATAAATTTAAGTGATTTGCATAATTTGCAAAAATGATGTGATATAAATATAATGCAACGATGATATACTAGTAATTATAATATGCAATATAGTAACTAAAATATGTTATAATCATGTTATATAAGTACACGTATGTAATGTAATTTGATAATTTCGATGATTTAATGAATATTATAGCATATCATTACTATCATTCAATATATGGCATATATTTGAAAATTGACACCGCACAGATCCGTCATCTGCCGACTAAGTCTCCCTGCTGTGATTGAGTAGGAAGATAGACGTGTTTGAGAGTAAGATGAAGACAAAGTTATGAAATCCTGACAAGGACGCATGGTTCGTTCTCTACAGATGTTAAGAATCATTCAAAAGTTCAGCAAAACGTGTCTAAGAACTCGGAAGGAACTCGACCAGGATTCGCGTTTCGGCCCCTAAATCCTGAACGCTCAGACCTGCTTGAGTGGGGCCATGCGCATCCATCATGTACAGACTCAATGACACTGACTCTAAATGCTAATGCAAATGAAACAGTAAATAAAATGTACGATGAAAATGAAAGAAAATTAATTATAAATAGCGGTAACTATTCAGACTGAAGAAAAATCACATAATAAATAATTGAAAATAAATAAGTAACTGCGATGATAATGAACCAATAGCGGAAAAAATCGGAATAAAGGAAAATGACATGATAAAAGATAATTGAATTGAAAATAAATATGTAAATAATTACAAAATTATAATCGAAACTGTTATGGCATCACAAGCAAGAAAGGTTTGTCACAATCAGCAAAAGGACAGTGTACGGAAGTCTGGAGTCAAGGAATCCGGAATCTTTCATACATGTAGTCATAATCGGTAGTTCATGTCAAAGTCGATAAATTTGTTGTGTTGAAGGATTTGTAATCATGCATCTTGCCATATGTTCATTGCTTAAAGGTTTCGATCATCATAAAAGCGTGCAGTAGTTTGTTTATCGGCATAAAGTCCGAATTTTCTCAAAATCTTGTCATGTCTATGCAGTGCTCTTTCTGCGGATATTAGTAATTCCTTGCTGCTTTATCCTCTTGATCTTAGTAATCTGAAACTTTTCTTCGATTTCATGACGAAATCTTCTAATGAGGAGCAGATGCGACCATATGAGCTGAATGCTGAAAACGTTAACTCCAATTTTGTGGTGCATTCTCAGGAGATGTCAAAAGTGTTACTGGAAAGTTGAAGTCGTCCACTTTGTGATATACAGCAGTCTTAAGGCCAGTGCTGGTAACTTTCAGCTTAACGTCAAGATAATCTGCTTCTTTATTATCAAGTCCGCATCTCACAAATGAAAAGTCGATGTGTCACGACCGGTTTCAGTCTATTTCAGACCATCTTCAGGTGTATGTACAGACATGGAAAAATCGACTTATATACTAAAATGATTAAAACTAAAGGAGAAGTGATCAGTAAAATTTCGTCGGTCACAGAAATTGCGAAGGTCACAGAAAGACCCTCAGCTTGTATGACGAATCGTGTTCATTCAATGTTCTGTCAGTGCTATGGCAAAGTGCAATACTTTCAGCTATTTTCGTGTACTTGGTTTTGTAGATTATCGTAAAATCGTCAAAGTCCGCATTGTGCAGATGTTTAGAAATTTCAGTTTCATTAGGAATGCCGCGAATATGTTCTTTCATTCTAGTGTAGAGATGACGCTTAGTCTCACCAATATAGCTGCTTGAGCACAGCTTACAGGAAAATTTATAAACTACATCAGAGGAGAGACTAAACTTCAACCTGTCTTTGTTTGGAAAAAGGTTAGCAGTCTTAAGTGTTCTGTAAGAAACAATAATTTTATGATTCGCTGGAAGGAATTTGTTCAAACTATCAACAGTCTTTCTAGTTTGACTCTCAAGACTTTTGACAAAAGGGAGGCGCCAGTATATGTTTTTAATATTACGATCGCTAGGTTGGAAATTGTCAACATTATTTTTAATTCTATCGATTTGATCATTAGAGTAGCCATTGGCAATGAAAATACCTTTGATGACAGAGAAACTGCTTTCATAGGCATTTCGACCGCCACTTAAACGCTTAGCTCGAATAATCAAGGCGCGAATAGCCGAGGTTTTATAACGAACAGGAGCATGAGCACTGTTTGGAATGTACAAACCAGTGTTAGTATCTTTTAAATGCCAATGATAATTCAGAGAATTAGCATTTTTAGTGACCATGACATCAAGGAATTTCAATTGATTATTGACCTGTTTCTCACAAGTAAAACGAATGCTACTGTGAATATTGTTAAGAGAATGCAAAAACTTTTCAGCATCCTTTTCGTCTCTAACGATTGCAAAAATATCATCAACATACCGACGATAGTACATGGGGAAATCAATAATTTTGGACTCAATTAAATTCATCGCAAAAGAGGCCAGAGTTGGGCCGAGGATCGATCCCATGGCAACGCCTTCGATTTGATGGTATAGATTATCATTAAATTGGAACAACATATTTTTGCACGATAAATTTAGGAGGGAAATCAGGGTTCCTTTATCGACCGGAAAGCTGGTAAAATCAATTAGATTACAAATATGATTGAAAGTATCATCGAGAGGAATACTCGGAAATAAGCTCACTACATCATACGAAACCATATAAAAATGGTCATGAGAAATATCTTTGATCGAATCAACGAATTCGAAGGAGTCTTTCAGCTCTAAAGAGCGAGGAATGTATGGTTTCAGAATTTGATTCAACCACCTACTTAGGCTAGTATTGTAGGCTTTTGGCATACTTAAAATAGGCCGTATAGGCGGATCGGTACGCGATTTGTGTATTTTAGGCAGGCCATAGAGCCTGGCTGGCTGACTACCAGTGCTTCTAACTTCACTATAAACACTTTCAGGAAGCTTGCCTTTTTTCTTTAAATCAGACAGGCTACGGTTGAACCTCTCCTCTGCAATAATGAATTGACTTTTGTCTTTGGTAGACGGTTTCAAATTTTTGAATTTGCTACGATCACTTAGAATTTCATGAATTTTATCATTATACTTGTGTTTATCCATAATACACACGCCGTTACCTTTGTCAAACTTGGTAACGTGAAGGTTTTTATTTTTCGCTAAAGTACGGAGAGTTTTGATTTTGTCAGTCAAGAACTTTTGGCGAGACTTGTCATTAATGTAAGTGTAAGCTAAAGACTTGAATTTGGAACGAACACGATCCTCATCTTCCTTACTCAAACTTAGTTTCGCAACATTGTTGAAAACCACTTCAGTTTCTGTTTTTAGATCAAGCGCATTGACCTTTTGAGGCCAGCACATGGAAAAGCCCAAACTAAGAGCCTGGGTTTCTTCTAGACTGAGTTCATGACTGCTGATGTTGACGATGCCGCTACCATCCACATTTGAAGGTGAATTACACCGCCTTGTTCTGTTGATTAGATTTTGGAATTTCTTGTTATGTCGAATTGAGATTTGCTGGAGATTCTTCTTGTTGTAGTGTTGAATTATTGTGACCATACTTGTCCATGTTGCTTGATGCTGTTGCCGCAGTAGAGAGACTTGTTCTTGAAGCTTTTCGCAGATTTGCCTTGCTGACTTGATCTCCTTCCTGAGCTCCTTGAGTTGAAATTTCTTGATATTGGAATTGAGACAGTTGAATCTCGAAGGAATTTTGAAGTACATAAACTTAGGGATCACTTCGTTATTAAGACACTTTTCTAAGAACTGCAACCGTAGGAGACTAGTTTGGTGTTTCATCCATGGCTTCTGTGCAGACTTCACCTGAGCTAACCAGCTTGGTTTCAGGGAGGACTTCAGTGAATTGTACGCGAGGCTGCCCAAATTCATTTCACAAATGAAAAGTCGATGTGTCACGACCGGTTTCAGTCTATTTCAGACCATCTTCAGGTGTATGTACAGACATGGAAAAATCGACTTATATACTAAAATGATTAAAACTAAAGGAGAAGTGATCAGTAAAATTTCGTCGGTCACAGAAATTGCGAAGGTCACAGAAAGACCCTCAGCTTGTATGACGAATCGTGTTCATTCAATGTTCTGTCAGTGCTATGGCAAAGTGCAATACTTTCAGCTATTTTCGTGTACTTGGTTTTGTAGATTATCGTAAAATCGTCAAAGTCCGCATTGTGCAGATGTTTAGAAATTTCAGTTTCATTAGGAATGCCGCGAATATGTTCTTTCATTCTAGTGTAGAGATGACGCTTAGTCTCACCAATATAGCTGCTTGAGCACAGCTTACAGGAAAATTTATAAACTACATCAGAGGAGAGACTAAACTTCAACCTGTCTTTGTTTGGAAAAAGGTTAGCAGTCTTAAGTGTTCTGTAAGAAACAATAATTTTATGATTCGCTGGAAGGAATTTGTTCAAACTATCAACAGTCTTTCTAGTTTGACTCTCAAGACTTTTGACAAAAGGGAGGCGCCAGTATATGTTTTTAATATTACGATCGCTAGGTTGGAAATTGTCAACATTATTTTTAATTCTATCGATTTGATCATTAGAGTAGCCATTGGCAATGAAAATACCTTTGATGACAGAGAAACTGCTTTCATAGGCATTTCGACCGCCACTTAAACGCTTAGCTCGAATAATCAAGGCGCGAATAGCCGAGGTTTTATAACGAACAGGAGCATGAGCACTGTTTGGAATGTACAAACCAGTGTTAGTATCTTTTAAATGCCAATGATAATTCAGAGAATTAGCATTTTTAGTGACCATGACATCAAGGAATTTCAATTGATTATTGACCTGTTTCTCACAAGTAAAACGAATGCTACTGTGAATATTGTTAAGAGAATGCAAAAACTTTTCAGCATCCTTTTCGTCTCTAACGATTGCAAAAATATCATCAACATACCGACGATAGTACATGGGGAAATCAATAATTTTGGACTCAATTAAATTCATCGCCCAACTCTGGCCTCTTTTGCGATGAATTTAATTGAGTCCAAAATTATTGATTTCCCCATGTACTATCGTCGGTATGTTGATGATATTTTTGCAATCGTTAGAGACGAAAAGGATGCTGAAAAGTTTTTGCATTCTCTTAACAATATTCACAGTAGCATTCGTTTTACTTGTGAGAAACAGGTCAATAATCAATTGAAATTCCTTGATGTCATGGTCACTAAAAATGCTAATTCTCTGAATTATCATTGGCATTTAAAAGATACTAACACTGGTTTGTACATTCCAAACAGTGCTCATGCTCCTGTTCGTTATAAAACCTCGGCTATTCGCGCCTTGATTATTCGAGCTAAGCGTTTAAGTGGCGGTCGAAATGCCTATGAAAGCAGTTTCTCTGTCATCAAAGGTATTTTCATTGCCAATGGCTACTCTAATGATCAAATCGATAGAATTAAAAATAATGTTGACAATTTCCAACCTAGCGATCGTAATATTAAAAACATATACTGGCGCCTCCCTTTTGTCAAAAGTCTTGAGAGTCAAACTAGAAAGACTGTTGATAGTTTGAACAAATTCCTTCCAGCGAATCATAAAATTATTGTTTCTTACAGAACACTTAAGACTGCTAACCTTTTTCCAAACAAAGACAGGTTGAAGTTTAGTCTCTCCTCTGATGTAGTTTATAAATTTTCCTGTAAGCTGTGCTCAAGCAGCTATATTGGTGAGACTAAGCGTCATCTCTACACTAGAATGAAAGAACATATTCGCGGCATTCCTAATGAAACTGAAATTTCTAAACATCTGCACAATGCGGACTTTGACGATTTTACGATAATCTACAAAACCAAGTACACGAAAATAGCTGAAAGTATTGCACTTTGCCATAGCACTGACAGAACATTGAATGAACACGATTCGTCATACAAGCTGAGGGTCTTTCTGTGACCTTCGCAATTTCTGTGACCGACGAAATTTTACTGATCACTTCTCCTTTAGTTTTAATCATTTTAGTATATAAGTCGATTTTTCCATGTCTGTACATACACCTGAAGATGGTCTGAAATAGACTGAAACCGGTCGTGACACATCGACTTTTCATTTGTGAAATGAATTTGGGCAGCCTCGCGTACAATTCACTGAAGTCCTCCCTGAAACCAAGCTGGTTAGCTCAGGTGAAGTCTGCACAGAAGCCATGGATGAAACACCAAACTAGTCTCCTACGGTTGCAGTTCTTAGAAAAGTGTCTTAATAACGAAGTGATCCCTAAGTTTATGTACTTCAAAATTCCTTCGAGATTCAACTGTCTCAATTCCAATATCAAGAAATTTCAACTCAAGGAGCTCAGGAAGGAGATCAAGTCAGCAAGGCAAATCTGCGAAAAGCTTCAAGAACAAGTCTCTCTACTGCGGCAACAGCATCAAGCAACATGGACAAGTATGGTCACAATAATTCAACACTACAACAAGAAGAATCTCCAGCAAATCTCAATTCGACATAACAAGAAATTCCAAAATCTAATCAACAGAACAAGGCGGTGTAATTCACCTTCAAATGTGGATGGTAGCGGCATCGTCAACATCAGCAGTCATGAACTCAGTCTAGAAGAAACCCAGGCTCTTAGTTTGGGCTTTTCCATGTGCTGGCCTCAAAAGGTCAATGCGCTTGATCTAAAAACGGAAACTGAAGTGGTTTTCAACAATGTTGCGAAACTAAGTTTGAGTAAGGAAGATGAGGATCGTGTTCGTTCCAAATTCAAGTCTTTAGCTTACACTTACATTAATGACAAGTCTCGCCAAAAGTTCTTGACTGACAAAATCAAAACTCTCCGTACTTTAGCGAAAAATAAAAACCTTCACGTTACCAAGTTTGACAAAGGTAACGGCGTGTGTATTATGGATAAACACAAGTATAATGATAAAATTCATGAAATTCTAAGTGATCGTAGCAAATTCAAAAATTTGAAACCGTCTACCAAAGACAAAAGTCAATTCATTATTGCAGAGGAGAGGTTCAACCGTAGCCTGTCTGATTTAAAGAAAAAAGGCAAGCTTCCTGAAGGTGTTTATAGTGAAGTTAGAAGCACTGGTAGTCAGCCAGCCAGGCTCTATGGCCTGCCTAAAATACACAAATCGCGTACCGATCCGCCTATACGGCCTATTTTAAGTATGCCAAAAGCCTACAATACTAGCCTAAGTAGGTGGTTGAATCAAATTCTGAAACCATACATTCCTCGCTCTTTAGAGCTGAAAGACTCCTTCGAATTCGTTGATTCGATCAAAGATATTTCTCATGACCATTTTTATATGGTTTCGTATGATGTAGTGAGCTTATTTCCGAGTATTCCTCTCGATGATACTTTCAATCATATTTGTAATCTAATTGATTTTACCAGCTTTCCGGTCGATAAAGGAACCCTGATTTCCCTCCTAAATTTATCGTGCAAAAATATGTTGTTCCAATTTAATGATAATCTATACCATCAAATCGAAGGCGTTGCCATGGGATCGATCCTCGGCCCAACTCTGGCCTCTTTTGCGATGAATTTAATTGAGTCCAAAATTATTGATTTCCCCATGTACTATCGTCGGTATGTTGATGATATTTTTGCAATCGTTAGAGACGAAAAGGATGCTGAAAAGTTTTTGCATTCTCTTAACAATATTCACAGTAGCATTCGTTTTACTTGTGAGAAACAGGTCAATAATCAATTGAAATTCCTTGATGTCATGGTCACTAAAAATGCTAATTCTCTGAATTATCATTGGCATTTAAAAGATACTAACACTGGTTTGTACATTCCAAACAGTGCTCATGCTCCTGTTCGTTATAAAACCTCGGCTATTCGCGCCTTGATTATTCGAGCTAAGCGTTTAAGTGGCGGTCGAAATGCCTATGAAAGCAGTTTCTCTGTCATCAAAGGTATTTTCATTGCCAATGGCTACTCTAATGATCAAATCGATAGAATTAAAAATAATGTTGACAATTTCCAACCTAGCGATCGTAATATTAAAAACATATACTGGCGCCTCCCTTTTGTCAAAAGTCTTGAGAGTCAAACTAGAAAGACTGTTGATAGTTTGAACAAATTCCTTCCAGCGAATCATAAAATTATTGTTTCTTACAGAACACTTAAGACTGCTAACCTTTTTCCAAACAAAGACAGGTTGAAGTTTAGTCTCTCCTCTGATGTAGTTTATAAATTTTCCTGTAAGCTGTGCTCAAGCAGCTATATTGGTGAGACTAAGCGTCATCTCTACACTAGAATGAAAGAACATATTCGCGGCATTCCTAATGAAACTGAAATTTCTAAACATCTGCACAATGCGGACTTTGACGATTTTACGATAATCTACAAAACCAAGTACACGAAAATAGCTGAAAGTATTGCACTTTGCCATAGCACTGACAGAACATTGAATGAACACGATTCGTCATACAAGCTGAGGGTCTTTCTGTGACCTTCGCAATTTCTGTGACCGACGAAATTTTACTGATCACTTCTCCTTTAGTTTTAATCATTTTAGTATATAAGTCGATTTTTCCATGTCTGTACATACACCTGAAGATGGTCTGAAATAGACTGAAACCGGTCGTGACACATCGACTTTTCATTTGTGAAATGAATTTGGGCAGCCTCGCGTACAAGTCCGCATCTGTTAGCTTTTAAGCTATCTGGATAGATACTTGGAATAATTTTGTTCAAGCGCTTGTAATTGAAGATACATAAGTCATCGATGTATCTGGTGGTCTTGGACAGTAGTCGTGCTACTCCAATCTTTTTCTGTTTTATAGTCAATGCCTTGAACTGATGAAAATGATCTATCAATATCGTTACCTGAATAGTCAGAAATTTAGGATTGAATTTTATGAACTACAGGGGGTGGACAATTTTCCGAATTGTTTTCATAAAGTGGCAGCTCGTGTTTTTTGCCCAGGCAGCAACCGCCAAAACACGAGCTCCCAAATGTCTGAATACTTCATAAAGAACTCAGTTTTATTGCCGGTATAGTGCTTATTTAAGCTTGGGCATCGAAGCGATGTTTTATCAAAGCCCAACAGAAGTGTCAGTGGCACTAAGCGCCGGCTATTTTAATCACAACACTTCATTTTTCAGATTGGTCAATTAACTGGAGGAGTGATAAAATCTTTTGGAATTTTCTTTTTCCTTGCCTGACCATAGTAAATAGTAGATAGTCTGATCTATAGCAAAAATGAATAGCTCAATATTTTTGAATAGAATGCATTAAAACTGTTTATGAAGACATTTTCAAATTTCCTATTGATGTCTACGAAGCATAAGTAGAATCGTTTAAGTTTGCTCTAAGAATCTATAGAGTTATAGCTTATGGACTCTGGAACCGCATGCAGACGATTAAAAGTATGCGAAATGTTGATTTTGTCGGTCTTCATCATAGCAGAGGATAGCATTCATCAAATATTAAGTATTGAATCTCTTTAAATTTTCATCTTATTCAATGATTTTTCATTTCATGGAACTTGTAAACTTGGCACGTCTTTTCATGTCATAAGGCTTGATATGGATTAAGTTTATTCAAATATTTAATAAGTTAAAAAAAATGAAATTGCTTAAGCTCTATATTCAATGCCTTGAACTGATGAAAAATGATCGATCAATCTCGTTACGATATTTACATTCTGAAACAAGTTGTAAAAAATAGTACTCAAACAATATTTCTGTTTCAGAATGCATTGAATCTCCGATAAATAGTAGTCATGAACTGGACAATTGCCCAATCATAAGTGAAATTTTTAAGTCCTGTTCACTCCTGATCTGTATTAAATGTTAGTGTTTATGTGCACGCATTCGTGCCATGTAGCATCGCCCTCTCAAGGCCGAAGTACTGGTTATTGCTTCTATTGTAAATTATCGACCATAAAAATAAAACGGAGCTTGCACATCATGTCTTCTGAAAACATAAATTCGCTCCCGATCAGACTGGTCAACTGAAGTATATACCGGTATGTATAAGTACCGGTATGTATAATGAATGCTCATCTATTTGTTTAGAAGTTCATGTCATCGCGACGAATTAACAAACATTACAGTAGACCACAAAGTTTCTTTCATTACTGTCACATACGAGTACATGTAATTTTCCGCATGCAGCATTGTTCTTTTTATGATACAAAGCAGCGGTAAGTCTATCGAAGACGCCCCTATCCGCGGGACGGGGTCAGGTAACACCAGCCAGCCCGTCGAAGACATCACTCAGCAGCAAGGCTTATCTAAATGTATTTTCTGTGTTTCCCACTGGAAACAAACATTCGTTACTCATTACCATACACTACTAATTCCTCGCATCTTTATTTTCAGATTCCCTAAGAGAAGAGAAAATTGGGAATGAGAAGACGATTGAAGAGGTGATCGAGAAAATGTTGAAGGATGCAACTGATCGCGGCAGTGGGAGGAGGAGGCGACAGTCCTGGTCGAACAAGTTCTCTTTGCCAAAGCCAGTGCGGGTGGAAGCAATCGCCTGCTACACCAACGAGCTAGGAGTCGCAGAGCCTGCACTGGAAGGACGAGATGTTCTGGAGGAGAAGTTGAATCGAACAATTTCGCCTAAAATCACATTGGACTTGTTATCCGAACATTTTTAGTTTTAGTATAGAAATCCAGATGATTGTTGATACAGATTGTGTAGTGCGCTATTTCTAGATTTCATACATGTATTTTTTGTAATATGATGTTATTGAATGAATGCTGTCTTCGTTTTCAACAATTGTTAATTGGCCTAGCACAGGTTGTAGTTCAGGACTAGGAAAAGCGTGTGTAGTTAGCGGTATAATTTTTATACGAGTGATTCAGATTGTAAATTAATCGGCTTATCGTCTCAAGTCCAATAGCGAATATAGAGCGACAAAGCAGGTGGGATGCCGCATATGTAGCGATTAATCGGCCAAAATCCGATATCGGATATAGAGCGACAAAACAGGTGAGATGCCGCATATGTAGCGATTAATCGGCCAAAATCCGATATCGGATATAGAGCGACAAAACAGGTGAGATGCCGCATATGTAGCGATTAATCGGCCAAAATCCGATATCGGATATAGAGCGACAAAACAGGTGGGATACCGCATATGTAGCGATTAATCGGCCAAAATCCGATATCGGATATAGAGCGACAAAACAGGTGGGATACCGCATATGTAGCGATTAATCGGCCAAAATCCGATATCGGAAATAGAGCGGAATATCAGGTGCAATGCCGAGACGAATTCTCGGGCATCGGCAAGGCATCGATTTTATGGGAAATCGACGCCGCGATGCCGAAACGAGATTTCATGCATCGGCCCGATGAAATTTTTACCACCGGGTTAGTTTTGCGACCAACAACAGAAGGGACCTTCCGATCTTGTCAAACTGATTTATATTTGAATCAATTCTATTTGCCTTCAACAGTTTTCTTCAATGACAAAAAACCATATTCAAAAGAAACGTGTGTTAAAGAAAGCACCGCATCCTTGGTGACTTTAACTCATACGATCATTTATCGCTTGTTAATCCACTTGTGAATTACTGCATCAAATCCTTCTCAAGAAGTAGGCTTCTCATCGACAAGTTTGGTTGTTTTTTACCTTACCAAATTCATTCCATCATAGGAATGCATAGTTGACTGCTGTTATCCTCATATTGTGAAATTTCAAAATTAGCTTGCATTCATTTTTAGCTATGTTTTCTTAAAGGTATGAGGAGGCCTTCCTAAACTTTCAATCGACTTAATTGACCTGGCATCGCCATATGGTGCAAGTTGGAGGTTATGGAGCGAAACCTTGCTTCATGCAGCCACATGATTAGTCTCCGATGACTCCTTGCATAGCTGCATGATCAAGCTTCTCCACCTTCGTGTTTATCTTCAATTGAAATTTTGGTTAGCATTTCGTCATAATTTATGGTGCACTATCGTCTTTAGTTTATAGAAACAAAAATAAATTGTTAATTTAAATTCTTTCCTTTTTCCTCGGTCAGCCTTTAAAAATGCATGCATGCAACTTTTTAGTCTATATCAGGGCATGTATGAATTGTAATTATCCGAGCTTACCTTTTAATAATCTAACATATTCTAGGATTTTCAAGTAAGGGATTTGTGAAAACTTCTGTTATTCCGTTTCAATGATTCTTCGAATTTTTTAAGTATGTCGTTCTTAATTGAATTAGATCCTTCCCAAATGTGGTCGAGTATTGGAAAGTTTTCGAAAATGACATAATGTAGAGTATCAGATTAGCAAATATCTAATCTTAAGAAATGATAATTCTTGAAAGGTCTACATAAGTGTTGATTTTCCATGACTGCGGGAAGCCCAAAACGACGAAGTTTTTGGAACCCCCCCCCCCGATCGTCGTTTTGGGCTTCCCGCAGTCATTGAAAAATATTCCTAGCCCTCTATTTCCTGAAATAAGCGTTGATTCCACTCATAAAGTTATCGCTATTACAAAACTTCCAAATACAATTTTAGCGACAATTTGAAAATGCTACCCGAATGTTTCATCAGTTGAACTTTTCGAATAATATGGCTTTCTGCTGAATAGAAGTAACTTTTCAGTGTATGGATGGACGAGGGCGATCGAGGGGAGGTTCAGTTGATAAATTTTTCTCAGAGAGCCTATAGCTTTGTCCTTGACTAGCCAATTTTCTGCTCGTTTACATTGGTATCAGGGCTGTGGGTTTCTCTAACAGCCATCTCTGTCCCCGAGAAAAGAGCCAACTTCCACCTTCAATTCCCAAAGTAGAACTGTGGAGGCGGCTTCTACAACAGTCGTCTCTGCCCCTGAGATAAAAATCCTCCACCGTCCCTGAACAGGACTGTTGCGGTGCTGCTCTAAAAGCTGCTTCCGCCTCTACCTTCCCAACTGCTATGAGCGGAAATACTGAGGCAGCCTTTTCAGCAGCCGCTTTCACTTGCACTAGAAACCCTCGTCCACGTGCGAGCAAAAAGTCGGCCTTCGTATCCTCAGCCTTGATTCACAAATCCTGCATGCTATTTCCTCGGTCAAATCCCAAGAATGATTGACAAACAGTTCGGACTTCATGCCTATGTAGCTAAATGCTCAATATTTCCCATTTGTATTTAGTGCTAGTGCTCTAACCCTTTTTTTAGATCCATGATCAATTAATTTTTCATATTTGGAACACTGTCTTAATATGAGACAATTCAATTCTTTTTGTCAGGGCGAAAAGCAAGGTATCTGACAGCAGAGGTGATGTCAGAGGTAATGGCGGAATCGAAGCAAGAGAAGAACACTACGAGACTATCACAACTGGAAAAGACAACTGAACACAGCGGAAAGTCAACAATCGCAAGTGCCAATTGTGTAAGTAGCGCTAATCAAGCTCACCAATTGCTCCTTTTATAGATTCATATATTTTTGGACATTTATGGCAGTGATTGATTATAATTCTATTCAGCAATTGATTTTTCGTCGAAATTTGAAATTGATGCATTTTTCCGCACATATCCTTAACTTATATGGGTCTACCCAAGATAACGGTTGTTTCATTTTGAGCAGTAAATTAACTCTCAGCTGAGAATTTCATACGTACCGTACTTAAGAAATAACTCTTTTCGAAGTCAAACTGCTTCCAAGATAATTTTGAACCCTGAAAATTTCGTGCTTTGTTCCATTTGTATAGCAATAAATGTACCGTTCAAAAAAGACTTTCCTTTCAATTACTTGTACACATAGAGATTTTTCTGAGGATCTACTGCAGATTAAGTCATGATATCCTTGCAATATACTTTCCATGCAGTCTTGTAACAATATCATATGCAATTAAAATATTTACTTTCTCAAGTAGTCGCCAGATCTGAAAAACGTTTGGTAGCGGTCGTTTCATATGAACTACTTTTGAATGCAGCCTATAGTGAATCATTGAAATTTGACTAGCCAAGAGAAGATGAGCTTTTTATTTAAAGAAAATAAAATTAATCTTTCGACAAGCAGATAATAATTTGTTATTGTCTTTCTAAAAGAAATTTCGGCGAACCGCCCTTCTCAATCAGATTTTTAACTTGCAGAGATCTCATCTAACAAGGACTATGATTTTAATATCAAATCTGGGAATGTCTGTATCATGGGTGAATAGGGGAAGATAGTGAAGTCAAAGACAATGAAGTCAACATAGCACATTTCTGTGTAAACTGGCCACAATACACTTTCATGCATCCTCCTATTGTTGTAGAGTTATTGCTGGTAAATTTGATTGGTTCCATTCGATTTTAGAAAGACAATAGGAAATTATTATGTGCTTCTAAAGGTCAATTTAATTTTCTTTAATTTAAATGTTATCTAAATCTCTCTTTACAAATTCAGCTCATATTCCCAGGAGTTGGAAGAAGAGCTATTTTACGATTTGCTGTAAAAGTCATCAGATAAGACTGTCATGCTAGGCTTCGAACATTCTCTTTAGGAAAATAATAGCCAGCGGTAGCTTTAAGAATTATCTATTTTGCGGATCCATGTCTCACTTTTCATATTTTTTCCATTCAGAAAATTGTGACATATAGATAAATACAAAAACATATTCAATTTAAAGGATTAAGTGTTGAATCATCGTACTTCTGATTATCAGTTAAGGTTGGTCTAGGCAGATCAAAAATTTGCAATGAATTAAGTTATGTCGACTGAGGTATACTTCGTAGAATTATTACCATCAGTCAAAAGCCTTTTTTCTCTAATTGCCATACGATGTTTAAATACTACTGGTCTGCGTTTATGGAATCTTAGCTGAAACTGAATATTTCTTAATAGAAAGTTCCATATTTTTTAATCTGTTGCACGCTTCTGACAAGTGATAGCCGTGTCTGAGGTAAGGATGGTTGTAGTCATCCCCCTCTAGTTGTGGTTCGGGGTAGGGGGGACTAGGTACTTTTAGTCAGGGCTGGTTCTTGTTGGTTTCCTGGCCCCGACAAGCTAATGCTTGTGACTGGAAGACACCCCTGGAATTGGCAATGTGTAACTGAGACGCCAGAGTCAGCGCAACTGAGCACGGATGATTGATGGAGTTCGTTGGTTAAGTCAGCATGACACAGGTGCAAACGAGTCGGGGTTAAGGAGCTTGACGGAGACCTTTCCATAAGGGCAGCAAATTGTCTCTTCTCGGCTTAATAGGGTGTCCCTGTGAGCCTGCATCAATTGTAACGTATCAGGGTCTCCGAGGTTGGTGCAGGGCTGCTGTTAGTTTGGTGGTGGGTGGATTGGCTAGATTCTTGCTACTCTGGATCTCACTTCGCACCTTCGGGTGTATTTTTTTACACACTTCGGGCCCATCTGGTGTACTGCAAATTTGTCAGTTATTCACATATTCACCTGAAAAGAATCATATAATGCTATCTCAAATGTGTAAAATCTCAAATCTTCTTTTCCACCGTCAATTTTTTAGTCTCTACCCGCAAGATTTCATTAAAGTTCGCAGCACACATGCTGAAAATGAGATGCATTTTTTTTAATTTGTCAACTTTTTAGATAAATGGAAACAAATTATTTCTCTTTTTTCAGATGGTTCAAGGTCCATTCTCAAACTTAAGAATCTGGCAATTCTTCAGTTTTAGAGAAAAATGTCGACACTATTTTGTGGTATTCAACATTATTGCGGTTGTGAACAATAAGTACTTTTTTCTGTATCTTTAATCGTGCTGCATTTTTCTGCTCTGACTCAACAGATTCTGTTAAATCTAGATCCAAAAGATTTGACTTCTCCCAATTTTATCTGCTACTCATAAAATAATAATAAATTTCAGATAAAATTGGTAATAGTCCGGGAGCTAGCGTGAAGTTGTGCAGGGAACGAGGTAGTACATAAAACTTTCACATAGCATAGTAGACCTCTAACCTACTGCAAAACTTCGCGTCTGCCGGATCAGATCATTTGCTTTTCAGAAATAGAGAGGATGACACAATCCTATGTATTTCCAGTGGTAAAATTGTGACATTTAAGGTGTTGACTCCATTTTTTCGAATTTTTGCTCATAAAAGTTACACAAATTGGTATTTTGTTGAACTGGTTATTATAGAAATCATCTACAGATCATGATCTTTCAAATGAGTTATCATTCAGTGACAGAGGATGAAGTAAAGTGCACAAACAGACACTTTTCGTTTAAGTACGAGGTATATCAACGTTGAATTTTCCTGAAATTTCTATGTTAAAATTTGCAGTTACACCAACGAAAAGTGTCTGTTTGTACACTCTACTTCATCCTCTGTCACTGAATGATAACTCATTTGAAAGATCATGATCTGTAGATGATTTCTATAATAACCAGTTCAACAAAATACCAATTTGTGTAACTTTTATGAGCAAAAATTCGAAAAAATGGAGTCAACACCTTAAATGTCACAATTTTACCACTGGAAATACATAGGATTGTGTCATCCTCTCTATTTCTGAAAAGCAAATGATCTGATCCGGCAGACGCGAAGTTTTGCAGTAGGTTAGAGGTCTACTATGCTATGTGAAAGTTTTATGTACTACCTCGTTCCCTGCACAACTTCACGCTAGCTCCCGGACTATAATTGTGCTTTGCCATGCCTAGAAATAGAGTTTGAAACTTGAAACTCGAAACGTCGGGAGGTATGATGCCAAATTTTTCTGAAATTTGTTGTCATTTTTTGATTGGCGAGTGAAATTGGGAGAGATTGACTATTTTGAATTTTGATACAGCAATAATGAAGAACCTCACGTGTGCCATTGTTAATTATGTCTGAACAAATTTGAATACTCAAATAATCTACAATGTAATTACTTTTCTACAAATTTGGAATAATGAGATTCGTATGTCTTAGTTCAAGTAACATGACAACGTACTATTTTTTTAAAAATGTATTTAATATCCAGATCTACTTCATACAATTACTCTTTTCTGTGTATGGTGACTTAAAATGGTGATGAATAAATTCATTTCTGAACAAATTTTGCTTTTAAACCCTGCTCGTTGCCGTTTAACGATAAAGATTAGAGTCAGGAAATACGTGCATGTACTAAATGCATGCATCATGAAACGTGTATCTTCCTCAAACCAAAACATTCTGAATTGTTGCATCAATGCACTAGTAAGGGGAATTCAATTATTATTCATCAAATTTCAGTTATCAAACATTTGTCTGCTTATATCTTTATGATACTGATCAGGGAGAAGGAATAATGATAATAAAAAAAATGAAACGTTGAAAAATATAATTATTTGATGGAACATTGTCATTTCACGCTTTAATTTATGATCCATCACACAGGACAGCCACATTATTTGAATGGAAAATGATGGCAACTCATTGTTACTTTTGCACTTGTCATTGTTGCAATTTTGTTGCCTCCTCTGCACAAGCCAACGACTGATGACAAAACAAGACAAGTAGCGGTTCGGTTCAACTGCCTATGCATATTACACGAGAAGGTCCAAAAGTACTAGGACTTGATGGTCTACGTGCATCGAAAATCCAAGTCGTCCTCAATTCAACCATCAGCCCCATCATTCCGTTTTCCTCAACAATCCGAGACCTCATACAACAGTGCAGTCAACATACTTCTTCCGATCTTCCCTCTTTGGAGCCAAGTCATGATTCCCATACACCACAAACACACACACAGATGCTGCTATGCGTGATGATCCTCCTGCTGACGAGCCAAATCAAGCCGAACTTCCAATTGATCATCCAACTCCTGCTACTTCCATGGATCTTCCTGCAACTTCTCCATTCGCTGGTGACTCTGCTACTGGGCCTTCTACTGCGACTCCAACTCCAACATGATGCACTCGGATCCGAAGACATCCTGGCCGATACAAAGACTTCGTTTGTGTCGGGGAGGAGTTGTAACAGGCGCTTACCAATTCATCCACGTTTCAAATCGAAACTAAATTCGAACTTCGCGCAAGAAATCAGCTGCGCCGTGGTTATCAAGGATTATACCACTTATTATTTGTGTGTGACTTTATTTTCTACAATAAAGTGTTTCTGCCGCAAAATATTTGTAATTGAATTTTGTGCTTTAAATAACCTAAAGTGAGCGCTTTAGGGCTGACCAGGGCTGTGGAGCCGATGCGTTATCTCATCGGCTCCGGCTCCGGCTCCGACTTCAAATTCAGGTTCTATCTATGCTGGTTATCCTGGATCCGTTGAACGGGTTTTTTGGATAACGGTGTGGCCTTTAGAGGCTTGCTACAATCATCAAATTAGTTTTCATTAACAAGCAACGACTTAAGTTAATAATAAAAATGATAATAGCCTAATATAATGACAAATAACATACTTGTCATATATTTTTGCATGAATTGACTATCTCTGAAAGATAAAATAAAGTTATAGCCAGGATTGGTTAAATTAGATACAGATCTCCCGCACTGGCTAAAAATAAATTGGCCTAGCCTGCAACCAGTCTACTACGAGGCTACATTAAATAAGACCACATGAGTGATGATGATATACCTAATTAGCCGTCACAGGGGCCGAATAGTAGTATAAGCTTTTTAACAAAGCTTGAATATGAAACTGGATAGCGTATGCCTCTAGATAGCTTATAGGGCCTGTATCTACTCGAACATGGAAAGGGTATCGGCTATATAGCCAAATATACCGTATCAATAAAGATATCAATTGCTTTATTGAATATTAAAGTGTATATAGGCTAGCTTAGGTTGTTATTGTTATTTGTTATTGCCTTTATTCAATAGTCTGTTGGCCCATGAATAATATGATCGGTGGGTAGCCCATATAGATATAAAAATTACCGGAAAAATATAAGTTATATTTTTCCGGTAATTTTTCCGGAAAAATTACCGGAAAAATTGGAAAAATATGGAAAAATGAAAAAAATTTCCTGTCAACGAAAAATATTCCATCATATCCAACGAAGTCAATCGCTTCAATAGTTCGAAAGTTATAGCTGTTAGAGCTATATGTTTCAAATACACGAAACAGCTATCAGTGTAAAACAATAAATATAGTAAGCAATTATTATTAAACATGTATTTAGGCCTATTTCATTCACTACAGTCGACCCTGATAATGCAGCACGCTCTCATTCAATATTTAGGTTTAGGGCTTGTTCTGAGAGTTTATATTTTCAGATGACATTCTCGAGAAGTACAACATTGAGGATTCATAGTAGGCTACAACATTAATGAAATAGTAGGCTACACGGCGTGACGGCTCACGCTTTTATGCGGTTATAAATCTTATAATTAATAAGAATGATTCATGATAATGAAAGTTGAAATATTTAATGTACCATTACAACATTTTACAAAATTTAGGGCTACTATTAAAGAAATTAAAGCAAAAACGTTTAGCTAAACTTCGCAGATAAACACATTATTATGCTCTCTATTATGATAGCAAATATTTCTCTTCCTTTGAAGCTATGGCTGTCATATGCAGTCGTATGATACAAACCGCAATGTTGTTATTCTATCTTTTTCAAATTACTAATGAAGTGATTCATCAAAATACAGAAATTGAACGGAAAAACTACAAGTGGAAAAATATTATATTTTTCCGGAAAAATGTTATATTTTTCCGGTAATTTTTCCAGAAAAATTACCGGAAAAATTTCCAGAAAATTTTCCATTTCATATCCTTAGTAGCCCACGACTCATCATCTGTAGAAATTATAATTTAGATAGCCTCATCGCAGTGTAGGCTAGAAATGTACAATTGAAAATTATACTTAAAAAAATTAAAAATATCTAATTTAGGACAAGTTTTGTAATTCTATGCAGCATACTTAATAAGTTAAGGCCTAACTTACATTATATTAATTTCGTATTTTTCATTATGGCGTAAAGTTGCACTAAATAATTCATCAATGATTCATGTATATTATTATATTCATGTATAACACATTACCACTATTCCTCTGATGATGGTTAGGCTGATGAAACTGAACTCGGAGTATCACACAGTATGTTGCAGGGTGCTATGCATAATAAAAATTTGACTGCGAGCACCGAGCAGAAATCCCATCTACTTTGCTAGCTTTCGAATGCGCGTGCGGTTTAATGTCACAGACAATAGAAAGGGGAGGTCAAAAGGCGCCTTTATTGACAGCGTCTCAGTCTTTTTTTATTGTTTACATATAAGTCAGCATGATATCACCATAAAGTGTTGACAGACGGAAAAAATAATAATGAAAATTCTTGAAATCCACAGGTCTATGACATTTGGGGAAATATTATTACACGATACGGCTCTTGTGCAGTCCTCCCCCCATTTTATCTCTGGTCAAAAGATGCAGCACCATTGGATGTCCGTTTCAGCATCACCGGTTTGAGTGTATCAAACCATGAGCAGCATTCCATCACCATTCCGTGCTGTTGTAAAAATCTACGTTGGTAATTGCGATGTCATGGTCGCAAACTTCGTCAGCAAGTCAACATTGTAATTTGCCTTCGGGTTTTTCGCATTGAAATATACCCTTTGAATTTTGAAGTCAAAGGAAATTCATTGTGAATGAGATACATTTAAAATAATAGGGCGCTACTAGAAGTGGCTGGGTCGCTTATTGCTATAGCCATTTGAGGACTTGTAGTCAGGTCATTCGTGTGAGTGTGAAGAGTTATCCCTCAAATCAAAATTGATCAAATTGAATAATCGATTGTTTTGAAAAATGTAGGTGGGGGACTGCACAAGAGCCTACAATACAATCTAAGGAAATTGGCATTGTCACAGATGCCAGTAGCCATACCGATAGATGATAGCCTACATAGTAACCGTATTAGATTTAAGACATTGCGCAAGAAATGTAGCTATATTATCTTTGCTGACTGAACTGGAAATGTGTATATAAATGACTGGCGACTTGTCTCTAGCAATCTACAATCATCTAGTTAGCATGCATATAACAAGTCTTCAAATTAATGGATTTTGGAGAATACGTTGTCAATATGGAAATTAGTCTTACGAAACATATGGAATAAAAAAATATTACACATGTGTGTAAATATATAATAAATATAATACAAAAGAAGGCGGCAACTGCAAAGAAAGAATCGTGGAGGACAGATCATTGGTATACTTAAAAGACATATCTTCAGATTTCAAATAATTTAATTTTTTTATGATGCCAATTAATAACTTTCAAAATTCTAGATTTATATCAAAGCTCTAACTATCGGAGCCGGAGCCGGAGCCTTTGTGATAAATCGGCTCCGGCTCCGGCTCCGACCAAAACCATCGGCTCCTTAAGGCTCCGGCTCCGGCTCGGCTCCGGCTCCACAGCCCTGGGGCTGACTATAATGAGACCTCACATTTTGCTATAAACCCAGTATTTCATTCAATAAATCATCAATTGGAATACCTAGTTGTTTTGATTGGATTAAACAACGGACTACTACACCGCTTAAAACACTTCGAGAAGCATGAATCTCAGAAAGTGCGTAGAAAATGTTCTCTATTTATATGGGACTTATGGAAGCTTCTGATTTAGTCCCTACCATATCTGCTCTTATCGTTTATTAAGAGCCGAGAACAAATATATCATTCTTCCAGAGTGAGGCATCATTGATTAACCCTTTCGCGACCAATGCGTGCAGAGCACGTCATGCATGAATTGCTCAAAGTCACCATGATTGGGAAGACCTCAATAGAGACCATTTAAATTGTGCGTGCATAGCACGTCATGGTGACTTCGGACAATGCAATCAATTTCACTTTAGTCGCGAAAGGGTTAAAAAGAAGTATTCTAGTCAGTGAAAGGGTTTTCAAAAGCTTCAATTAGCACACTGTTGGACATGCATGTGCACATTTTTGATCGTGTCTGATGAGAACAGGAACCGGGTAGAACTCTGCAGACGCGCAGATTTGTAGTAGCCATGGATAGCGTGTAATGCATTCTCTAAAAGTCCAATTTTCAGCCTCGTCAGAAGCAGGTGCTGCCGATCGGACGAGATGATTCAACCACTTAACTGCCAGGACTCTAATATTCATCAATCAAATGAAACATAATTCCACGTTGAACTAAGATTCTTTTTATATCAAAAGTACTTCTCCAGAAGTATTTTAATACTTCATCTAGGTGTTTTATTGAAAATGAGACATTATATTTGAGGTGAGAATGCATGTGCATGTTTTTCCACAAGAGCCTTTCGCCCGACAGCTGCGTTTTCGGCTGAAACACAAACTTAAGGAAGTCCACGATCTCCTTCAAAATCCAAATACATTATTCGCAAAAGGCTATGTATTGAGAGGAGAAGAAAGCCAGTAGGTTTTGGGAAGTCTACAGCGACTGCCTACAATGATGACACCACACCTGTGCGCGGTTAGGACGTATCCTTGCGTTGTGTTGTGCAAAAAACCAGACGTGTCTAGTAAACCAAGAATTGTATTTATATTCAAAGCAATACACATCGCTAGACAACTAGCTCAGACAAACAAAAACATCAAGTCAAATATATACAGCTCAATTTCACACAATACCTGTATTCGTTTGAGCTGCACTTTCAGATATCACTTTGTCTTGCAAAATGACTAAATTTCTATAAAACTTTAAGCCGGAGCCGGAACCGTGGTAGGGGTGGTACTCCCTGTAGGCTCCGAAACCCTGTTTGAGTGGTTTGTATACAATACATTTGATTAACAGGTTTATAGACGACCTTCCATAAACTCATGATTCTTTGAAACAAGCTTATTTAGTTCCAGGATGCGTGCAGTTCTGAAAGTTATGTGTACATGCATGTGTGTGTGCTTATTATAGCCAACAAGTTGCCAGTTGCTTGATTGTGCGAAAGACCGCGTTTCTCGTTTTTCATACATGTAAATGGATGCACTACACAATAAGATTTCAGTTACTGCGCCGCGAGGACAAATATATATTTCTGTTTATCGTTTGACTGATAATCTTACTGCACTTGGATCAGATGGACATTGCATCAACTGGCTTTTGTCATTTTAAAATATAATAAATCATGGTGTTCCAACGAAGTAACATAATTTTATGCAATCCTTTTGAATAATAAAAATTTAGTTATTAAAGAACGGCATATACTAGACTTAAGCTTATTAGGGGCTGCTAGAAGTGTGGCCTAGTATGAAATTGTTCAATATAATTCAGTGTAGTTCACAAAAGCAGCTGATCAATATTAGTGTTCAGCTCGATTTGGATGAATATAGTGAGAAGCTGAACAGTATGCGACAGGGATGCAACGGAGCATAATTTAATGTCTACATATACATTACATCGGGAGGCGAAACCGGATCCTTTGAATTCCAGAGCCCATTCGTATCTTAAAATTTTGAGTCTACCTAGAACCGGAAATGGGAGGAAAATCTTTCATCTACATGTAGAGCATATTTATTAGCGGCTGGCATGTGTATCGGATTGAATATTTAGACTAAGCATATTCTCAGATGTCATCGTCCTTTTTTAAGCAGGCAATGGGCATAAAGTGACTCAATCGAAAACAAATTGGCACAAAATTGAAGACAGCATTTTCACATATTTCTAGCATAATAATCCGGTCACATTAGCGTTGTCAACCGGCAAATTTCGTTTCAGTTGAGCGGTTAACAATATCCTTATATCCGCTTAACTATTTGATTAAAGCAAATTGTCAGCCAATTCGGATGATTTCTGCAAATTGCATCTTGTCCAAATGAGGTTTTTCTGCACTCTTACCGACATTGCGGAATCATTTGAAGCATGAATTTGAGACCACCTGTCGAAATTTTTAACCTTAATATAAGCAGTCTGACATGACACATTCGACAGTCTTCCATCTGTGAGCCAATGTAATGCGCATGAATGAATCAGTGCACCGCGCTAAATTTGATCGACAGCGTAAAGTCTAGCACATATGATAACAGGGTCAAACCTAATTCCGATGGAAGATAACTTTAAATGAACTGGAATCCATCGGAGGCTGCATGGCTCCAAGCCTCCAAGAGATTATTTTATCAGTATTTAAGCTTAGTATCAATAAAATTAAAAGCAGAGGTGGGTACGCGATCCAAACATTATGCGTCCACGTTTGAAAATTTGGCTTTCCGAGATCGCGATCTGGCAGTTACTATATCTGATACAAGTAGGCTAGCTGAATGTATAATATTTAATACTTACTGTAACGTTTAATTGTTACAATTGTGTTCAGCTGAGGAATCATGCACGGCATGTCATACACGTATGCCTACTCGTGTTTGTTAAGTTGAAATGAATGAAAACGTCATGACTTAGGCCCATGTTTGCCGTCATAGATCGTGATAATGATTCAAATACAATTAAATACTATACATAGGCTACACGTCACGATGACAGGAACTCGAGAACTTGAGGATGCGTCTTCAACTTATACCCACGCGTGAAGGCGCTCAGCATGAGAATATTCAAACTAAAGAAATTTTCAAACGCAGTAGAATTTAAACTTTACTGTCGCTACCCTCTCCGTTAAATTAAGCAATCATGCACATCCAAGCATCACAGTATATTGTATATCATGTAGGTGTAAAAAGAAAACGTTAAAATGAACATAACTTTATGCTACCGTACTTTGTGGCTGCAAACTCGTCAATGTTTCACTCCTCGTCAGAAGAGGTGGGTTTATAGACCAAAAAGTTCAAAGCCTGCCTTGAAAACCGTGGAACTCAAAGTTTGAAGCAGTGAGGCTGGCTCCCTTTGATCTGAGGATGTTCCCTCCCGAGTTAAAGAGGCGCTCAACAGCATCAGACTTGGCAGAGGAGTGTTTGTACTTCACAACGACTGCGAGCCATGCATATCTGTGTACAACCGCGAAATGGTCTCGGGTCATGGGCCAATTACCAGGCCAAGGAGTAATCATATAGGCCTAATACAGCACAATTTATTCTTTATAACACCAGGTGACATGCCACGCTCAATTAAGCGTAATTCACGCGTAAAGTACGCGTTATTACACATGACCCTAAACATCCGTGGCTATGCGTGACATTGCTGCAACATCTGTCGGCATTCCTGTTAAAGACTGTGCGTCTCATGTCTCTGCATGTATCAGAGGCTAAACAATGTGATAGGACTTCAATTTCATGCTCAGGGAAGACAGAACATGCCTAGCGGTTCATCCGTGGTTCAAGCGGCAACGCATACAACTGTAGACGACGCGCAAACTATAAGCGTTCGCCCGCGCGTATTCATAAACATTCTCCATGTTTTAAGAGCATCAGATCAAGTGATTTCTGACTCTTAGTGCAGCGTGTATGTACGCGGGTAGAAGAGTAGAATGTCCTTAACCACGAATGTTTGGGTGTTCCGTAAATACGCGTGGCATGTCACCTAGTGAATCTTTCAAGGAATATCAAACAACTACAGGGTGGATCAAAAGTTCCTGACCCCCTAAAACTTTTTAAGGAAAAACAGAATTTCGTCGGATAAAAATCTATTTTTCATCCATGAATGAATACACTTTCAGTGTATAGATGTCAAGAATATGTGTAAATGTCAAAAATTAATATTTCGTGTTCTTATCTTCATTTCTCATACATTCCAAAACACGGTAGGTTAGCCTTCAACCAACGATTTGAGAAAGGACGGTTCCAAAGAATCCCACTCATCTTTCGCTCTCGCAATAATCTGTTTTCCGTTTCTCGGTCGTGGATGCTGGACACATGAAAGCATAATGGAACTGAATCCAAACCAACCAAACAAAATTACTGAATTCGAATCAGCTCAGCAGCAAGCATACCTCGTGTCCCAGTACCAAAGTTTCATCTGAATATTATCATGGTCGCAGGTGGCATCACTCGGTGCTGTAAAGCGGATCTTCATGGGGTCCAAAACGGAAAATCGGTGAATGGTGACAACTACAGGGACAGAATCTGTCTACGTCGACTCTATACATGGGTAAATCCAGTATTCCACAACATTTCTGTCTTATCAACTTTGGGTCTCAGATTTCCGTGAAAATTTGCATATATACTCATTTTTTTACGCTGAACACGAAAATCTTGGCGGCGACCACACCAAATAAAAACTTTCCATAGAAATCTAGCACTTTTAAAAAGTCATTTTTTCTACATCTCGGTCAGAGATGATTGATGTCGGTCAAATAGATGTCGAATAGGAAACTCTTCGGCTTCTGCATTTGGGTTGCTGATGAAACTTGGAACTTAGGATGAATGCTTGCATGCAGAAAGCGAAGTGACCAAAATGTAACGTATTACATATAATGTCCGTTGACCGTGACCTACCTTGTCCTCTGACAGAGATTTTTAAGGTCTCGGTCAGAGGACAAATTGATGTCGAACAGGAAACTCTTCGGTTTCAGCATTTGGGTTCATGAGACTGCGGGAACTTAGGACGAATACTTGAACGCGTAAAACGAAGTGATCTAAATGTAATTGCATACATTATCATGTCTTTAGACGAGACCCTTGTACTCTGACCGAGATCTTCAATTTCAACGTTGTCCTCTGACCGAGATTTTTTAGGGTCTCGGTCAGAGGACATTTTCGTGGTTTTTGGAGATTTTGAGAGGGTTAATTGATACAAATGAAAAATTTCTTTTGCATAGATGTTAAGAGCATGGATCCCTCCTATGTTGTGAAATTTCATCGATTCCTGACTAAATTTCTGGTTTCAGCATCCATATGAAATTTTTTGGAATATTCAAATTCTCTGGTCGAAAAAACGGATAAAAATATTTTTAAATCAATATTGCTCACTTGTAACGGCATCAAACTGAATTTTCTTTACGGATTTATAAACTAGTACACTAGAGGATTCGTTTGGTGCAAAACGTTTAATGGAAGAATCAATATTCTTCGAGAAAAGGTACCTCGTCAGAGGACAGAAAACGTCTCGGTCAGAGGACATTTTTTTCATTGGACAATGGAAACCCAGTGAAAATTCAATGATTAATATTGATTATAACATTTAAAATTAGACTGTCTTAAAGAGCTGATCTTCTTCTTTCAGATGATATAAATATTAGTGGGTGTATTTGAATGCATCTAATCGAAAATCCGTGTTGAAGTGAGAGTACTGCAACTTTGGACATACCTTTTTGGTCTTTTTTCGGCAAAAAACGGCAACTAGTGAAGAAGGTCTTGGCTTTGTGACTTTTTAAAAACCATGCCATAATAGATGAGATCTTTACGGTTCGATTAAAAAAAACTATTGAAATCGGTTCAGAAATATGGATTTTACAAATCAAAGACACATTTTCGTCAAATGTTGTGGATTAAATTGGATTTACCCACATGCTCGTCGAATCGTCCCCTATCCGGAGATAGAAAAAGATTTGAAAGAGAACTAACTATAATAAGCAATAGATAGAGAAGCTAAACAGAGAACTAATAATAAGACCTATATAGTATAAGAACTGCAGTTCTTATGCTGGATGGTGCACGAGCACATACAGCGAAGAAAACCTGGATAAAGACTGGCTAAAGGACATTGAATATTCACTGTTTTGGACGATGTTGGACCTTACTGTTTGGAAAGACTGGTCTGGAACTTCAGAGGACCTAGACGTCATTGAACACATTTGGTAGATTCTTCAGGATTTAGTGTTCAAGTATCCACGGCTGAGAAACAGAGAGCAGCTTATTGCGAGAGTAAAAGATGAGTGGGATTCTTTGGAACCATCCTATCTCAAATCGTTGGTCGAAGGCTTCCCTACTCATGTCTTGGAATGTCTGAGAAATTAAGGTAAGAACACGAATATTGATTTTTGACATTTGTAGTTTACATATTATTATTAGAAATTAATTTCTAAACTGAAATTATGTGCATTCATGGATAATAAATAGATTTTTATCCGACGAATATCTGTTTTTCCTTAAAAAGCTTCAAGGGGTCAGAAACTTAGGGTGTAGAAGATTATTTTAGTGTAATTTTTAGTGTAACATTATTATGTTAGTTAAACTTTTATATGTTTTAAACATATGAAAGATGTAAACTAAATTATTTCCAATGTTTCTGGCATTTTCAAGAAAAATCGTGGATTTAAGTCTGAATTGAATCCGCGATCGAATTTCAGTAGTTCGCGATCTCTGACTTAACTTCCGCGATGCCCAGCTCTGATTAAAAGCATTAATTAAATAAATACAGTAGGCTAATCAAGCAAGATGAAATTAAAGATACAAGCACCAGCTGAGTAAGATTTTTTACCAAATGCAAGTCGTTATGTATGTTTGATGGGACTATCTGTGCCTATTACAGATGCGGGGGTCTTTTATAAGTTGTGTCTATATTTTCTAACAATGGCTGCCAATATGATCGCTAAATAGGTGATCTAACCATGAGCTTTTGGATTCAATCTGCGGACTATACATCATCTTTTAATTCCGGATGCTTCTTTCAAACAATAAAGCTGCTTGCTAAAGAAATCCTCGATCGCTGTTATCTTAAAATATGACACTGTTCACCAAATGATAAAAGTTCAACTAATACTCATAGAAATTGTTATAAAAGCAATAAAGCAAAATTATCGGTACTGTAGATCGTAGAAGATATTCTGGTTCTACTTCTTGCAATTATTGTCTCGCTCATCACTGTTTCTCTTCAATTTCTTCCTTTTCGTATTCCGACTCATCAGCAATGTCTGTACCTAATCACTAAAGCATCGCGAGGTAGTAAATCGCAAATTCAAAAAATTACTCATGCAACCCGACCTCGAATAGAACCCGCACATAAATTGTAATAAGTCGTCCCGTGTGTTTTGTCTAAGAAAGTTTTCAAATATTTTTCGGTATTGTAATAGCCTACATCATTTAACTCATGTAAGCAATAGAATCGCTTTGTCTATCCAATAATCAACTCAGATTCATATCCCATAAAACAATCAATCATTCAATTACAGTATAATTTCGTCGCATTTGGTAAGAAAAAAGTCAAGGACATGAATGAAGCAGAATTAGACAAAGTTCTCATCAGAATATGGATAAACAACTCACATGATTTATCACTCAATGAAGGACTTAAAAAATAAAGGACAAACACACAGAAATTGAAGCGGTTACACTCGATAAGCATCTAACTACTTAAATCTGAAAAAGTGGAGGATGTAATAAACTTCATGGAGTTGTAGACATCAAACTGATTTTACTTTGCTCAAGATAAATCAATTTAACAGCAGCTCTCACATTCGCTCAACAATACAATATTGATGCCTCGAGAGGCGTGCGAACATGTTTCTGATGGAGACTGTCATTATTTGCCATTTTTAACAATCGGCAATATAAGAATCTAACTTACTTTTCCATTGAGTAACACCCCGCTAGTGTAGCAGTTCTTTGCCAGGCTCCGTTGAAAAATAAGCAAAACAACTCCGACTGATGCGAAAGCATGTCATTTGCCTCTATGTTGTACAGAACCATGCTACGAATCAAGCAGACACCCACGCCTAGCTGGAAAGGTTGCCGATTTTAATGAATGCAATTGGGTAAGATGGAACCGAGCGGTCTGCCAGACTTGTTGGTGCGTTAGTCCAAATTGAGAATTTAAAGAACCCGCTTCCTTAAATTGTTAGCAACTATCTTTATCAAAGAATAACTGAATACACGAGACATGTAATGAACAATTGATGGATTAGACAACACTATGTTCTCTCACGCATTTATAATAAAGTCTGATCTTCTTCGAAGTAGACAGTTGCTATCCAATGCGAGAAGTGAGTCTTTTAAACTGCCTCTTTTTGTCAACCCATCAAGAAGTCAAGCAGACTTTCACTTCCTTTCTAAGACATCTACCCAACAACATGCTTGTACATCAAGATCAACATCAATTCCACCTGATTGAAGCATCCTGGGGCGACCACAGAGATAGTATTAGATAGTGAGTTATAAGTGACAAGCAAATTTCAATGGGTGAGTGATGCTGAACTAGAGATTTGTTAGCTTAACAGTGTTTCTGCGCGGTCGCCCCTGATTATTGTCTGGTCTAAAATTCTCTCACTTTTTATAGCTACACAAAATCTTAGCGATTGTATACAGCTCGCATGCAGTTGAGCGGCTGATGAAAATGATCCGTTAAAGAGTTGATTCCAAGGTATTTAATCGATTAACTGCTTCAATTCCTAAACAGCATATCAAAGCATTCATTATGAATTCGGTCAGTTAGTTGGCATCAAGGCACAAATTTGGAAGTGTTCGCATCCAAATCAGAATGCAACGTGTTTTCTGGAATGACTCCTCAGTTCAATAAAATATTCACAGTTCACCATGCTGAGCACTGTCTCCGCGAACATTAAGTAGTATCTTCCCGGCATTGGCGTTGGATTCCATGTATCTATGCGCCTCATTTGCTTTCTCTAAGGGAAACTCTTTGTCAATGATCGGTCGCAAAGCTCCATCTAAAGTCATGTGAGGTAATATCTCCTGTGTGAAGGCATTAACCAAGTCGGACTTGTACTGAAAAGAGATTAAAATAATACTTATTATTGAAGAAAAAATAATTAATATGCAAGCTAAAATTATTAACTAAATTACTGATAAATATCAAAGTGGGTGTCAAACAAAAGTAGAAACAAGTTAGACATTCGCTTGATTCAGAAAATAGTTTCCGAAGCC
>CAJQUW010003070.1:0-48818 GCA_907163375.1 Prostheceraeus crozeri
ATTACTGTGGAAAAGAATTTACAACTTTTAATCGATGCGACGGCTCTGCTTACAAAGTAAAAGATCATGATCATCTAAATGGATTATATAGAGGTGCAGCACATAATTCTTGTAATCTTAATGCTAATAAATTTAAATATAACTTTGTTCCTTTATATTTCTACAATGGTTCTAAATATGATTTCCATTTAGTAATGAAAGATTTATTTTCATCTGAAAAATTACAACAACAACAAATAAATGTACTATGTAAACAAGAAGAAGAATATTTTTCAATGCAATTAGGTTGTATTAGAATTTTAGATGCATTTAAATTTTTTACTCCTTATTCATTAGATGTTATGGGAGAAACTTTGAAACCTGAACAATGTAAAATATTAAATAAATATAATTTAAAACCTTTAAAAGGCATATTTCCGTATGAATATATAACCTGCGGTTCACAGTCAAAAACTGATTTAACTGGAGATATAAATAGAATAAATGAAATAATGAAAAAACAAAAACTTCCTCCAATAAATAAATTTAAATCAACATTAAAACAATCACAATTATCTGAAGACGATTATGCAGAAGCTGAAAAGAATTGGAGAGAGTTAAATTGTAGAACAATGTATGATTATACAATGAAATATCTTCAGATAGATGTATTAATCCTCACTGATCTTTTTGAAAACTTTCGTGACATGTGTTTAGAATATTACGGAATATATCCATGTTATTGTTATTTTACACCAGGATTGACATGGTTAGCAGGATTAAAACATACTGGTGTTAAACTTAAATATTCTAAAAAAAGTTCTCATGAGAAATTCTCATGAGAAATTAATAAAATAAAAGATATCATTCATCCTTCTGATTTATGTAAAGTAAAAGATGAACTAGAAGGAAATGAAGATTTCATAACAGAAGCTATATTTTTAAAATCTAAATGTTATTGTTATAGCACAGCTAATAATATTAAGACACATAAAACATTAAAAGGAATTTCAAAGGCATCAGTGGCTAACCAAATAACATTTCAAGATTATAAGAATACATTATTTAATAATGAAATAAAAACAGCATGTAATTATAGACTTAATTCAAAGAAACATAAATTAGCATTAGATCCATTTGATGATAAAAGAAAAATTTTACCTGATGGAATAACAACTTTACCTTTTTAATTTTCTAATTTCTAAGATAGACAAATTTAATAAAAAAATAAAATATTATAACACTATATTTGTATATTTTTATCACTCGGTAAGCAATTGTTTGATAACTCTATCATGAATTTTTTTATCAATATTAATTGTAATGAAGCCATAATCTTTTGCCCAAGCATTATTACACGAATGTTTAAATTCATCTTTATCTCTTACGCATAAATCTCTTGACAAATCACTTAAGTTTCTTGCATTTATTTCAAATAGTATAAATATATTTGCATTCTTTCTAATAACACTTCCGTCTAATGAATACATACTTTGTGTTAAATAAAAAACACTACAGTTGTTATGTCTACCTCTTGTTAAATAATTTCTCTGAACTGACTGATTTCTATCATTAACACTATCATCAAAAATTACACAATGTTTCATTATTTTATCTAGTTTACTAGGATCTTGCATATTACCACTATCATCTATTAATTGTATCTTTATATGTTTATTTTTATTAGATTCAACTAACTGATTATTTTTTGCTGCTTCTTAACACCACGAACTTATTTCTTCTTCATCTTCAGATTTTTCATATTCTTTGAATAATGAAGCAATTGCTGTTTTTTAAAGATTATTTTCAAATCCATATTTCAAAAATTGATAGACGGGTTGTTCTGCCGTTGTTGTATAAATTATAAGATTGCTATAATCCAAAAAATTTGGAGTCGTTAAAATTTTAAATAATAAATATGTTTTTCCACATCCTGATCTTCCACAAATAACTGACAAAACTTTATTAGATAAATTTGGATGATGATTGAATTTAAGTTTTTTTTATTTAATGGGAGAAATTCACTCATTTTTAATAAGAAATTTTTATTTTTAAAGAAGAAGAAGAAAATTTAACTTCTCTAACCAAAAGATCTATCATAATCTCTTCACCTCCAAAATTTATTTCTTGTCCTTTCTCATCAGTGATTCTAATGTCAATGTTGTTAATAGTTTTTCTTGTAATAGGGAAATATATTAATGTTTGTGGAATTACATTTAATCTATAACCAATGGGTACAGTAAAAGCTGGAAAACTGAATATTAAATTTGACAATTTACCATTTGTATATCCTCCTTCAATAATGTCACAATGTACAACAATTGAATTTATTTCAGTTATTTTTGGAATCTTCTCACCTAAATGACAACCTTGACTATAGGTTTGTTTATTAAATCCTAATAGCTTTGACAATGATCTATCATGATTAAAATCAACTTGATGATTTTCGTCTAAAGTAAGAGAAAATTTATTAACTGCTGGTTCAACTGCAAAATGTAATTGTTTCTTATCTTTAAATGGTATACCTAAATGTCTCTTAATTTCATTTGATATTGATTCAACTTCGTAAGAACCAGGAAGAAAAGTTAGCATTTTCCATGTTTTACCTTTATCAGTAGAATATCTAAATTGGTCATTCACATCTTTGATAACGTTTTGAATAGTGTTAAATGTGGAGAAACTAGTCAATGCAATTTGATAATTTTTATTTTGTTCCAAATGTAGAATGGGTTCTAAATTACAAAAGTGTGTGATGAAGTAGTTGTTATAATTTTTAACGTCGTACTAAATTTTGATGAACCCAAAATCTCTGTTAGATTTTCTAAATGATTATTAATTTTGTTTAAATCTGCTGAACACATTTTTTAATTAAAATTTTGAATAAATATTTTTTTATAAAAAAATTAAAAACAACAACATATTTCAGCTATACTTTTATAATCCTCTTCATTTAGAATCTTCTTTTCTAACAGTCTTTTCAATATAGCATGAATTTCATTGAAACTAGAATTATGTCCTTCTTTTATTGCAGATATTAAAATATTTAATCTATTTAGTAATTCTTGTGGATCATCTGGTAAAAATACAGTTGTTTCTGTTTTAAAACCTTTTCCTACTTTAACTCCCGTTGATAATAAATTTTCTAATTGTTTACAACGTCTAAGAGATTTTGCTGCACCAACTCTATCTAACATAGCTTTATATTTTATGAGATCTTCTACAGCATAATTTTTTAAATCTGCTCCTCTTAAAAGATCAACAAAATTTCTATCTAAACTAAAAGGAGATTTATCTGGTGAAAAAATTAAACCTCGAAAAGGTTGTGGAAATATTTTTTTTTTGTCCGAGATAAAATCTAGGTATTGTTTTTCCATCTATAAATGAAATAGAATGTTCAAATTGCATAGATTTTGGTAATTTCTTATTAATGTTTGATTCTAGTAATCCATAGTCATCTAATATAGTTTTGTGTTCTGGATCTGTTATATTAATTTGTCTATCATTATTTGTAAGTTCTTTTTCAAGAGTTTTAAATGGTTTCATAGTTTTTTCAAAATGTGTTTTTACTTGTTCGGTTTGCTGCATTTTTTCAAACATATCAGATTGAATACCAGCTTTTATCATTCTATGCTGAAGATAATTTTCTTTCATAATATTTCTTTGTTTTATTAATTCTTCTAATTGTTTTATTCTTTTAAAATTATCAGCTCTAATTTTATCCATTTTTAAAATATAATATTTGAATTTTGTGGCAACATTGGAATACAACAAAAACATTTTACTCAACAAATTATTTTTTTATTGCTTTGTTGTCTGACATCTTTTCGTTTTAACTTTTGTTTAATAAAGATTTTAGTTCTTCTAAAAAACTTTATCATTTTCTTCATTAGAAATTTTACCATCACTAAAAGTTTTGCCATCCTGTTTATTCTTGTCATGAACTTTTTCTGACTGTAATTGAAATGATATTTGATTTACTTCATTAGCTATTTGATCAAATTTTTCAATCTCATCTAGCGTAATGACATTGTCATCGCATACTCTTTGAAAGTAGTAATGTAATTTGTCATAGACTTCTTTAATATGTAAATGCTTAGTTTTCAATGATTTTCGTTTCATAGTTATTAAAGATTTATCTAACATTGTAATAAGTGAAGTTGTAGAAACACCCGTACCTGTTAAAGCAGTAGCAACAACAGAAATTGTAAGAACACCAGAAGATATAACAATTGTTAAAGCACCTAAACTTATTGTTAAGAATATGCCAATTCCTTGTGTTACATTCTTAACTTTAGACCATCTCTTTCTTAATTTATCATAATGCTCTAATCTTAATAATAATTGCGTTTCCTTATTTTCCATATAACGTACTCTATCTTCATGTTTTTCAATGTTAATTTTTTCAATGTCCATTTCACTTGTTTTTAATTGAGATAACGAAGAATATATTCTTGCGGTTTCTTCCACTTTTGTTTCTTCCATTTTTAAAAAAAATTTTCTAGACGCATAATTTTAGATATCTCATATTTTAAAAACTTGAAAAATGGATAAAATTCATGAATTTAGACGTTTTTAAAAATACCAATTTTTCTGATGTTGTGTCCTGGAACGGTCATGATTTTCAAGGTAAAATGATTGTAATCTCAAATTTGAGATTCTTAACTTTTATGATTTTTGGTGTCCTGGAACGGTCATGATTTTCAAGATAAAATAATCATAATCTCAAATTTGAGATTCTTAACTATTATGATTTTTTGGTGTCCTGGAACGGTCATGATTTTCAAGGTAAAAATTGTAATTCTCAAATTTGAGATTTTGAAAATTTTGAAAAATTGGGTATTTTTAAAAACGCCTAAATTTATGAATTTAGGTCTTAAAAACCTGAAAAATGGTTAAAATTCATGAATTTAGTCGTTTTTAAAAATGCCAATTTTTCTGAATTTTTCGGTGTCCTGGAAAGGTCTTCTTCCCATTACTCCACTTTACCTAGCATATTTACTCTATGATATTATACTTGAGGATGTATCCTCTTTGTTTGACTCCAAAACTGAAAAATGACATTGCTTTCCCCATTTTCTGATTTTTATGTATAGAACACACATACTTGCACATGTACATAATCGTATATAAACAATGTCTGCTATTGTGGACACTGAACAATGCATGACTTGTGTGAAGGCGCGGCAAGTGCAAATCAAACCACATACGGAATCATATTCACGACTTGAGTTATTATTAGGAATTATATTTACAACGAGCGTCAATTTTACATGCTATGAGGTTTACTAGGCGAGCTCAGAACATCTATGTCGCCCGTCATAAGTGATACGTGTATTATCTGATGCGCATATTTTCTCTTGCTACTTAATATGTTTTGTCTTTGTGTTTTTAAGATGCCTTATTGAGATATTTAATGGCAGCCTAGTATTAAACGAATAATTTCATGTAAACAACTGGTACTGTCAATCATATTATCTTATAAGCTACTGAATGCTTCGATGCAACGAAATAGGTAATCATCGATCTGAATGATAGCGAATAGAAATCTTCAAATTCTCTGATAGGCATGATCTTGCACAGGTAGTCATGCGGTATTTCAGATACAAGAATTATCATGTTTAATGAAGAAAATAATGACATAAGTTGACGAGGACTTAGGCCTATTAGGTCCTACTTACTCCTGGCAAAACAATGAGTTGTGCAAGCTATCACATAATTATTTTTCTTCGAGTACTCGAAGTCACTATGCTCGAGTAACACTTTGAGAGTGACTTGGCCTACTCGAGTACTCGCGCCTAACACCATTACCCTGGTTTGTATGTGTGAAAGACAGTAATGGTTTGAGCTTCTTGGTATGGAAAATTTATTTCAGTATGTGCCTTGCTGCAACATTCATGCCCCCTTGCCCCAAATTCATTCCGACATCCCTGACCAGCGCAGATAAACATGGGCTCTTCAAAACTTCATGTCAATCGGTGTATTTTTTCAACAACCTCTTCTTCAACTTAGGGGAGCTGTCTTGCATAAGCGTCGTGCGGTAGTGTTGTAAATTTACCGGTAATTTTTTAATCAGAAGCTACCGATAATAATTACCGGTCATTTTTCAAAAAAAAAAAATTGGCGTTTTTGGCAGTCAATGATTTTCCTTATTTTGACAATGAAAAGCAAAAATATATATATAAATGGTCCAACTTGTTATTTAATTGGAGTGACATACGGTGCGCGCGAGATCACAGTGATCCGTACTATCAGAATTCAAAATCTAGGCACACAGTTTATACCGCGTTAGCGATTTGAGTGTAGAAACTGAAACCCGGAGGGGCAATTCCATGGCTGTTCAACAATTTTTTGTAAACTCAGTCTTCCCGATACTTTAGCTTACCAGAGATTGGATTTACTAGATTTCAGGTGACTTGGAGCAATTAGATTCTATTCAGATGCCAAAATTCATTAAAACCGTCTGAGTTTGATCAACTCTGCTACCATAACTTGGACAAATGTAAAATGCACTACTATTGATGTTTTGTAAAGCCAATCTCGATATTCATACATGATTCAATGGCTTCAGACACGAACTGAAAATGAAATTGATAATGTAGGTCAGCTTTCAGAAGTAGGGCCTATTATGCAGAAAACTCCGAAACTTTACTGCGAAAATTAACGCAGTGACACTTCAAAGATTAAGTTAAGATAAAATCTACAAGGGATCAAATCAGCGAATTTAAATTTGGTTTAGGATCTAAGAATCATTCAATAAAGTAATGTAATGCATATTACTTGTGCGTACACTAGCCATCACGTAAGTAGGCTATTGCTCAAGTGTTAGAAAAGTTATTAAGCATTACAGATGCATTTAAGCAATGTCCATGATTTACAAATGTCCTGTCTAAAGTCTGTTTTAGTTAAATTCCCTTTTCCCATTAATATGAAATTGAGAAAAATGTTCGCCTGTTTAAACTTTTGGTGGGAGCAAAAACACGCCGACTAGACTTTTGAAGAGATGGCTCGTGTCTGAGATTTAAATAATCTCTGAAATCGGCGTTGCACATTGGTTTTACGTTTATGGAATTGATTTTCCCAGATTATCACTTCCAACAGGGTTTCTTTCATCGCTAAGCCTTCCACCAATTGGCGGAACCTTCTAAAGTGAAAGTATCACGTCTACTAAAAAGTATATGGCATATTTTATTTTGAAAATATAAATATACATGTAAATGGCTGTAGGACAATGTCTATGTTGGTTTCAATCCATTTCAATCAATAATTTGATAAATCAATTACGCACAAACAATTTGCTTATATTCCGCAGGATAATCGAATCAGGAAAATGTAGCAAGAATTGAAGTATTTTCCAATACTTTTGAGAGGGCTTGTTTATATTCCGGTGAATGAGCAATGCTGCAAGAAGAATATTTTTGAACAATGAAATTGCTGCTAGATGCCTTCGATTTCAGGGAAGCCAGATATTATTCTCTATGACAATGTGCGAGCTTATCACCGCATCATGGATGCAATGTGATTGCATTATTATTACATCACTTCAATGAACCTGTTTAAGGATAATTTTTGAGCCTTTGAAATGCAGATCCGATCATCAATTAAAGGCTTCAGATTTTACATCGACGGTTTCTCGCATCATCAGTGAAGTTTATCTGAAGCTCTTGATAAGGCTATCATTTTTTCGCCTATAAATTATAAGATGTAGAAGAAAATTACAACAAAACTATAATTAAAATGAAGTCTCCTTATTGCAAACACAGATTATTGTAGATGCAGCAGTAAGGACAGATCCATCAACAAAGCTTTTGCCAAGTGCAATTGGATTGGTGGAAAGTACAACCCTGCTTCAACAGTTGAAATAATCAGAATAAGTCTTAATAATGTCATATAGGCCTACAAGTATTGCCACTATCAAATATTGCATTTTTGACTTTGTCTGAACTGGAATAGTAGATAAAATTACCCTTTTTCAGATCACTATTTCAAAACATGAATTAATTTAGTAAAAGCTTATAGCTTTATTATAAAGTATAAGCTATAGGCAATTAGGTGTAGCTTATAAATTGATTTTAATAAATTTTTTGGAGTTGTTGATATTGCAATTTTTCTATTAACACCAGACATTTTAAAACCGCAACTAGGATTCAGCAAAGAGATTTTAAAAATAGGTGATATTAAATTACAGATAAAATAGCAACAGCTAAGCGTGCTAACCAAATTACTGTGAAATTGAGAAAAATCCATGTGATAGGAGAATAGATTTATATGAAATCAAATATAAGCTTCAAAACCTACCGTCAACATCGATGGTGATTGGGTAGAACGTTGAACGGCATTGGCAACTGATCGATCTTTTAATCACTGTAATGTGACTAATGCCACATATTGGCACCCGACCTCAACTTCCACCTTTGTGCAATTTTATTTTGATGTCAACATTTAGAGCAAAAATTAGAACATCGAGATTTGCTCAATTGTGCCAGTAACTTATGCTCATTGTTGCTAAATGCCATAGAGATCTACCTATTCAATGGACTCAATGGTCCCAATAGACTTTTGCATCTCTGTGTCACTTCATGTGAGGTACTCGTAAAGGTTATGAATTCATGGAACTATCAATTCAAGGCAAGTCTCTTCTAAACTGCCATTATTGTAATCTTTCATAAATGAATAATCGCATTGTACATCGGTTGAAAATAAAGACAACTGGAAGATCTCCCACTAACTTTTGCAATACTCATTGATTCATATTTCCATAATTTGCAAAAAATTTCTGTTTAAATATCCGGTAATACCGATTTTCAGATTTTTATGCAGTAAAGAAGTACTTTTAAATGAAAATCTAAAAAATCTCAAACCTTTGTAGTTGCTGTAGGATGCTCGTATGCATTCATCTGAACAAATCAATGTCAGTTATCATGAGCACCATCCATTGTTGTCTGCTAAATCGAAAAAAACTGATATTAGGCAGGTTGCTTTCATAAAGATATCTGCTGAAAAGTTTCGTCGAAAATCATCATTCCACGACGTCATTCAAATATTTTTCAATATTGCTTCGGTCATAATCAAGGCAATTGCTCTATATTGCATACCTAATTACTTTAAACATGTGTAATGCCATGGATCATACCAGTAGTCCAGCTAATTGACGTATTTGTCATCTAAAGGAAAATCAAAATCGTCATTCTACGACAAAATAATTATTGTCGCGGAATGACGCATTATTTTGTGACACCTCAAGTGACTTTTTCAGACTTAAATCAAGCCTGCACGAAACTCAAATGACATTGTGCATGCCTGAGACGGCTGACTAACCGCATGTGTCATGTGTGCGCACAAAGACATATCCCGTGCGCTCGACATTTTCTGACTCAATTTTATTCATATTCAATTCATTAACTTTATATAGGCTATTACAAACATCGTCATCATACCTATATAACTCTCGTCTCCACAAATGCGGTTCAACTGACTGAAATGGAAAGAAAATGGATTAAATGAAGACTAAGATGATCGAAAAAGGGCCCACGTGATGATTAGGAAGAGATATGCCTAAAGCATTGTAGAATCAAAGTCCACTACGCACGAGCGAGGAAAATATTGAATCAAAGAAGCAGCTAGAAGGGGCAGAAATATAAAGAAAGAACCACATGTCCTCGGCAAACAACTGCAGAATTACAAATTTCTGCGCTTGCTATTCCGTCACGAAAGCGTGATCATTTTAATCAGGTGTGAGAGATCAATAATTTCATTACGACTGTGCCGAATAAATTTTATTTCTTGGAGATTTGATTAACACGTGAAAGAGGACATCCAATTCTACTCTACTTCACTTAATAAATTGCATTCATTCGACGATGCGTTCTTCATTCAGCAAAGAATATTATGAAGACCCCTTAATTTAGTACATCGATTGTTATTGCACCTGAATCGTACATAGCCTACATGTAAATTGATTTGATTTTCTCTATTCTTTAGATGATGAATTACATCGAAGATGAGCAAAAAAGTTTTCATTTTTGATGCATTACAGTATGCTATTTTGCTCACACAGCTCGGACTCGATTAACTTCATTCTCTTTAACTTAGTACAGAGCACACTTTGGTACAGAGGCCTACTTACAAACAGAACACATCGATGAACTGATCGGCCAGAGTGTCCCGTAATCACTTCAATGTTATTACTGTATAACGAAATTGTGATAAAATGTTAAGGTAATTTTTGGAAACCCAAAACGTCATTCCATGACAGTTAAAAATCTTCAATTTCTTCAAAAGTTAAAGTGCCTGACATTTAATCAACAATATCCCTGTGGGAACGCATCTTGCTAATATCAACAGATTATCTGGCGAGGTAGCGATTTTGTGGATAATTTTTTTAAAGGTTCATTTTCGTGTAAAAACTATCTCCCGCATGTGGAATATGTCATCATTTCACCAAAACAAAAATAAAATTAAAAAAGACAAAAAACGAAAAGTTGCTTAATTAGTTGGTAGATATTTGTTACTAATTAGAGCTGATTTTTACTTTCCGCGATTCTCATGATATTTCAAGCAACTAATTATCGTAGGATATTGTAGCAAAGTAAATGTTTCACATGAACCTTCACATGACAAATGTATGATTCACATGAATGATCTGATTGTATTCCTGATAAAAGGGTTCACGAAGGCTTAAAACTAAAAAAAGTATGTATCTATACTTGATATTATTCAATTATTTGTCATTGTTGTAAATTATTGAATGTCAAAGAGATGTTATGAAAAGTGATATATGCGGATTCTCTATATTCTTATCATTATCAAAGAATGATAGTCTGCACTTATTTCTTAGTTAGATTAGCCATATGTGGGGGATAGTGAGGAGGTGAGGGAGAGAATAGTAGACCTCGTGTTCTAGTAGAGGCGGAAAGCCTCGGCTGTAGAGGCGGATACTAATGAAAATAAAAGAGAATGGTCAAAAGTAAAGAAGGATGACATTCTACGAGGCGTCGGATTGTCAAAAGTAAAAGGTGAATATTAGAGCGGAATTGTCGCCGGCGAACTTCGCCAGCGAATATCCCGCAAAAATGACTGAACTTTAGCATGATATTCTGCAGCTGACATTCGCCAGTTTTTCGCAAGATTCGTTCCCACAGGGATTTAGTTGTAAATAATGGCTCTGATGTATCATTTGATTGGAAAAGTTTCATAGAGAGCAGAATTTATTAAATTTCGTCATTCCGTGACAATTGAGAATCTTAAATTTCTTTAAAAGTCAGAATATATAACGAACAATCGGCAATGCGCAGTGGTAAAGGAGTGTTCTGCGGCACATTCATTGTATTTACTTATGGAATAGCACAGTCGGAATTGTTTCTGAATGTGAGATGCGATATAAACATTTATGGAGTTCTGAAGAAATTACAACGTAATTGATTGATCATGAAAGCATAAAACAGAAGGAAATGATATTATTTTACAGATCGTCCGTGTCATGACAACCTTGGAGATTTGATGTTTGTTGAATGAGCAATTCGATGGGTTTCTTGAAATTTCATGCTCAATCTCAAGAGTATTTTAAGCGTGATCATATTACAGGCAACCTGCCACTGGTAGAGCAAAATAACAAAATCATGCTGGTGAAAATTGAATCAAAAACTTGAAATTTCAGCAAAGAAAGCACGAACAATATCGCAACTTTTTCATGAAGACTTTCACTATAATACGGATCATGAAATTTCCTTGATAATCAGCCTAATTTCCGCTTTGTTAGGATGATTATTAGCAAAGATTCATTCCCTTTGATATCCAACGTGCTTCATGCTACTTATGTAGAGCCATCATCTCGTTAGTATACAAATTGGCAAAATTTTGACTTTTTAAAGACTGCTCAAATAATTTTTTTCGACCACGGGAACGTAATCTCCGCAAAAAACTGAATTTCTGAAATAAAAGTTTTCATTGTATACAGATACTTTTTTTGAGTCGACACTCTACCTACATATTCCTACTCTATGTGCTAGACCTTAATGCTTGGTGTTCGATGTCTGTGCTTCTATAGATCTATACGTAGCAATCGGCGACTATCCGAGCAGCTGAAATTGCTATTTACAAACAGTTGCTATCCGCTCTAGTCTCACTAATTTAAAAATCGAAAAGTCGGATATCTATGCTTGTCACCGTAGACATCGAACATGGAATGAGGAATGTCATGTTTGTAACCATAGACATGTTTGTAACTATCAAGAGAAAAGATCAGCCAGTAACACATCTCCGGCGCAAAAAGAAATGATCTCTCCTACAATCAGTTTAAGATTTTCTGAATGGGCTTTCATGTCATGTCCCGATCAAGTTGTGAAAATATTGCGCTGGTAAAATTTGTAAAAAAAAGCAAGCAATCGTCATGATGTGTTTGACTTTGTCAATATGATAAAGTGAACTTGTATCTAAATATAAAGTTTCCAGGAAAATAAAATTTCAACAGCTGTTCTTTTCTTCTCAGCGGTCAGAAATTAATCTTTTTCAGCTATCTCTAAGCTTGATACTTGACTAATGACAGAAAACAGTGGGTGCGTACTTGAATTCCAGCCTAATTTGGAAAATTTTCCTTTATACCGTCTGACAATTGCGTTTGCTTCTATATCCTGCAAATAATAATATCTTTCCATGACTACCTCCAGATTTTTAGTAAGCCTCGTAAAACCATCGTTCAACAACCTGGTGTCAAGCATGATTTGATTCGAATAGTTCGTAGTTTTGATGGCTTTAATTATGGGTTGAATAAAACTAATTCTATGATTGTGCAAAGTTGTACACTTTACATCACTGCATAAACAGTTTAAAGTATAGAATTATAAAATTGGAAGTAGTATTAAAGTATGCGTACAACAACTCAGCAAAATTAAGTATATAAAGTAACTTCCATCTCTTCCGGTCGCTCCACCCGTCTTCTACAGCTCCAGCTAATTTGTCTACCTGCAAACTCATTCTTTTCAACTTCTGCTAATTCCTCCGGTCATAGCGGAATCTCCTTTCCTTACTTCCCCGTTTTTCGTCCTTGTCCACGTTGAACGGGCTCAGGCGGTTGTTACCTTCTGATGGCACGCCTCCCGACGATTGAAGGCCATTGCTGGATTCAGTTCCAGAGCCTGAAGATCCTCGGAGACGACTTGCGACCTTGTTTTCATTGGTCGTCCTCTCGGTCATCTGCCTTCGACTTCCACCTGGAAAGATCTTTCGTTCAGTCACTCTTATCTCTTCTCAGCCATGTCCATCAGCCAGGCTCACACTGCACATTCTTTTCATCATTGCCTTTTCTGTTCTTTCAATCCATGATCTGTTCATTTTTCACGGTCCATATCTCACTCCAAAACACCATCGCGCTATGGACACAAGCAGAATACACTTGGACTTTCATTTTCAAGGTGGGAGCTTTGTATGTCAGGAAAGGTGCAAGGTCATGGAACTTCTTTCATCCATACGTCACTCACGAAGTCACTGCAACATCGGTTCCACCTGCGGCACCCAACACATCACCAAAGTAGCAGAAGGACTTATCTGAGCTGAAACGGTCACCATCTACACTTAACTCATCAAACTTACTCGGAGGATCTACCTGAGGCCGTCCTCAGCACCTTGGACACACAAAATGAGACGCAGCTGCATTTAGAGTTCCCTTCACACCACTACATCGTTCGTGGATCCAGAGGTCGCACACGCCGCCTTTGATGGAATTCGCGCCCAACCATTGTGTGCAAACTCCGCATGTCCACTCTCCAGACTCAGCTACAGGTAACTTGCATGGCACCATGATCTTTGTCTTGTCAACGTTGAGTCTCATTCCTTTTGATGAAGTGAACCACTTCTCTTGGTATTCGATCGAAGGCTTTCTCCAGATCCACATAAGCAATGAAGAGGTCATTCTTTTTGCCCAAATACTTCTCTTGAATTTGCCTCAAAATAAATATGGCATCTGAAGTGCTCTTTTCGGGAACAAAGCCGAGCAGCATCTGATCGATGTCCACAAGCTCTCTCAGATGCTTTTCCAGAATCCTCTCTATGACTTTCATAACGTGTTCCAACAGCTTGATTGATCTGTAGGAGCTGCATTGTAGGGGATCTCTCTTGCCCTTGTACAAAGTTATCGAAACCCTCATCTCCCATTCTGGCGGCATTCCATCACCTGCGATGGTGTCATTTGATATCGCGGTCAGCCACTCTAAACTCTTGGATTCTGATGCCTGCATCATCTCAGAAACAACTCCAGTCGGACCAGTCGCCTTTCTGGGTGCCATATTGTCAAGTGCTGACTTTACTTCATATTTTTCATTATGAGGATGTGGACCAGTTAGCAAGTCGTAACTTGTGAAACCATCCTAAGTGTTCTCTTCATTCATGAACTTTTGTGAGTAAATCTGCCACCTCTTAACTTTTGCTGCCATTCTCGTTCGTGATGCAGATTCTATCCGTGACATCTACCTGCTCCTTTGACATCTGTTTGGCAATGCGGAAGAAACTTTCCCTACGAGCCTTACCAGCTCGTACCAGCCTTACTCTCCAGCTCTTCAGCGAACTGACGCCTTTTGCTCTCTTGAGCCTTCCATAAACAAACAGCCTTCCTTATTGCTTGGAGGTACGCTTCTCTGTCCGGCTGCTACTGTGTTAAGCGCCAGGTCAGGAACAGCTTCATCTTTGTCTTGACCGCCTGTTCAGTCTCATGATTCCACCACCAGATCACTTTATGTCTAGGAGGCCCTTTCGTTATACCACACACCTTCCCTGCTGCTTCTTTCCACAGATCCGTCATGGCCTTCCATCTCGCTACCCCTGCAACAGAGTCCACACGATGAGTTTCCTTTTCAATGTAGTCGTTGTAGGCTTTGAGTGCGTCTTCATTCATTAGCTTATCCAGCTTTACTTTTGGCACAAATACCCGACGCTTTTTCTTCTTGATGCTTACTTTGTACTCACAGATCAATAGTCGATGTTGCGACACACATTCCTCGCTTGGCAGTGCCCTCACGTTTGTCACCAAGCTCTTGTCTGTATCTCTTACAAGGAAGTAGTCGATTACAGATTTGAAACTGCCAGAGCTGTAAGTGATCAACTTATTGATGCCTTTCTCGAACATGTGTCACAACTACCAGGTTGAGTGCATCACAGAATTCCAGTATTTGTTCACCCTCGGCATTCTTCTCACCAAAACTGAGGGCACCATGAACTCCTTCGTAGCCATCTGTTGACTTCCCTACGTGTCCGTTGAGATCACCACCAAGGAAAATAGCCTCGTCATTAGGTATCTTCAAGAGCTCACATAACACCATATCCCAGAAATCATCTTTTTCTTTTGCGCTCCTACCGATTTAAGGAGCGTAAGCTGATATAATGTTCACCAAACGTTTGCCGACAAGAACTTTGATATATGCCAGTCGCTCTCTTGACTCTTGTGATTTTCACCACGTTTTCTATCCATCGTTCCTCGATCAGAATTCCCACACCTCCTGTTCCATTTGCACAGCCTTGATAGAATAACTTGAAGCGTTTCCCAGGTTGACGCAGCATTCGCGTACCAATTCCTTTCCTTCTGGACTCCTGTATACAGCAGAAATTGATGTTTCGTCTCACCATCACCTCAACCACGTCTACAAACCTGCGCGACATAGTCCCAACATTCCAAGATAACATTCTCACTTTTTCAAACTTTGCGTTATGACGTCCTCGTGCAGTATTAGGCCAACGACCTTCATAACCTGATACGTCTTGGTCTCTTCCTCCACTTTTCTCTTTGACGCAGGCAAGTGGGACTGCTTACGGGACACTTAAGGCTGTGCCCTACCTATTCTTGGTTGTAGCCATCATGAAGGCAAATGAAGCAATGAAATTACGACACGATGACCTTCCTTGCGTCAACCTCTGGTACATCCGTCATGAAGCCGTTCTCCAACGGGTGGACTTCCGTTGTGTTGTGTTGGACCTCGTTCTCCGTGGTTTTAAATCGGAGTTTTCCTTCTCCTAGGCCGATTGCCATCCAAGGCTGCGAATTGGGCCTACCCGCGTTTATCTTCGCAGTTTTTTCCCTCTCGTAGGTTACGGTGCCTTATTCCGTATTATTCGACACAATACCCGGAAGAGAATTTCCTCTCTCTATCACCTTGAGGACGCGCCCCTTTCGCAATGTAACCCCAGTGCGGGCATCCCACACTTTCCAAATGACATGTTCCTCTCCTTGTCTCCACACGGTTTCTACTCATAGTCTGGCTTCTCCTACTTTTCGGACAATTATTGCGACCTACATATACTTTGGATTCTCCCACTTGTTCTACTCTATCTCACATCGATATTTCTTCTATCCATTAAAGCATCCTCGTCTCTCTGCTGTCAACAGTTCTTTCATCACCACTCCTTGAAGCCTCACGACAGCACGGGTTAGACTATTTACTTACGTGTATGTATCTTCTTTTAAATCTTGAACGGCTTCCTTATGTCAGAAAAAATCTCCACTGATGTTTCTACATTTCATCAAATCCCTCTTCACCCATTTTTTCACTTCCTCTAAGCGACCACCCTGTTCAATGATGGTTCCCAGATGGTATTATACTGCGTTACAGAAAAAAGTTGACACTTACCATTACTAATCCATGACTAATCAATGGCAGCTGTTAACTTTCTAAGTCGATCTTACTGTCAAACCAATTTCTATGCGACTTTTCTTGCATAACCTTATGAAGATATCGTTTATCCATTTACACAGGATCAAAGTTTGGATAAGCTAAAGCATCGCATAATTGCAAATTTTACTGTCTTTTTTACATTAGTCGTAGCTGCATGATGAGGCAAAAAAGATTAATTCGTAAAATGTATGGCTACAGAAATGATTCGCTGTGGACGTAGTATGCATAGTGTTGGTAAAGAATTTAATTTATTGCTTGTAGGCTAACTGCTGGGAATTGGTGGGTGCGTTGGTGTGAAGAAGGAAAAGTTGCAAGACCGGTTTGGAAGACCAAGGAAAACAAATATTCACAGATTGAAACTTGATTATTGCAGCGATGAGGAATCAGTTTCAGACCTCATCGCGTCTAGCAATAGGCTAGAAATCTGCTACTGGTATCAACTGTTGCGCTAGAGCTGTATATTGACGTTTGACAGAGAATGGTTTTAAATCTTACAGACATGCTGTACTCATACCTCTCAATAACTCATTGAATTTTATTGAATTTACATGAACGCTTTCCCTTATGAATGAATATGTTAGAGGTCTCGAACGCAATCGAAAAATATTAAAACGGTCCGAGCGACATTTGAAAAGAAACACTAATGAGGGGCATCGCGTGATGTGGACGGAATAACTACGGTTCACGCTCGATTTCCACGAAGGAAGAGTTTGTCTGGTGAGAGATATGCTGCCTGCTGCATCTCAGAAGATGATCGACTCAACGGTGGTAGAGTCAAGATTTTGGCCTGCATTTGGTACGGTGGACGAACGACTGCGTTTGTCATCAAAGCAGCTTGAATGGCAATTGTTCTTGAAGGATGCAACTCCATTTTATATTCCCACAGTAAATGGCCACTGTCTCATCATCCAAGGTGACAATGCGCGGTCTCACAGAGCACTCCAGTCAGACGATAACAGCTCAGCAGATGCGTGGACCTAACTTTATTGGCTTTCACGTTCTCCTGATCTTTCATCGATCGAGCTTGCGTGAGATGAGCGTGGCAAGTGGGTGAAAGGCTCGTATCCACATTCTTCTACCAACATCGAAGCACTTTCTGAAAGATTGGTTAAGGAACAATGGGAATGCACTAATCAATAGAGATCGGATGAACTCCAACTTAATTTAAGATCATTAGTAGAATTTGAATTTGCATTAATACCAGGGGCGGTCATGCAGGTTGCTACTTATGAGTGAAATAAATTTTCATTTAAAGTTGCAGTTTTGCTGCTACTTTATTAATGAAAACGATGGCTCCTGTAATTCTAAATGCTAAGATTTTTTTGTCACGCATTATATTATACATATATCCGATTTATCGAAAAAAAATAATGCTTAAAGGTTGATAGTAAAAGTTATCACGGTCGGCCCCACTAGTGAAGCAACCAGTCGATTTCATCGTAATTAATATTGATAGTAAGGGCCGGGCAGATATCCGATAATAATTGCATGAAAGGATTTGATCATATATTATCAACTTTTTTTATAGATAAGACTCCATAGACAATTGACACCAAACTTTTTGTCATGAAAGCATCAACTTTTTTGAGTGACGTAGTTATGTGAATACACCTTTACACACGGTGACTATGTCGCGACATTTTATCTTTCAAAGTTTTGGAGAACGGTGATTTCCGTGAACCTCTTGCTGTCGGTTTTTGAAAAAAATAGCACAAAACATGAACCCCCGTCTTCAAAGTGACTTAACTTTTTGAGTTTCGCTCTTTTTGTTTTCACGTATGCACACGGTGTTATATGACCAACTGGTATTTGTAAAAATATCATTTATTATATCACCAAGGTTTTCAGTCGTCCTTTTTTGGAAGGACGTCCATTTTGTTTAAATTCGTCCTTTTAACAGCCTCTGTTTTAGTAAAAACCTTCTAAGTCAGAAGGACGCTTTTTAATTGCTTGTCGAATGCAAACATCACCTTCGTGTGTATGCTTTTCTTTTGTGATTAGTCGATTCTTGGCTTGTTATCAAGCTGTTATTACACCTGAATTTGATTTAAAGTAAATAATTAATCGCCCTCTAGATCGAACTTATTGTGAAAATCAGTTGATGTTTCTCGAACAGAGAGGTGGCACTTTTGTGCGTTCACATTCACTTTTAATATCGAACCCGGGGTTGTATTCCGAAGTCGGCTCAATACTCATTAGATGGTGCTCACATCCTTCATTGACCATTTCTTACATTTGAAAATGCTGTCCACAAGTAAATTCAGTAATTGTGACTTACTATGACTTTCCAACTTTACCGCGTCCGACACTGGCTTTCTGAGCAGCTATATGACCCAGAGGGGTAGATTCTGACAGCCCTCTGTAGCTCCAGATCGACTTGAAAAACATCCGTAAGTATCACAATCCTCTATCTGTTGCGTACCACATCATAACGTTCACATTTCTATTTTAAGCGACCTTTTAAAATCAATTCGAATTTCCAAATTAGTTTGCATGAAATGCTTCAATGTTTCATGTTATAGGCCTATAAAACTCTAACGACTATGTTTACTTACACCTGTATGATGTTGCATATGGTTATCAGATTTCAATGAACAGAAGAATTAGCATTATGAATATGAGCAGAAAAGACAAAAATGTTTACATGTAATTTGCGAGCACTGTTTGATAACAGCTTTTATTGAGTACTTTATTCCTATACTTTAATTTTCCCTTAAGCTTATTTTTTACACAGTACTTTATTCCCTTTCGTTTGAGTACAGCGTCCAAACATGAAATCGGTACCCTTTTGGTAACTACTTCTAGTTCTTTGAATTTATCTTAACTTTTATCCCTCCCCAGTTAATAGGCTATCTATTCAAGACACTTCTTGCTTTTGACAACAATTTCATCACCGCTTTCAAAAACTGAAGTCTGCTTCATTTTTATAAGATATAGGCTACATGCACTATCGAAAAGTCGAATCATTGAAGAAATAAGACGATCACTCACACACATGTATATTGTGCATGTCCTTTCGTCCAAGTGTATGTGCATTTATATAATAATCATGTTTGTTAAGTGGATAAGCTTAGCATCTTTGAGTTTAGTATGTGAAATTTGAACGAACTGATATAGTCAACTGTAGGAAAAGAGCTGGAAAGTATTAATTACTTCACAATTTCTTCTAAAAATGCAATGTCTTCTGGTGGCCATTTCAGGTTCCCTTTAGATGGTAAAATATTGATTTTGATGCCAGATTTACGCTTCTTCTTCTTCAAGCACCATCCTCGCGTCGAGGGATGGTGGAGCTCCTGACAGATAACTGTCTTCAGACTCTTCGGTCCACAGCCAATCTAGACAATCCGGTGAGGGTGTGTCCAGTCCATTCTTTACAATCTGACATCCAGCTACTTCTTGGGCGACCTGGAATTCTCGATCCTGGCATCATACCAGTTATTATTGTCTTTTCTAATGTTCTTTCTCTTCATAGTACGTGCTCCAGATGCTGCAGTTTCTTTTTCTTGATGTTACTTAACAGTAACTTCCTTCCAGTTCACGCCCTTCGAAGTACAGCTTCATTTATTATGTGTGAGGACCAGTGAATCTTTATCATCCTCCGAAGAGTCTTCATTTCAAAAGCTTCAATTCTACGTTCTTCTTTATGCATGGCCCAGCCCTCACAGTCACAAGTAACCAGTGGCCAAACGAGTGTTTCGACCAATTTCCTTTTTAGCGATGTTGGGATTGCGTGTGACCTCCATATTTTCAGCAAGTTTCCGAAAACAGTGGATGCTTTGACTGATCTTAAGCGGATTTCGTTGGAGCATCGTGCGTCGTTAGTGATGGAGCTTCCAAGATACGTAAATGCATTGATATTCTTCAGCATTGTTCCCTCAGAGATGATATTTTCCGCGGTCCCTTCAGCAACCATAACTACCGTTTTGCCGGTGCTGAGAAACAGTCCGCACTTTTTACTTTCTACTGTTACTTTATGTCGTTAAGTCCTGGAATTCCTCCTCTGACTTACATATCAGGACCACATCATCTGCATACCGCAGATTCGTTATTGTAATACCACCAATAGTTATGCCTCCAGAAAATCCGTCAGATTTACGCGTAGGAACATGAAATATTAGGAAAAGTCAGCAAGGGATACTTTCTTTTGAAATACTTTCTTGCATTGACAGACAGAAATATAGAGACACTGTCAGAATCCACCCCAAGCTATATAGGCTTGCTATAATAATTTAATTTTGACTTGTTGGTGTGGCAGCTATCTCCACTACACTAATAGTCAGAAGTCTTTCGACTTTGTTGCTTTTCGATCGCATGATGATGAGAAAATGAGAAAATGATGAGAATCTTGCGTGGATTCGAGAAATTACGCAGGACCTCTGCCCACGAAGTTCAGTGGTTCTGCATGAATCAATTGAATGAACATCTTCGCATAATAGATGATTTCGTAAATCAAAAATGCATTCGGTAAGCAATCTAACCTATAGTTATACACGTAGCAACCATTTTCATTGTGTAGACCGGAAACCAAGCAATTCGTGTGAAAGTGAATTTCCAAGCAATGTTTTATAGTTGACGACTGAAGAACTTAACCTGCTAGAAATTGGGATTAGTAGTTGGTCGGTTGTATCTTTACACATCGTATCTTAGACATGCCGCTGCTGATTGGCAATCAAAGCGTCGATTCGATAGCATGTTTTTAACTTTCATCTACGATACTGCAACTACTCACTTCATTGCCATTGTTTCTACACCTTTTTCCATTCTAATTAAAAGTTGTTCCGTTCTATTTAAAACCTGTTCCACTCAATTTAAAAATGTTCTATTCAGTTTAAAGCCTGTTCCATTCTATTTAAAACCTGTTCTATTCAGTTTAAAGCCTGTCCCATTCAATTAAAAACCTGTTCCATTCAATTTAAAACATTCAGTTAAGAACGAGCACTATTCTACTGCAAAACCGAAATGACATTGAAGCAATCAATGATATCATAGTATTTCATGATACATGTACTACATGGAATCTGATGAATAATAAAGTAATACGGATATTCCTAATAAGAGGATCATAAAAAATAACAAACAATGAAACATTTTACTTTAAAAGTGTTCATCAATTCACCGATGTAACACCGTATTATAAGTCTTGTCGGAGCGGAACGTTGACAGGCACATTCAATAACTACATCATCACATTATTGGATAAAGTGAGTCATTCTTTGAAATCGAACAATAGCAAAAGTAAGAATCTTTAGATCGGTTTAGCGCGCCATCATCCCATGCATCATATACGCGCACACTTTTTGAGTGCGCGATTCACACGTTTTTGTGCTCAGATATTCGTTAGCTCCGTGTGTTTGGTATGAATAGCAGGCGTATAATATCATGTGCTGAGTTAGTTAGTCTATTTCATTTGGTAATGTTTCTCGAAGTTTACGCCGATGTTGTGGATAAGAGAGAGAGAGAGACTTGCAATACCGTATTTAGCTACATTGGTGAGTTGGTGACTTTCATATTGTTTTTGTAGTAGAATAGAGCTCGTTTTAACTGAATGTTTTAAATTGAATGGAACAGGTTTTAAATTGAATGGGACAGGTTTTTAATTGAATGGAACAGGTTTTTAATTTAGTGGGACAGGCCTTAAGCTGAATAGAACATTTTTAAATAGAATGGAACAGGCTTTAAACTGAGTAGAACATTTTTAAATTTAATGGAACAGGTTTTAAATAGAACGGAACAACTTTTAATAAGAATGGAAAAGGACGTATAGGTCCAAATACACAAGGTCGAAGACAACCTTGTTCTGCGATAGCAAAGCAACTTGCTAGCGATTTGGTTAATAAAAGGCCGTTGGAGATTCATCGTACTGCAGTATTTGTGAAGTGCCATAATCTTTTGCTGTTCAGTTCCATGCCATGTGACTCAACCTATTCAAACTGGCAAGCACCAGATCAAACAATGTTCAAGAATTATGTTCCAATAATCTTGTGTACATGGAAATGAACTATCTAAAGTAACTATTTCAATGCAGTTTCACCCCCCTGATCATTAGCTTGCTCCTTCTTGGATTATTCGCCGACAAGTGTAAGATTTTCTGGCTACTAAAATTGCACAAACATAACTATATATGCTTAAGCTTATATAGAAGGGTGACGATCTACTATTGACTTTCAGCATTCTGCATCGATTCATAGCTTCAAGACTTGAATTCTTAGAAACTAATGTGGAAGTCTTTGAAAATGTTTCCCAATGACGAGGAAATATCTGAATTACCAGATCTTGAAACTAGTTCTGATAATTGAAGTCTGGAAATGTGTATCATTTCGTCTAGTGATATTTTAACGCGGTCGTTACCAACATTTGCAACTCCGAAAGATAGAAAATGTATAATTGCATCATTGTTAAACTTTTATTCCGGCATGATCAATGCTATGTTTTCATACATCTGCTCCATGTTAAATTGTCGTTTCTATTTTAGGTTAGAAACATACGGCTTCGGATCGGATGACCGCTTCGATGAAGAAGTGGTAAAAGATTTTCAGTCAGAATATTCAAAGATTTTGCAGCGAAGACTGAACCGATGGAAAAGCTTAAATATTGACCACTTGAAAAGAGGAAGGAAAGGTAGTCATTCCGAAAAATATTATTTTATCCATGTTTTAGTCAACCTAAGCTGTTAATCATTATTCTCATAATTTAAGGTCGAAACAGAGCAAGCTTCATATTTTCAGCAGAAGATAAAAATTTAATTTTATTCATAAATATACTTCTTACTTGCATACTTGTACATTAAACAATCATGCTGAAATACATGAACAGTTTTAATAAATCGATTGAACATGAGCATATCAATCAATCTTTGCCTAGCCGAAGATGAATTCGTTTACGTTATTCATTCACTATGACCTCGTACTGATACTTGTGTTGCCATCTTTAAAGGACGTTTTCATTGAAAAGCTTTTGAAGCGTAGCTGCAGACTTTCACGGTTATATGCTGTGTAGATGTTGCTTTGCGAACAAACGCCATGATGGAGTTTAAGTGGTCTGTATATGATGTTTGTTGATGCATAAAATATATCTCCTTAAAACACTTTCATTGCAAGATAAGGTAAATATTGAAACATGCGCATATTTTCCAATACAAAATTAATTATGATAGATAAAAAATGCCTGCTTTAAATGTTCATGATTGTGTAGGCACCGCGCAAACATGCTACATTACAATTCCTGTGCAATTTCTTAGCAATCATTAATGGATGCCAACAGGTAGTTATTCTCACAAGTTTTTCAGCAATTTACGTTGTTTTTATAAATTGCATGCCAATGCTATGATCATGTGACATGTTGCTGTAGCGAAAGCTAATAGACAATTCAATATCATGCTTCACCACAAGTCGAATTTATTATCTGCTGATAATACGATTTTTTATAACACTATCCGGTATGAATGACATAATGCGTCATGGAACTATTCGGAAGTGCTGCTTAACGACTCCGTGTAGCAGCAGTTAATGATGCATTATTACACGAATATTCTCACAAAAAAATTAAAGGTCACTTAAAATCAGGTAAATGATAGACGAAATTATTAAATGCATGTCTGCATGCTCTTGCATCTTGTCTTTGAACTGTTTTCTGGAAAGCGTTTATTCTTTTTACGTCTCAAATAGAAGGGCGTTTCGTTCTGTCATTTTCATGTTGGTTTATCTTCTCTCTGCACTTATTCAGCACTATTTCCATAAACGTCCTTTTTTAGATTGACTGCCCAGTATTTTGACTTTATAGATATCGTCCAAAAATACTGTTGTTTTGCATGTTGTTCTTCAAAAGTAGCATCTAAATTTTAAAAGTTACATACTACAATTTTCCAATGATAATATCTCGAACTACTTTTGAACATTGTGAGTTTGAAACTATTAGATACATAGCTGCGCCCAATTGATTTCAGTTTCTCAAGAAAGTTAGTTTAAAATAATTGGTTGCCTCTTTGATGAATACTTCCGATCTCAAGATTAGATGGTCATAATTACAACACACTTTTTCAACTTTTGATTTATCGATCTGAAACGTGTGTATATTCTAAATATCTGTTTTCATAAAATTCTTACTTTGAATATTCGAAGTCAGACACAAGGGGGCAACAAGTGAACATGTTTGAAATAATAAAAATACAGGAAGAAAATAAGAGAAAGCACATTCTATAAGCACTAAATTCCTTGGCAGACGTAGACGCTGCGATTCACTCTATAAAAGGGTCACCAGTACGGCTCGGAATAGCCCAAACTAACGTAAAATATCTAGAATGGTTGAAAAGCTGTACTCACAAACAAGTTTGCTCTGCTTTTATTTATCCTGGTTTTGCCGTGCGACTGATAAGCATAAAGATTGCACAGTGCCAGTTTGCCTGGGTATATAATAGAAAGATGTCCTCAGGCTTGAACAATTTAATCACAAAAATTACTTGGTGACCAAACGCAAAACGTAGCGATACACAGCGTCTATGGCTACCAAGGATTTTCTGCGCTCAAGCCGTTCAAGTCTGAAGACATCTTTCTTTTCTTTGCCCAGGCAAACTGGCACTCTGCAACCAAATGTTTACGAGCTCTGACAGCAAAACATGCCATTGCTTGTAATTTATCTCGCTTCTACCATTATCTCGAGTTCTACATTTCCTTTTACAATTTCTATGATAGTAGGCCCACTACTTTCTAATTTGCGGTCATTGAAATCCAAAGCTCTAGTGTACACATGTTCACCACTGACTTTACTGTCGTCAACAGTGGGTAAGAATGAGAGAAGAGGTTGATGATTTAATATATAAGTTTACTTAACCATATCTTGAGGAATTTGCTAACATCGTCCACTAGTTTCGGTAGCTATTTGATCAAGCGATGAGATGCATTTAGTTATATTGGCGTAAGAGAAATTCATAAATAATCTTAATGTGGATAGCAAGATATACAGATTTGAAAATCACTTCACCAGCGTCATGAATCTTGCATTCATCTTCTAGGAATCGAATACGACACTCAATAGTCTGAAGTGGCGCAACATCCTGGAGCAGATGAAATTTTCATGGCTTCAGGATGTAGTTCGGCCAAATTTTACTTATTGTTTTCATTCGCTCATACATCAGCTAGTCGCATCCCTATTCACCACTTCATTTCATCTATTTCATTAACGTTGAAGCGCAGGAGTGTGGAAAAGTTTCGTGATGGCCTCATCGAGGACACGCTCTCAAATGAGACATGAATCCATGATTGAGAGTGATTGGTGGCGCAGTATGCATGAAGAGAATAAGCGGACACTGTCTTGTCTGATAAGGAAGTTTGATTGACTTGTCTCGAATACGTAGTGCTCCCTCACTCTCACAAAGTGAAATGAGTGGCCGAGGCATATTACTATCACTTATCAATTGAAATGCCGAAATTAAAAGAAAATTCTCATTTATTAAAAGCGGTGATCAGCTATGCTGCTCATCAATATACTGTAAAATAATGAAGCCTTCGGATTTGACAGATAAGCTTTGACGTTATCTGATCTCAGTTATATCGTCAATCAATCAAATATGTTTCATAAGTCAAATTGGCATACATACATTTATGAATAACTAGACTATACTAATTCATGAAGAATAATCGTCCAACCCATCGGAGGTGGAGAAAGGGACTCCTAGCGGATAAAGCTGGTAAGTAAAGTACTAATCACATCCTCACGTACAAGTAATGAAGCATGGGGTAGATGTCGAAAGTTAGGTCAAGATGCTGGAATAATGTTTAAAAAATAAATGTAGGTATAGCTGAGTTGTCACATTCGTCACGCATGCATGTATATGCGCAACTCATAAATCATACAACGGACTTACGTTCTTCACGTCACATGAAATTTGTAGAGAATAAGTGAGGATCTTTACAAGAATTATTGCATCATTTCACTTATTACTCATCCATTACCTATAAGTCCCCATACATACTTTTTGCAGGACATCTAAAGGCTTACCGCCCATCTCTTCGAGGGGGTCACATATCCATGAACGACGTCATGGCGACGCCAGCAATCAGATTATTGTCAAAAAAGCCGCCAATATCACTCTCATTTTAGGAAAAAATGGGAAATGTTCCTTTTTACACATGCTGCATCTATGTGCTATGGGAAAATTCTAGAGAAGGCTTATGAACGTAAAAACGTGCCTTGCGGTTGATTTGAAGACACTGTGAGGACGTCATCTTTTGCATCAAATAGGCATCATTAAAAGATGTACTCGCCTTTTTAATAGGCACATATTAGCCACAATTTCAGGTTGAGGGATCCCCAATTATAAATATGAGTTATGTTATGTGATAGACACTAGTTATTAATGATAGGCCGAATTATTGAGACAGGACATCAAATTGAACAACTGTAAAATATATTGGCGATTGAAGTCTGATAAAATTTGTCATCAGCTTTGGTAAATAAAGTCTCTAAGATATTGTGTAACTTCTCAAAGGACTCAACTTCTCATTCTAAAAGTTGAATAAATCATGATTAAAAGCTAAAATCATCAGTAACTTATTGGACGCTCAGCATGGACACTCTGACAGTCCGCATTTTCTTGTCTGCTGGAAATTTAGAAACATATATGTTTGAAATGACTATCACATCGTATTTCACTTAAAAGCAAAACACTGCACCACGATGGTGATCGAATACCGACCGACGATGTGACTTTTGCTTCCAACGCGTAGTCTTAAGGGCACATTTCATCGCCTAACGGTAGCCTCTCCTCTGCGTGCACCTAGTGCCGAATGAATCTGCCTTCCCTACCTGTCCCCAATGACGTCATCATTAATTCTGTTTTCGGCTGCTGAGCGCAAACGACGCTACTTGACATGGTGAGAGGTATCCCGTTAAATTTAGGAGAAGACAGAGATAAGATTGAGACAAAGTCAAATATTCGACCGAACTACTCGTACATTCGAAGCATTGTAATTAGTTTTGAAGCTTGTTCAACATGACGTTGGTCCTGGCTGAGAAATCTAACTTTTTGGCTAAAAGAATTACTAAAAACAATATGTACAGGCCCAACGTTTCGCGTGTTCACGCTTCCTCAGGGGCAAAACAGATAAGACTTAAGGCTAAAAACGTCAGTACAGCACAGGAGAATTTGAATCACTTGCGACATGAAAAGTCTTCTGTATGCGGCTATCATACTCTAACTTGTTATTTAATTGATTTGTTGTAGGTTTCCTTCAACGCAATATTTTATGAGCAAATTATTTGTTTAAATCAGTTCGAACTGCTTGCCGTAAGTCACATGAACATTCTGTGTTTATTCCACATTGAAGGAATATTTGTAGTTGCACGTTAATCGAATGTTTCGTTGCACTTCATTGCTTTATCGAACTTCAAGGATTTTTTGTCTGTGGACGAAAATTAGTTAATTCATATCGCACACATTTTCCGTATAAAGCTCATCGAGATGAATGATGATGCTGTTGATGATCCTTTCAGAAAAACGGTTCATTCGAAAAGGAATTCCGTCATCCATGCGTGCTCAAGTATGGCTGAAAATTTCTGGAGTTGAGGAAAGGATGAAAAATGAACCGAAAAGATACTCCAACCTGTTGCAAAAGGGAATACCGCAGTCTGTTGTGAACACAATCATTACAGGTAAGGAATATATAGGAGATCAATGATGATATTTACTGTGAATTTCCTCAATGTGGGAAATTTCATCACTGTTTGTTTTCGAAAATTCATTTGCATGAAAAATATTTCGCCATCTACCATAGGCGCATATTTCCTTGAGTGCATATTCTGCAAAACAAGTTTTATAGATGATTATAAAACTAATGTATGATCATGTCAGTGGTGCTACGATCTGTCATGATCCATTTGATTTACCTGGTTTACCTGGTTCCTGTTTTTCATTTGATCATGCAGTCTATTTGAAAGCTCTTTAATATTTCCGGATGGCTGCTGTAGAAAAAATTAGTATTATGAAGGTGGATGTAATCTCCTTGTGAACAACAGAAAAAGGGGTAAAGAGCTGAAAGACGGTAGTTTTGTCATAACAGCAAATTTGAAACAGATTGATATTAAGAAGGAAAACATTGACATCAATAGTTACTGAAATCAATAAGCATCAATTTACAATTTCCTATAATACATAATCAGTTGATAAACTTATTACATAAGTAATAACAAAGTAATAAGCGAATATAAACTAAAGAAAATTCGCAAAGGCAGAATCAGTGATTTTTTCAATTATCCAGAAATATTCATCCTCAATCAAGCCTAAAATCTGTCTTTTCTAAAGCACTGAAATTAACTTAGCTTGGTTCATTCTATTTCGGCAAATCTTACTTACTCTTATTTCTTGTTTGTTGTCTCTTCTTCCCAAGGTTTGAGAGTTGGACACATTATGAAAATGACTTTAATGTATATATGTATTACATTGCCATGTGATAACGGAATCAGGTAACGAAAAGTACAATTTATGACGTAAAAGATTTGACAACCCTTCGGTGTTTACGCCTTTTTTAAGTCAGTAGTTACCTTGTCAGCAGCTATGTTGTTGTAGGCTACTGGCAATGTCATTGTCGACTATAGACACTTCGTCGACGGTCGGTTCAATCTTTGAAGCAACACAAGTTTACTTATTGTGAAAAACATGCATTTTAATTAAATGGAAATTATTTTGATGACAACATGTTTCACCCTGTAAAAGCTAAACAATAGGGACCTGCGAGGCCTCGAGATTCGATTCGAAATTGTGATTCGAGAAAAATTCGAATCGGCCCGCTTTGGGTGGTCAAAAACTACTCCAATTATTGTCTTTTTATTATCCTGTTCTAGTTAAACTCGACCTCAACGTGAAGTTTTAATAAGCTTGTGATGTTGGATTATCACTGAAAGCGTGAAAGGATAAAACAGGATAAACAGGAAATAGTCGAAGTAGCTACGTGCTAGGCCAACACAGTGCGTGCTACATGTTGCATAGATGACTTGTGGTTGCAAGCTCGGGTTCTTCAAAACATTTTACATCAAGCATGTATGATGAATCCGAGCTTCCATAATTTTCAATTTCCAGGTCCGGGCTACTCCAAGCTTATACAAATTATATCCTAGATAGTGATCAAAGCATTCTATAATCCAATATCTTGTAAAAGCATGACTTTGAGTGACGAATTTGGAAGTCGTTGTATTTTAGCCACCTATATATTGTCATGATTGTAGTCTGAATAAATTATTTTAGGATAGTAATTACCAACAGTGGTAAACATAAGAAGTTACAAGCATTATTGGAACAATAATTCAGCAATATAATATTTTGAGAGCATTTTGCAAAAATCATACTACCGCTTTTTGAAAATTAAGATAGAAATGATGGAAACTACTGATTTTCAGCTCATGAAAATTGGTGTTTTCCCGGACTCTGGATTTAGGTATGTGCGATTGATGGATGTTGCGTTTCCAGCCACAGGTGAAACTCAAAGGTCTTCTACAAGTCTGAGGTTACAAACCTAGTTTCCATCATCAAACTACCTTTCTGGCAAAGCAAAGCCAATGTCAAGCCGCTTATCAAGTCAACATCCCTATCTAACTGGCAATGTACCGGCAATATGTCATTCGAAATTGGCGAGCTGCAAAACAGAGTAGACTGCATGTACTGTATCTAAGAAAAATAATGACACCAGTATCTTCATTGCAGAGTAGAGAAGAGATGAGCAGGCAGACGCATGATTTAATCAAAAGAAAAAGTTTAGAGTGAGATGACCAATCTGCCAAATTGCAGTCTATTGCATTACGCGAAATGTTACGGAGACCTGCTGTATCTTCAGGGGGATAATACCTTCTTCATTGAGTGTAGTTACCTACCTACTAGCTACTTCATTGAGTGTAGTTACCTACCTACTAGCTACTTCATTGAGTCCAATGGCCTCAATACATCTTTCAATACCGATCCAAAAATGCTTTTGATATGGTTCCATACTTTCTCATTGATTAAAAGTATAATTGGATAGCTATAGGTTCATGTTCCACCGGAGCGTGAAAATTAAGACATGGCCAGCATTCTCCGTTTATTTTGATATTTCGTTGCTTGGATAGCATAATGCTTGACAGTTTGCACTCTTTTGATATCACATTCACAAATGATAGATGACTTTGTGTTTACTTATCACTTGTTTGCCGTCCACCATTCCGGTGGTTGCAAGGTTTTATATCGTACCTTTCATCATAACAAGCCCGAAAAATTTCATGTGGAGTCTTTTGATATTAATAGACAACTGTCTATCGGTGCTTGGAAGAATTGATCGTTACTCATGTTAGGAATCCAGTATCCCTCGGCTAAGCAAACTGTAAATCAAAAAGCTAAAGCAGGTCTATGGAAATCAATGATTCGATTTGACTCAAAATTTGCCATTTCACAGGTCCCAACTAAATAAGTAAAGTACTGCCTTATGCTGAAGAGTTATATTCGTCATCTTCAAACCACCTAGTGTTTTGTAAGTGCCATTGGATATTCATTTGCATCCCATCCAATGTCTTCCAAGTATTTATGGAATTTTCAAATCTCGGTACGTGGACAACGAAATATCAGAGTAACATTTTTATTCGTCTATCAATGATCACTTATGTTAACCTAAGCACAGTTGCATTAATCATGCATGTGTTTGCTCACATTAATCGTCAATTCTTCTGAGGCGCTGCATAATTTCTAACCCATTGATTAATATGATGATCAGCCTAAATGTGACTAAGTAAAGGTAAAATAAATGACATTAAGAACCATAAGATACACCGATTGATGTTGTCATTGACATTACAACAACACTGCTAGACTTCATTTCAATAATCCAGTTTTCTTTCATTTGACTGCCATCGTGAGCAACACCATCCGTTTTTTGAGCCTGCACAACATTTGATCAAGCATGAAGCTTTGTGACATTGTGACAATGCAAGTTTCAATGTGGCTCAAAATTAGGCGATTTTGAAGGTGTTCATGGTCGGCAGAGTGGCCTTGTCGCTCACTGTTTAGAATAACTGGGTTATTCATGCGTGAGATTAATAAAAGATGCAATCTTGCTAGACATTCAGTAAAAGAATATGAGATAATCGAAACCTCGCTAAATGAAAGAAATTTATCTCCTTGGCGCGTCATCTATTGCGATGCTGCCTAACTAGTACCACTGAAACAATGGTCCATCCAGTAAATGCTGTCACGCAAAAGTCAGAGAAAAGTTGGAAATTTGTTCAAATTGTGTAAGTAACTGCACTGACTCAGACTTTAGTTTTTTAAATCAGCCTTATGCCTTCATTTGCTTATTGAGATCTCTGCTTGAATGCTGTGCACTTTTTGTCGGCACACCGAATGTCTTGTAAATTTTTTCTGTTCATTCGCCTCTTCCCTATTCGTAGTTGGATACTCTCCTCTAAGCGGTTCTCCAGAATTCTCGATCTTCGGCTTTCTCTACAATATTCTTCATACTTTCCTCTTTTCTTACTTCGTCAATCTTCTTTTTGGTCTTCCATTTGGTCATTTGCCCATCACCTCCATTACAAACGCTTGCCCGCACCATCACATGCTATCAGGTGAGCTAAGAACTCACACTGTGTTGTAAGTCGCTCGAAAATCTTTTTTGTTCACACGGCGCAGCTTTGCAATCAGCTTCCCGCTAATCACTTTCCTTGACCAATACAATCTTAATACTCGTACTTTCGAGAGGCGTGCGACTTTTAACTTACTGTACGTTGGTGACGAGGTAGTAAGCATGACATATCTGATCTTTTTCCTTTCGTTCATCTAAAGCGATCGGAGTTCCAATTTTTTCATTGAGCAGCTCCTGGCTTTATTGATGTTTCCTCAGTGTGCTAGTTGTGAAAAATGTCTTCAATTATACTTCTCCCTCCAACCACTTCCTGATTGCCCTGCATATCTTCTCTCTCATGCTAATTTCCAATATGCATCTCAACATTTACAATTCAGTTCTCAAAGATGTGCTTTTCTTGCAGTCTAACATGGCGCTGGTGGTCAGTGCTCATGAAGTTACTTGGAGTATCACGGTTAAGAAATGGGCTGCGTGGGCATTGTCTTGCTATATACCTTGTTACATATGTTTTACACGCAGTAAGCAGTAAAGAAACATTGAATCAATTTTTTGGTCCATCGGAAAAACATACGTTCAGACGACGAGTTGTTATTTCTGCACTGATCACTGCTGCTACTCACATACCAGCTCAACTGCTCTCCATATGGACTCGACACCAGCTGTAGTTGGTTTTCTCGCGAAACTTTTTGTGATCATCATACAAATATCTTATAATATGAACTTCAGTTAAAAACCTGAGTCTTTATGAGGCGAATCAGACACAGTGTAAATATTGAGATTTTGTTACTTTATTTAGCACTAACACCTTTTATTTGCCTGAATTCAAATCGTATGATGGAGACGGAGCAAGGCGAAGTTATCACAAAGCTGTTCTTGGATAATTTGTGACTTTATATTTGATGCGGAATAATGCTGAAACTGAATTTAGGAGCATCGTAATTAGTCTCTGATCCTAATTAATTTGAGTCTTCTATGTTCCCTTGCTGGTAAACAACGCGCGAAGATGATTGAAAACATATTTTTACCACGATATGATAATGATTTTTAACACCACATACCTTTTTATCTTATTGAAGATGTTCGTGCAGTTGAGAATGGATTTTAGAATCGTAGAGGTTTGGAATGTTCAAAAGAGCATGAAGACATGACAATGAAAACAGAATTTCTTACAAAAATGGAAGATCGGAGCGCATGAAAAATTAACAGCCACGCACGCAATTTCACTAAATTTATCTAATCAACATTAAATAACATGAATCATCATCATTAGTCCAATTTGATGTTATGGATGAGAGCGTTTTCGAAATCTAGACTTATTTGTAAACCGTTGACAAATTGATGCATCGGTTGCAAGATTACATAATGGCAGATGAACATATTTTCTAAATTCCTTCATAATTGCATTCAAAACAGCTATTGTTTGTTTAATACCCAGTAGCGGATCCAAGGGGGGGTTCATGGGGTTCAAACCCCCCCCTCGGAGTTGAAGGACTTTTAATATAATTGCTACTTTTCCTGCATTCATACAAATTTATATCAGATGATCTACAGTGAACTGGAAGTTTAAGTGTAAAACAAAACTCAAATCCATTGGACTTGGCATTCTTCTATTCTGACCAAGCACATTTCTTAACACATGGGAAAACGATTCCGCAAGGCATAGGGCGAAGCTGATTATGTCATTCCACTAACAAGCAAAGTAATTGAAACTCGCCATCAACACAATTTTCTTTGGTCTGAATTTTAACGATTCTTTGCTGATGGTATTAATTTAATGGGTTATCAGCGTCGTATGCATCTTCAGTTCTGCTTTTATTGGCTGTGCATAAAATGTTTAACGCATTTGCTGATAATATTTCGCACATAGCCTGAAGCAATTCAAGTGTTGCGGCGGTCATCGTTGTGGACTTCCTGCTGAGGGATAACGCGCTGGGAGAAGATTTTATGAAACAAAGCCCGTGGGCTGTTTCCATTAACCGAAGCAGTGTCGCCCCAGGTGAGTTTGATCCGTGCGTACATGTTTATAACTGCACTTTTTCCAATCAACACATTTTAAATGTGGTTTCTTGCATTTCATTTGTTCACCAATGTAATATAAAAGTAACCGAGTTTATCAATTTATCAGCCTCAGTAATTTGTGACTCGTTACATTACACGAAACTTTCTGACCTATTTTGAAAACGTGCAATTTAATTGATCAGTAAGTACAGGCCTCAACATGAATGACTTGAATGTTCAATTCAATGAAATGATGAAATCTCATTCAAGGTCGGTGATACAATATACGGTATGGAGTAACCTCCACAGCGGCACCAGAGCCTGTCGCTGCGTCGTTTCTGACAGCAGATTCGACTTACTTCGACGTGACAACCCTCGGCCCCGGGAATAATTCCTGGGTGGTTGTCTTTGGTGGGAATGCGTTAGAGTAACGCTAATGAAGCAGTCGAAGGAAGAAAAACTCATGGGCTTAGATGTATCACCGACTCGGCCACTAGACATAGGATGCCCCTTAGTTAAGTTGGCCACCTTAATAACTTAGTATGACTTCTCCACCCCTACCTTGTTCGGATGACCTGTCTGGGGGTAGTGTTGAATGCAGCGACTTCGACAGTCAGTGAATCTAACAGGCACCCTGATCAGATTGACCATCTGATAGGACCGGCCTGATAGAGGAGACGGAAGTTTAATGCTGCAATCAATTCGCCAGCAGCTCCGATCGTGGGATGATGGTCTCGTCTCATCTTGGAGGTAGTTAGGTTAAGAATTAGGACCCAATAAATCTCCATGACACACACACACGAAAACTCAAGATAAGAACCTTGTTTTGATATGTCTTCGCTATTACTTGAATTCCAACTGAATATTAATTTAATTTGCATTTTATAGTTATGCAGTCTACACTGCATCAAGTAGATATGAATTTAGTAAGATGGCTGAAAGTGCAGATGTATGCATGTATTGGAAGCCGAGAGAAACAGATATATAAATGATTTTAACAATTGACAGGATCTCCATTCAGGACAAATGTAAGACAGCAATTTTTAACACTCTGACCTTCAAAAGGATCTTATCACAATTATTTATGCTGATAAACGTAATTAATGTGTTCACGCTACTTTGTACACCTATTTCTGTATCTTACTTTGCCGTGGTGCTTTTAAGCACTTATGGGTGTATTAAAAGAAATAAATTGATAGTAGGCCTAATATTGACTTGTACGTCTATCAATCATACCTAATTTCAGAACCTGCTGGTGATAATTATTCGTATCCATGGAACCACCTAGAAAGAAATTGAAATCTGCGAATCAAGTACAAATAACGTCTTTCTTAGGTAATTGAATGATCCCATAAATGAGGTTTATTAAAAAGAATAATTCTCCTTTCAGAGATCAGAGGAAAACTAATAATAACAAACAGACGGCTGAGGTGTGATCGAGTCTCTAGTCAAATCTTATTAGTTGTTAGACGAAACTTATTAGTTGTTATTTATCATGTACATAGATTTAGGTAACTATGTCAAATGTTGCACTGGAATGACCTGCGTTGACAATCTAAAGAAGATACAGCTGAAATAATTTGAGAAAAACACATTTTGTGTACGTCCGACAGATTTTGGTGGAAAACTTTAGCACAGGATTTCTTGAAGAATATCTTCCAAACAAGAGTCAAATTGAAATAATATTATTGCAAATATAAATGATTGATACTTTGGAAGCTTTCACGATTGCAGACTTAATTTTCACATAGTGGCATTAATAAATAGAGCCGAAAATCTGTCGGACGTACAGCGACGCGTTCGAAAGGCTGGTATATTATCTGAGGTGATCACTTCATCAAACTTTTTGCATAGAAAGATTGCGTGGGTACCACATTCTCATATTAAGATGGCTTTTCCATAATCATTTAATTTTCAGTGAACTAGGAACGAAAATGTGTTGTACGTCCGACAGATGACTTTTTGAAAAAATTGAACTTCAAAGCAAATTTCCAAAGCCAATGAGAATCAAGAGGTCGAATAAATAACTGCTCCGGATGATTTTGGGTATTACCTTGTAATTTCTGACAATAAAAATTTTTAGAAAACTAAAATATTTTTTGATATGGATGATGACCAATTTCGTAACAGACCCACATTTAGACCTTAGATTTTTAGCCGTTAGCATTTTGCACATTAGATGTATTTCCCGTTCTGCTAATCTTAATTATTCAAAAATTGCTTATTTTTTCAGACCTAAGACAACCGCTGACGAAACTTACAATTATGTAACATCTGAAAAAAGTGACAAGTCAAGAGTGAGCATGAGTGATTCCGCATCTGTCAGTGGATGTGCTGAGAATTCGCGTTCCCTCAAGCCTCGACCAGCATGAACATACTTAGTCCATCTGCTGAAGTTCATATTCCACTATGGGACATCGGAATTGTTGCCTCAAGACAGACCTCAGTCAGTGCCGTTACAGATACCGAAAAATATCACTATTTGATGTATGCCTACGAGGGAAAGTAATTATGCGACATACTATGTTAGCAAAAAAGGAAAGCAGGTGCCCCTCACGTTTCAATCATCATGGCTCAAGGAATACAGTTGGTTGACATACTCGCCGTCTCAAGGTGGCGGATATTGCAAGTATTGCGTTTTCTTTGCGAAACCATCGGCCAGGGTCACTCTGGGTGTTCTAGTAAAAACCCTTCAAAACATTTAGCAAGGCTAAAGGAAAAGATGGCTACCTGACAAATCATGACAGCGCTCATTTTCATCAAGATGCAAATGTCTTAGGCAAGTCGTTTTTGGAAGCTACAATAAACCAGAGTCCAGGATAGACAACCGCATCGACCAACAACGTAAGGAGCTGTCAGACAAAAACAAGCACATACTGTCTTGTATAGTAGATGACATCAGACTTTGTGGCATGCAGGGCTGCCTTTGAGAGGACACAGAGACGATTCCACGGCGGATCCCAACACCAATAGAGGTACTTTCCTTGCTGTTTTGGATTACTCTGCCAGGAGAGACGAGATCTTGCAAAACCATCTCGAATATGGACAGAAAAACCAGCGATACACATCCAAAACAATTCAAAAATAAAATATTTCAATTATTTCCAACAACATCACATAAAACGTCATGAAGCCTCTGAAGAAAGAACCATACTACAGCATCATTGCAGACGAAGTCACCGACCTCATGGCATCAACAGATATTGTCATTTTGTTTGAGATTCATCGAAACATTGATGACAACCGACATCCGGCCATATCAGAGAAGCATTTTTCGACTTCTGCTACCTAGAAAGAGCGACTGGTCAAGCTGTATCGTCAGCCATTTTTGAACTGCTTAAAAAGCATGAGCTTGATATAGGTAATATGCGTGGCCAAGCTTATGATGGAGCTTCTTCTATGTCCGGTGAGAAAAATGGCGTTCAAGCTATCATTAAAGAAAGAAATCCTCTCGCGCTCTACACCACTGCCGCTCACATGTACTAAGTCTTGCCATTGGAAATTCATGCTCTGTTCAACCAATCATCATATGGTTGAGGTCATCAATGAAGTATTCTTATTTTTTGACCATTCTCCAAAGAGACAGCGCTTCTTTCGAATTTGTCCTTGATGTCTACTCTCCTAACAGCAGAGTAAATACGCTCAAAGGTCTTTGTAAAACAAGCTGGACAGAAAGACACGACTGCCTAGAAACTTTTCATGCTCTCTATTTATATATCTACACCACCATACATGCAATTCATGATGATGATCAGTATCCAGACCTCGAGGAGGCAAGAGAGAGTGGGAAAGATGGAAGTGGGACGGAGCAATCGAATCACAGCAGAGGGACTGAAATGCCATGATGTCTGGTTGCAACATAGTTGCACTAATAGTTCTCCTCAACGGTCTAGATCCACTTAAAGGGCTCAGTGCAAAACTACAAAAACGTGATGCAGATGTAGTGACTGCGTATGGCAGCATTGATAAAGCCATCAACGAAGTCTCTGGTCAAAGAGCGAACATTGATACGCTATGGATAGATTGGTTCGAAGATGCTGCGAAGTTTGGTGAGACATTGGAGCAAATTTGATCTTCTAGAACTGCAAAATTCCAGAAACATCGACCAAACACGCCTGCTGATAATCCCAGGTAATCTACTCAGTGCTAACTAATTCAAATTAGTGTTTCAACTATTAATAGCTATTAAGTGATAAAATGTAATTAATTTAATCAATGTTTAAGAAAATTGATTGATAATAGCTATTTTCTTCACTCTTAATACAAAACATTTTGCATGAAAATAAGTCGCATCGGTACTCAACATACAGACACTATGCCTCTCACATAGGGCTACATGTATATATTGTGCAAACTTCACATATCTATGATTATTATTCAATGTTTCAGCACATACTACAGACGAACAATCGGGATACCGTTCATGGATAATCTGGTTCAACAGATGAAAAGTCGATTTTCGACTGAGAATAGAAGGGTGACCGCAATAATGTCACTGGTTCCCCGTGTGATCTGTCGAATTGAGTGATGCTGATATGGAAATATTGAAACTCAATTACAATTCTGGGACGAAGATATGCCCTCTCTGACAGTCTTAAAGTAAGCATATGCATAATCTGTACGTACACAACTGACATTATTTCATATTTTAGCTACATGTAATTATTCATGAGTAACATAATTTGGCTCCGATATCAATGCATCAATTTGAGGTTCAGGGAAGCTATATGTTATGAAATCCATGAAACCTGCCGAGCAACAAGGATAAATGTAAAGCTTATCAATCGTTGATATTCCGATATCTTGATATGTGCATGTTTGATATTTTAGTGCCATTGATTTTGATTTCCTTGATATCTTCATGTTTTGATGATATTTTAAATTTGTGTCCTAGATTCTCTGATGTGTGAACAGGCCGTTATACTGGCGAAACTTTATAAATTATAAAAAAATACATTCAGCAGCTTAGATTGATTTATTTTTGCTTTATCAAATTTTGGTTGATTAAACCGACAATGATTGCAAGGATCAATCATTTCGTACAATCGTAGAAAAAGTTTGTCTTCCTTGCTTTGTAGAGAGAACTACGTCGCTGGAAATCATCATGGATCGAGAACTCGACTTCAGCGACTCCAATTCCTGCAAACTTGGTTTGACTGTCTGAACCATGCTGATGCTGATGTCTACCCAACATCCGACAGCTTATCTAGTAGGATGCGTCTCTCCAATTGGTTCTTCAGAGGCAGAGAGATCGTTTTCTGTTCTCAGACGTCTGAAAAATCATCTCAGAAGCACCATGTCAGAGGAAAGATTGGCGGGACTGACAATGATGGCAGTGCACTATCCTGAAGCGTCCGGTCTCTCGTCTGAACAATTAATTGAACGCTTTATTAAACAGCACCCACGAAAACTTTTTTGCCAATCGATCTTGTTTGATTGAAAAAAATCATTGATTAAAAACCAACAGATTATGTTCTCATTTAATACTTCCGTATCAAGGGAAATTCATATTATTGATTTTTGGTATACATGTATTAAGTACATGAAGTAATACAGGTCAATATTATTGCATACTTCACATCATTTTTGCATTGTATCAAGAATTTAATAAAGACCGATTTGTAAGTACATTATATTTATTACAGGAAAATAAGCTGTTCCAAAAAATTTTCAGTATACGACGTTTTATAGTGCCAAACCCCCCCCTCAACAAAAAGCTGGATCCGCGCCTGATACCCACTTTAACATGTACATCGATGTCTTTATGGAAGGTTTTATTTCGGTCTGATGAAGTTTGCTATCAGCTGTTGGCAGCATTTCTTGTAAGCACTTCTTATGTCATTGGTTGTGACATGGTCATCAACTAAGAAGAGAATTAGTATGACGTCACCTGGTTTAATAATGAAAGTCTGATTATACTACGAAATTGAAAGAACATATGAAAGCTGGCTCTAATTGACAGTGTTCTATCCATTGCGGATGAATTGGCATTCGTCTTTCAAATCATCTTTTACTGGATGTACTTCAGAATATCGCTGCGTATCTAAACGATGTTTGTAACGATGTTTTTGTCTTCTAATAAGGAGCTGAAATGTGTTGAGTGACTAACTTGCTCAAAATAAGGCTTAAAATAATATAAATTCTATAATATAAAAAAATCCTAACATGTACATTTAACGCTACGGTAAATAGAAAACCTGGAATAATTGATTGTCACTTTTGTCACAAACTGTGTTCGGTTAAGTTAGCATCTACATGTGCACAATGTTCATGTTCTTTCACCAAAAGCTATCTGAATAATTACATAGTGTGCTACCTTGCCATGTATTCACCCTGAACATCATAATAGTTCATTCTTCTGTTTTCGTAAACTTCAAAGCTTTTAAGAAATGAAATCATGCTTGCTGACTTTTATATCTACGGAATCTTTTTCTATTCGTATTGCTTGTCATGTATCCTTGTGAATATCAATACTGCTTGTCATGTCTCCCTCTGAATATCAATGCTGTCATCGTCATTACTTGGTTATTTCTTACTTTATCCTAGTTCAGGATCATACAAGTAGCTACTGTTATCGTGCAACATATTTATAAAATTGTTATCCTATACATCATATTACACTTTCGTTTTCCATTCAGTTCGTTGCTAATTATTTCATCCCAAGCTTTGATCTAGTTAGATTGATTGTGAGATATGTTTTTTGAGATCTTAAATGTGATAATTTTTGAAATGTGCTGTAGATCAAAATGGGTATATCTATGCTCGAATTGGAATACTGGGCTGTTTCAAGTTAATATGATTCACAGATAGCATGCTGAGATAGAATCAGTGATGCATTTGAAGTACCGGATAATCACTCGACGTTTTTGCGGATTTTTAAAGCTTAATAATTGGGTTTTTTTACATAATTACTTGCAGCAGATGTTAGAACAGGGTTTACCGGCCCAAACGGTCTGAAATTGGACTTACGCCGACCTGAAACCGGCCTGCCATTTACTTAAGCTGGCCACCGGACCGGCTTCCATCTCCACTACTCCGATAGCAGTTGCGATTGGAAAAATGCTCTTTTCAACCTACTCGACAGAAGGTACATCTGACTTTATCCAAGTGCATTTGCTATGTACACGTCTTAGACGATGTGGTCTGTCAAGGTGAAAGCGCACATTACGTGTCTTTGGGTCTTAAGACTTACTGCTTTTTGTCTGATATTTTTGTTTCTTTCATCCTGTTGCTTGATAATCTACCTAAACGGTGGGTTTGACAATCGGATTTCTTATAATCTGTCCGTTAATGAGACTTTATTGAAATCATGACGTCTTGGACTTTGTTCTGACGGACAACTGATGTTATCAGCCGTGTGTACTGATTCACTCGATATCACCGATGAATAATTCACGGCTCCTTTCTTGTTTGCAAAGTCAGCTAAGCAACAAAAGGACATTGATTCGCAAATGCATGTCATTAACACTCCAATCACCATAGAAATAGATTATTTATCTGAAGTTGACTAGAATGGAAATTGACTCAAGGTCGCGGCACATCCGGGGGAACTAAGTTGGGGCATGAACCACCAATGAAAAGCTTCGATTTACACATGTGACTGATTCTAACCCAATCATACAGACGTTGGCAGGTGCATCTAAGTGAAAATGCGTGCGAGTCTTGTGCCACCATTGTGTATCGCATAAAGCTTTACTTCCATTCTAGAGGTTTTATTGTTATCAATTTCTATGCCAATCACTTAATCATTCAAAACGTCTCACTTCTGATGTCGCCTAACAAAAGGAATATCGCTGTAGCTCTGTTTTTAGCTAGGTCTTAAAAAGCTATGTTTTTGATTATTTGAATTTGAAAAAATATCTTATTTGATTTCTCCGTTTTGATTCCAACATTCAGTCTTGCTCAGTCCATTAAATAAATCGAGAACCTCGAAAGCTATTTTGATGTGTGAAATAGAGAACCTGTGATGTTGACAACTTGCTATTTGTACCCGTAAGTTTACTATGTTCTATGTCTATATCGTACTACTTACGTTTGTCGGCATCTATGCTAATTTGTGGCAGTATTCTAAGGCCTCTATCAATCCATGGAGAGGCGGCAGGATAACTGGTTCGCTTGTTCTAAATCTGCTTTCCAACCCTTCGCACTTTTCTACTTTGACTCACGAAATTTGCTGCTTAAGTTAACAAATAGTTTTAATCAAGGTAACCACTCGATCTATTTAAGTATATTTTCGTCTTTTTCGGGGATCACTCCATTTTCTTCTACGTTTTGCTGGATCAAAATATCAATTCAAAAGTATGAGGAAATTATGATAATGTAGCATTTTAGTTACAATGAATATAAAGAAAAAGTAGGTTTATATCTTCAATTATTGTGGCAGCAGTTGAAGGATTGATAACTTTATCCTAGAGGTCTAATTGATAGCTCATGATTGGAAAACGTATTTTCCATTGATCTATTACTTTATTTATGATGAGAAGTCGTCTTGATTGCCACACTACATACCCGCAGTGCATTGCAAAATATTTATAGGACTTCATCGAATTTTTTGTTGAAAAGTCAAAAATTCTTCAATTCAAATCGTGTTCGTTGAAATACAAATTATGATAATGCTTTTCTGAATATATATTTTTTGTTATAATTATATAGAAGCAAAGAGCGGAGAATAATAGACTTTCATCGTTTGGCTTAGTTTAGAAAAGCGCTTCGAAAAGTCTTGGGTGACATAGATGAAAATTTTCTTTGCTAGGTGCGGAATTCTGACCTATGTACTTGAAAATGGTCTGTTTTCGAGTAATGTTAAGTTATGCAATGAAAATGAGGGGATGAGGGTGTGAAATGATCAGACTCAAGCTATCCGAAAGCCGTCCATTTTCTAAACACTTTCTGATTTCTTTGAGATTGTGGTCTGATCTACTGATTGAGTCATGGACGACCTTGTGAATTCTCCATAGGATTCCCATATCCTTCACAATCAGAGCCGACTGTGCTCGGCCGGGTGCACATGCGCTTTCGCTGCGTTTTTTAGCGACAATTTATTTTACATTCCTTTCAGCAGCCTATATTTTTGATTATGGAGAGCTACAAGTGACAAAAGCGACAAAATGAGAAAGAACACTCCACCGGCAGTTGTCACTAACTTCATTTTTAATTAAACAGCTTCTTTGTCATTTCATAATAAATTTTTTGCGCTTAGTAAATATTAGCAAGAAATAAGAAAGATATTATGAGAAAATCAATTGCAATATTAAAGTTGCATTTTTCTGTTGTGATCCTTTGCTTGAATTCTCATCCCTGGCGTGTGGGAATGAACTCTAATTGTTTAAAGCTAGCTCTCAACGATCCTCTCTAAAGAATTTTCAACGAATTCCTATAGGATTTCATCGCTCGCATCCATTTCATCCATGAGATTTATGAAATTTCTCCACTTCTTCAGCTCAGTCTTGCGAAGTGCAACGTCACGGTTGAAAAAGATAATAGCGTTTATTCAAATCTGTTAATCTACTTAATAGATTGCTTTACTTCCATAGCATTACAGAAGCATTATTGTTATATACAGCTAGAAATCATAACTAGTTAAAGCATCATGTTTGTTACTTACATGAGAGGTCTTTATAAAAAGGCTTCGAAATTTTGGAAGGTATTTCTAGTGCCAAGAAAGCTGGATAGTTTTCTTTTTCCTCCGCATTTTCTAAACTGTATGCTAGATTGTATGTTTTTATATTTTCTTGATACCAAGTAATTCTGTCAAGTGTGCTGTGGGCGTTGCGGATCTCCCACATCAATGCCGTTTTCACACATAACGACGAGCTCACATACTGTTCGAATATCACCTTAACAGGAGCGTGTAATAAAACAGTGGAGTCTCAGCGGAATAAAGCAAACCACAGAAATCGCAGGCAGTGGTGGACGCAACGCACAGTGATCGACTCCTATCTTTGCCAGTTTATGTAGCAGCGTAAGTGGGCACCTGAGAGTTCGCTTGACTCTATTGATTACACAATTTTTTACCGATGGTGCCATTTAAAATCATTTAAAGCCATTTAAGGAAATAATTAATTGTGTACGTAACAAAAGTACACTATTTATAGCGATTCATGTTTCAAGATTCAGAGTCCATATTTTATGTAATGAAACTTGACCGAGTTTGATATATATATAGTAATATATATAATATGATATAATATGATATAATATGATATAATAATATAATATAATATAATATGATATATAAATAGTATAAATAACTCGTATATTGGGAGTTGTCTTTTCTAACTTGAGCTGAACCTATTTGGATACATTCCGCATGCAAGGTAGCATTTCCTACAATCATTTCATGTCTCTCTACTTTCCTTTCAGATGTTCCTCGAACCTTTCCTGAAAATGCCAATTTTCGAACAGATCAAGGGTCCACAAATCTGAATGACTCACTCGCCAACGTCCTGAAAGCCATGGCTGCTGCTGAGACGGATATTGGATATTGTCAAGGAATGAACTTCGTAGCCGCTTTCCTACTTCTGGTCGTCCGTGATGAAGAGAAGGCCTTTTGGCTTCTGGAGCACTTGTTGACGATAGTTGCTTCAAAGGATTATTACACACCTTCAATGACTGGTCTGAAGCGCGATTGTGATGTATTAGCGGATCTTGTCAGGTTTGTTTTAATAATTTGAAATAATAAATAGCATATCATAAATTGCGATGTTCAAAGGCACATAAGGCGAGCGCCTTTCTCCCATATAGTGGAATTTTATTTATCCCACCATCATTAATTAATGTTGAGTTCTTAGTAGGGTGTCCAATCCAGGGATCTTAAAAAATCGGAATTCAAATTTCGCGATTTTCGATCACAAAATCCCAGGATTTTTCGGGATTGACTTCGTCATCTATAAGTCGTTTATTCAGAAATTACTAACAAAGGAAATGCAAGATGCACACAGCATTTCTCCGTTCTTTTTCTAACTGCGCAAATCGGCCACTGAAAACGATTGGACACGAGGGTCATTATATCCAATTAGAACAAATTACCAAGTTTATCCTTACACTAGTCACGCGTACCAAGTTAACTCTCGACATGATCTCCGTCACTTCAGACTCGGAACAAGACTGCATTGCGATTGAGGCAGAATCTGCGACTGCATCAACATTAGTCGAGGAACTGCAACACAGGGATCGCAATTTTCTGTTTCTTCCGGCTTTTACGTTTTTTGCGAAATTAGTCTAATGCAAATATTTCAAATTTGTGCTTTCAAAATCCGATTTTTGCGATTTTCTGGTTTTTCCCTGTGGCTAATTGCGATCCCTGCTGCAGCGCTTCCTAGATTCGAAATCAACGAATCGCTCACTGAATGATCCCTCCTACATGGAATCCGTCGTGCAAAAGGAATTGGATCGTTTTCTTACAACAAAGGTCATAGGTAAGATCTTATCATTTGTGGGTGGATGTCTTCGTTCTGTGCCATCAACTACCGCGGAGTGTGGGCGTGCTTTCAACGTCGCTGGTACCTTTGCCTCGAAAGTCAAAAATCGTATCAGCGATCGCACCTTGAATGGCATGTGCACTTTGGAATGGTATTTCAAGCAGACATTCATGCAAGCATAACTTCTTTAGAGTTTCGGTTGGCTAACCTACTGTTTGGTTTTTCTTCAAATCATCCCTCTTGATCATGTAGTCAGTATTTAAATTAAATGAACCAGAAAATTTTGAGCCAGTGCAAATGACGTGAAAATTTATTTCTAAAAATGTCTCATCTCGTAGAATGTGAACCTACCTTACGAGGTGTTTCATTACAAATGATTTAATAAATTGCTCACATTCGTAATCATATATAGTATAATGATTTACAGTTACAATTGACTACTAATTTATGATTACCATTTGGAGTCGGCACTCCTATTAAATCAGTATCAACTTATACAAAGGTGAAGTTGTAGACAGAAACCGCAATCTGCATGAATCTGATAGTGTTATCTCAATCCCTGGATTGATATCTTACACCTTAGTTCTTAGTAGGAAGACATTATTCGATGGATTTTCATATTCTCGAGTTACTAGCTCAAAGCGGTAGATCACTCGGCTCGTATGTCGATGAAGAGCGCAGCCAGCTGTGTGAATTGATGAGAAATGCAGGATGCTTTGAACATGGACCACTTGAACGCCTATAGTAAGTCATAGTCCCAGAGATAGATTAGTTTGCGTGTGGATTAGTCTAGAGTGGACATAATACTATCTCAGCCATTATTTGTTATGGTAGCAGGCGATAGAAATTGACATAGATATTCGTCCCTCTTTGGCCTGTTTGATCAACCAAGCGCGCGCATTGCAGAAGCAGCTCTTATCAGAGAACTCACGAACTTCAGCAGTCTGATTGCAGGTAGGCCTGTCAAATGAAAAGTACATATCTTTAACTCAATTTTTCTCCGTGATCAATTCGTCTAATGGAAATATTATTCACACCCACAAAGATAAATTGCATTGTCTGCGTGTTTTGGTCTAGAGATGATTTTCTTCAATACTGATGGTCACGGCCAGAACTAGTCTCGAGGGGCAAGATGATCCAATTTTCCACTGAACGTAATGCAAATTCAAGCTTGAATTCTGACGAACCAGAAGATTGACACCACATTCAACGTGCACAGTCAGCAAATTTAGATCGTGAAGAGCCGAGTGGAGTGAATAATACTTCCGCTTGACGAAATTATCACTTAGAAAAATTGAGTTAAAGATAGATACTTTTCACTTGACAGGTCCGCCTGGAAATTGATTGTTGAAGTTCATGGGTTTTCTGATGAGAGGTACTTCTGCAATGCGCGCGCTTGGCCAATCACACAAGCCAAGGAAAGACGAATATCATTGTCAATTTCTATTGCTTGCTATACCATTGCATGCAGTGGCTGGGATAAGATTTTGGCCACTCTAGACTAACCCACACGCAAAGGAATCTATGTGTATTCACACCGCTCCACTCTTCATGATCTAAATTCACTGACTGTTCGTCAGAATTCCGACTTGAATTTGCATTACCTTCAATGGAAAATTGATCCTCTTGCCCCTCGAGACTAGTTCTGGCCTTGACCATCAGTATTGAGGAAAGTCATCTCTAGACCCAAACACGCAGACAAAGCAATTTGTCTCTCTGGTCATAGGTCTGACCGACGGAGCCTTACATGCAAACCATCTTTTGTAGCCGCAACGATCCGTGAAAAATTTTATCAAAGCTTACCCGACCAGTACCCTTGGAATTTGAATTTCATTTACCGCCATCCTCCCGTTTCCTAAGTAAAGTTTACAAGAACACCTGCACATGTGTCCTTTGGATGAAAACAACACGCACAGCGTGAATTTTTTCAGACGACTTGTAGCTGTCTCTTAGAACTATAAGTTTGTTCACAGCTGTGGGTATTAGGCTGCTGCGCCTCGGAATCACGGTTTCTCCAGCGGAACTGAAGTCACTTTCGGAACTGTCGAAGTAGCTGGAATAGCTGTCATATAGATCTTGAGATAGCAAATAAATTGCACAAAATGCACACGATTCAATGTATCGCCACTACGAAACTGTGTCATGATCGTCATCGACTGGCATCTCGAGATACGTGTCCAGTTCGTTGGATTTCCTAGGTGCCATCGTCTCTTTTGAGTTGTCGCTGTCTAAATCCAGCAACATGAAACTGGAGAGGTGGAATTTCCTCCTCCGTTTAGCCGGTCTGAAAGGATAGAATTTGAGACTTGTTAATAACCGGTGTGAAATCACTGGATTGCGCAAAAGACTGTCTGCTGACTGACCAGTCTATGTAACTAAGATGTGATCATTTTTCCCATCGAACCCGGAAGACAATTTTGTATTCATAAAATTTCCCCCGCAACCGTACTCGCGCATACGGTCGTGTTCCGGTGTACCCGCAAGGCTTTACTGACCGACCTAGGTCTGAACCAAGCTCGCATGGATGCGAAGCAATCACTCCTTGACAGGGACACTGCGCATCATTGATTAGCAATACATCTTCTCTCCATTGAAGTGATGCCAGAAAATACTGAATTTTGACAATTCGGATTTTTTAGACTATTTTTCAATAAGTATTATTTAATCACCTTTCAAATATTCTTTAGCTCTCCATGGATCTTCTGTAATGTGGTCCTTCAACTTTTCTTTTGGCGTCTTTTCCTTCATTCTCAACTTCAATCATCAATTTGCTTTCAGCATGCTAATATTCTTCAGCACTACTTGCATCATGCCCTGTTCAACCATCTCATTCGCGTCTACCTCAATTGTTGCATTTCTCTCTCGGTCTAGTTCTGTCGATGCGAACCGCAATCTTAACGTAGTAATTTCTGCTAACTGCATACTTTTCTAGTTTTGTCCTCATCACCTCTTCAGGATTGCTGGTTCTCTCATCGTCATGTGTATTTGCCTTCAGTTTCGGTGGCACTTTCCTGTCTCATAATGCCAACCCTCATCCATGCCACTCATTCTGCCGATGTCCTCTTCTCAACGTTATACTGTCTATTTTTACTTACGCAATCCAATCCCTGTGTCTCTTCTTCACTATTGTCTTCCTTCATCATTGCTTTCAACCCATGGTGGTGTGTTTTGTCATGGCT